>OY735257.1:5452151-5706802 GCA_963457715.1 Argyresthia albistria | reverse complement strand
CCGCGCTCCTCGAGAATGTATCCGCCGAGCTCGTCGAGCAACGCCTTGCACGCTGACGAGCAGTGGATCTTTAGTGCTGCGGGGAAATGTAGAATCAGTGTCTTCATCGAAGATCCAATCATAATTTCTTTATTGCACACAGAAAAATTACACAGTACAAAAAAAAACATAGTTATCTAGTAAGAGATCTCTTCCAGCAAACCAGTTATGGATGAGACAGGTGGAACCGTGGAACCAATGCGTTTTACGGCTGGTTTCAGACGCTATTCAAAGGTTACAGAGCAGTTAACAACAGCCGTTACGTGCCGCTATTTTGAATTAGCTACATCAACGATTAGGTAATCGTGCCTTTGAACAGGCGTCTCTGAAACCGGCCGTAGTGCTGGTGGTTTTAATCTCAAGCTGATCGTCGCTGCATAGCGATCAGCGGCGATCATCAGCGCGAGTCGTTGTGTCCTAGAAGCATGAGCGTCCTTGGCCTAATGCCTTGGTATTCGCACATCGGAATCGATCGTGCCGTGCGGGTAGCAACATCTGGCCAAGACGGGTACTCGATGGGTGTCCGTGTGGCGTTTGTTTCGGACGCTTCCGTGTTTCGGATGACACTAGGTCTGTAGTTCCGGCTACTATCGCTACTTGGGAGTAGTAGTCGTAAAGCTGTATTAGAGTAGTGACCCTAATTGGGTAGCTTGATATCTTCTGCTATTCGTAATGGGTAAAATCCCGTGCCCTTCGGTGGGGACATTAATAGGCTACATTTATCACTCTAAAAGCGCCTCATTGACATAGCCACTCCTCTCCTGTAGGTCTTTATTTGTAAGTTGCAATATGTCGTTGATTAATTAACAAACTCACGTGCACCGGTAGACTCAAATCTGCTAGCAGTGTTGACCGTGTCCCCGAAGAGGCAATACCGAGGCATCTTTAAACCCACAACACCAGCGCACACTGGACCTGTGAGAAGACAGAATTGATAGATCTATAATTTAACTGAGTGTTACGTTCATTCCTTGAGACACTTGCTCTTCAGCAGAGACTGGCCATATAATGTCGGTATTGAGGATTGTCAAGTCAGTCAAATCAATAAAGGTGCAGCCAGTATCAGATGAGCACGCAAGCTATAAGTAAGTGCCGTCATCCACGAAGACGCGTGACGTAGCTATTTGCATTTTTCTTTTCATCGGCAAAAGATGCAAATAGCTACGTCAAGCGTCTTCGTGGATGGCGGCACCTATAACTCAAAAATACACATACACAGCAAAAATGACAGAATTAACTAACGCCGAGGATGTTGGCATAATTCCTACATATTGTCTGTGCATATATTTCTAGTTGTTTATGATTGTGTAGCTGGCATGCTCACATAATATAATCTGATGCTGACTGTACCTTATAGACTTGACAATCCTCAGCAGCAACATTACGACCAGTTTTCGTAGAGGACTCAAGCGATAGTAAAGAAAGCGGTTGACCGTCCAATATTTGGTTGATGTCAACGGCCTTGGTCGCGAACGCGTCCCTCGCGACAGTTTTCGTCCGTGGTCGGCCACGCTGGGGGCAATGCTACTAAAAATAAGCGCAACGCCGCGAGAATGCCTCAAAAACGCCTTGCGAATTCTGGCCATTTGCGATGTGTTATCAGAATACCAAATGACGCCATTCCGGGCGTTTAAGAGGCGGTCGAGATCCAATTGACAACCTTTCATTTTGATAAGGTACTAAAATTAGAAAACCATTTCGAGATTTAAGTGTTCTGAGCTCTTAGATATTTTTTTCAGAATTTTTAGATCAGTAATTTAAGAGTTAAATAATAAAAACTGAAATGTTGTCCAAATTATCAATGTCAGGATTTATGGCATGTGTTCCACAGGCTAGATATAAATAAAAAAGCAACTGTCAGTCATCATCTGTCATCTAAATTTTGTCACTGCTGGTTGTCAACTTGTCACGAAGTTGCACAACAACAAAAGAGTATTTACACATATTGACAGTGCGTTCCGCGACATCGCCGTCAGCGCCATAATCGAATACAGCGTCTAAGATGCCATCGTTTTGTATCGCCAATAGCCCAAAACTGACTCGGGACTGTAATTGATTTTGGCGTGACTCGGAACAGGGGGTGATATTATGACAGAATAATGACATTTTAATTTTTTATTGATGCAATGACGGGCAAAAGTTCAACGTTTTATAATCCTGACATTGTACTTACGCCCTTTTAGAATGAGTAACTCTAAAAATCTTGAATTATAACTTAAAAATAAGAATTAACACTGAAATAAAAAAATACGGGTCCCATCGTTTCCCATCTATTTTCGTATGAGATAATAAAACCAGCTGCTATTTTTTTTGAAATATTGTCAATTGCAATGCGTTTCCCAGTGCAGCATAGGGCCCCTGGAAAGCTGTCGGCTGTCGGATTGTTTAATGGATGGTGTACCTGAATGTAATCCAACCCGCAACAGCAAGCGTTGCTCGGGGCGATGTCTCACGCGGAAGGCACGCGTGGCGGAGAGCAGCGCCAGCGCCATCGAAGCGACCTCGCCCGCGTGCGCCACGCCATTGCGGATTGGTAGACCGGATACCTGTGGGACAATGAGAGAATTTTCCAATCGCGCCTAGGTTTGCTAGAATAATGCCCGATTTCACCAACAGTTAGGGGTCACTTAGCTGTTTTTCTTAGCTGTCCAGCGACTGTTTCGGAGGCCGGCCTTTCAAAGTTAGGGGGTCCCCTAGTAGCCTAGATGACCCTTAAACTTTGGTCAAAGCGAAACAACCGGTAGGTGGTGGAATTGGAAGTTGTACAACTTTGTACATGTTTTAATCCATTATTAAGCGTCTGTATTCTGTTTTTGTGCAATAAAGTATAAAGTAAGTAAGTTGCCGACGGAAAAGTTTCTTCGTAAAACTTTTCAATATAATTATAAGGAAATCCCATTTACTTACCACCATGTAAGCGTCTCCAATAGTTTCCACTTTGTAGACGTCGAAATTTTCTAATATCGAATCAAAACACGTGTAGAGATCATTGAGGAAGTCCACCACCTGAAATAAAGCAGCAGTTACAGAAAAGCAGCCATCATCAGGGTAAATTCCCATAGCTTTCACCAAATATACCTGTGAGATTTTTTCCTGGAAACACCCATTTAATGCATTTCGTGAGTTTATCGGGTGAATTGGCCATCTATAGACTTTTATACTGAAGCCTAAAGGCAGCAGCATTTTACCTGAAGTGGCGTGCTCTCAGCAGACATGGCAGTGAAGCCGACAATGTCGCTGAAGTAGATCGTGACAGAGTCGTAGTTCTCCGGCAGCACTCGGCGGCCGCGCTTCAACTGGTCTGCTACAGGGGCCGGCAGCATCTCCTCTAGTAGTGCCTCTGGAAACGGAGTGTAGCTATAGGTCATGGTTCTTTGGTCCGCACCATAAAACATAACAGAAATATTTACATACAGGCACATACATTGCTTCTGGCTCCACACTAGGATACCCTGTGTCGTGGCAACCAAACAGCGATATCACAAACATGTAAGCATCCAAGACCTGGGGTTTTTTTTGTCCCCAGTCGGGATTCGAACCCAGGACCTCTCGCATGGTAGGCAGATGCGCAAGATTGTTGATACAGCTTATCAACGATCTGTTGGCGCGCGGTGACACAGGTGGAAGTACGCTTGATGAGAATTGAGGAATTAAAAGTCTTTGTTGATGACAGGTTCGTTCCGTTGAGTTGCGCAGAAGTGGCGCCCTCTGTAAAAGTCACTGACGCGCCAAGATATCGTTGGAGGAATGTAGTTTGTAGTACATGTTGTATGACTTTGACATCTCCATACAAATGTTAACTCGGGCCTTAGAGCATGAATGTTACCTGTTTTCTTCTTTTCTTCCTGCAACTGGTCGGTTCGTTCATCAACTAGCGCTTCTAAGTTGTTGGCGTACTTTTCCATCATTGCTATCATGTTATCAAAAATGTTTGGTTTCCTGAAACAAGTAAGATATTAGTTACTTATACAGGGTGTAACAGAAAGGGGTGTACAAGCCGAAAGAGTGTTGTTAGGGACTTCATTCTGAACAACTTTCACGATGGGATCGACTTGATCTGAGCAACTTAGTTTTTTACTCCACCATACAGATCAGCTGAGCATTAGGCCCGAAATGTACTGAGTTAATAAAAATAAAGTTGCTCTGATCAAGTCGGTCCCATAGTGAAAGTTGTTCAGAATGATGTTCCTAACAACCCTCTTTCGGCTTGTTACATCCTGTAGAGTATACAGATGGGTCGTCTAGTTATGGAGGTAGACAATGCAGTGAGTATGCAGGTAGCTTACTTAAGATATGAACTTACATGCCCTTTCGCAGCGGTCGTAATCTAGTCCGTATCGACTTGAAGTCAGGTCTCGTGGTAGGATCCTCGGCCCAGCACTCGAGGCAGCATTCCCGCACGCAGTCGAAACTGCCTGACAGCGGCTCCAGTGGCGGCCTGTAAACAACCACAGATTTACACATTTGCCGTATGCTATCTAAAGCCGCCATTGCCAACCCTAATGAGGCCATCTTTCACTACCCAGATAAACAGTCAGATACAGCTTTTCAACGAACTTTTGGCGCGCTGTCACAGGTGGAATTAATGCTTTATTTTCTATCGAGAAAATTTTATCCAAACACGTTTTCCTTCACGAAAACCTTAGATTATATAGTCAAATTACATATAACAGAAATTGATTACGATTTACCGAGTATTTCCTGAAATACACATGAAAAAAGCACCACTAATTAACTCATGAGCCTTAAGTTGCGTAGAAGTGACGCCCCCGTCACTCACGCGCCAAAGTATCGTTGCAGATTGTATTAGATTAGCAGCCGTCAGCGTCCATCCATCACCTGTTTTCTCACGACACATACCTACCTGTAAGGCGCCGGGTCCGGGTTCGCTAGCATCCTGACGAGCGTGGGCGTGGGTGGGGCGTCCTTCCCGAACGGTCCCCTCCGCGTGTGGATCTCGTACAGGACAAGTGCGAAGGCGTACACGTCAGAGGCAGGGGACCCTGGGTGCGTGGTCGTGAGGGGGTAAGTGTCCTTGCTCCAGCCGTTGGTGCGGAGCTGTTCTGGCGAGAGGTAGACTAGACCTGCGGGTGAATAGATTGGCATGACGTTAAGGTCTATAATGTACTCTGAGGAAGCAAGGACACCCAAGACCAATTTTAGACACACTACAATAGAATTTGAATAATTAAATAACCCTAGAAAAGTTTTATAGTCTTTAGATGCGTCTGTGCAAAGATGATGAAATTGAGGATAAGTTTTAATCGACTTTACTTGTGAATTTAGTTACCATGATTCCATATTTCGATCTTCACTTTAGAGTAAAATTTGTTTGTACAGGATGACTAACCTAGGCAGTTTAGCAGATAGATCCAGACATTTTTTTGTAGACGCTAATTAACCAGCGAACATTGTCACAATGCTAATCATTCACTAATTATTATCCATTACCATTCACCGCAGGTTGATAATATAAGCAACCTTGGCCACATTGCATGTGATAACAAACTTCCAATAGCCTTTTTATAGCACAATATCGATTTTTGTACTTCTCTTCTATAGCATGATACATGGACGGTATACATAGTTTGCAAGTAGGTTTACTTTATAAATAGGTAGCAATGTAAATGCAATACGTTCGCTCCTCGGAGGAATGTTCGCTCTATCTTTCTACCTTTAATGATGTCAACGGGCATACTTTGTCTGTTCATGGTATGTGGTGTGGCATAAGCTAGGATTACTCTGCTGAACCTGAACTTACTCTTGAACCAACGTATACTAACAGAACCACTTACTATCAATATGTGAGCGTATAGAAGCAGGTTCAGCCGGCGGCAACTCTCCGCGCCGAAACGCCTGGAAGCCGAAGTCAGCCAGCTTGACTACCCAACGCGCGTCGACGAGGCAGTTGGAGGGGCGCAGGGAGCCGTGGAACTGGAGGGGGGACTCGTGGATGAACACCATACCCTGGTGGAAAATTACACGTTAACCAATCAATCAGATTAGCCCACATCAGAGACTATATATCCAATTGACTGCGCCTGCGGGGGAATGCGGCTCGCCAAACGTTAGTTGTATTCAACGTACGCAACCTATGTACGATGACGGGCCGCCAGACAGTTTCGCAGCGGCTGACCAATCACAGCTCTCTTAACTCGTCCCCCGCCGCCCGTAAATTGGTGAGTTGTGTTTCAAAGGAAAATGTATCTATGCGCTCTCCACTGGATAAGTGCTCCCTGGCCCACATTCACTTCTTCAATTCTCTACTAGGTGTAGGCCTCTTCTTCACTACGCCATCTACGCCTTCCACATCTATCGGTTACGGTGTCACAATAACTGTGCTCTTCGCTGTACCGTCTCAACCTCGGAACGTAACAGATGTTGTGAAGGGATTGTACATCTATAAGTGTAAAGTTTCTTGATAGACGACGGTTGATGAACGAATTTTCTAAGAAGGGCAATAAGTACGTCATATTTGAGAAATTATCTCTATTACCTATCTCTATTACCGCAGTCCAGTAAAGGAGACTCTAGTGGAATGTGCGTTAATTGAAAACGTATGCTCACCCGAATGATGTCTCCGACCAGTGAAGCTATGAACATGTTGTCCAACTTAATGTCCTCATTTTCCAAGATGTCCTGAAAATATTGGCGCTATGAATTCAATATCTGGCACTGTCGTACCATTTTTTTCTAGATGAGGATCCATCAGCTAAAATAACACACATTGTGGGACCACCAGCAAGAATGACAACGTGTGACGCTGCATACAGATTTGGATCCGGACCACACGCATATTCATGAGTTTCCAACAGAGGGAAATTCCGTTTATGCCATTCCGCTATTTTAGGGTAATTTACAACCCGTGGGATGAAATAAAGGATGTGTGTTGAATGAGAGAAAATATCATAATGAAGATATGGTTTACGTAAGATCGAATTTTTCGCAGAAGATGTGCATGCGAAAGCTGTCTAGTATTGGTAAGCCTCCGAAAAGAAAACATTGTTGATATAATTCTGAGATACCTTAAAGATATCGGTAGAATTCATTGGACCCGAAAGGCAAACTGCTCCAGAATATTCAATAGTACTAATAATACTCTATCTACGCGATTTGTATAAATACCTTGAGACTCCCACGAGTGCAGTACTCAGACAGCGTGCACACATTTGGTGGCTCGATGCAGGCGCCCACAAACCCGTTGATGTTGTCATGCTGCAGGTCGCGCATCTAACATGTAACAAACAAACATAACTATGTATCTATAGTTTACGAGAAAGTAGTCACTGGTAACAAAGGTCGAATCATATGCATGACTGCAGTTTTTCTTCGCCTCTATCGATGGAAAAATTGTAAGTCGTCGTGTGAAATGACGTCATGAGAAGTATTTTCAAGCTAGGATGTGACCTGTGACCGTGTTTTCTTCCAAGAATAGAAACGATACCGTTTGCCAGAATTGGATATTGAAGCTGAATGAGTTAACCCTTCTCGCTCCCACATCTAGAATAGAATAGAATGTCAGTTTAGCCCGCGTGTGTCCTTACGCGAGCGAACCGAAAAATATGTGTGGTGGTTCTTATATGTAAATATTTTCTTCTTTTGTTAGTCAAAACGGTTGGTCGTTCGCTCAGCTTATAACGTATGCCGTAATTTTTCAATAGGTTACAACTTTACGTAGGTCATAGGTACCATCATTACCTACAAGATTATGCTAAAACTACATATTTAGAGTACTGCATAATTTCATAGTTATTGTTATTCCGTAAAAGTAGACTATTCGGGCATTTTTCCACATCATAGCGTTTTTTGTCGATTTTGTATTGTTCAGAGTGGAAAACGGTCTTTTTCCATTACCATTGCCGTGTTTTCTGTAGCTAAAGCACAGCAAAGCTTTTAAGAGAAAATCTCACCCGCTGAGCCTTACAGCGAATACTATCGCAAGAAAATGTTTCTGTGACCAAACTAGCTAGCTACTTGAGTCTACTTAGCGAGAAAGGCAAACAACATACGACAACACAATATTACATAACCTATACCTACGTACAGGGAATGTTTTTCAAGGACTAAAGTAGGAAAACAGCTTGGGTATGGTGCTGTGCCTCCTGTGTTCCTGGTAGTTACAAACTCCCCGAAAAACTAAAATTCACTTCGTTGAAATCACTCGGACGGAATATTATTTAGTTCCCACTGTGATTTAAACCTAAAAATAATTGTTGGTAGGTATGGATCATTTAGTTTGAAAAAATAAATAATAATGCCTAGGCTATTTTCCTGGTCTATTTTCAGGAAAGTATCCCGTACCACTTTTACGAAAAGAGATAATAGCAAACTGACGCCTTGTAATAAGTTTTACCGACTGCTTACATATATTTACCAATTTACCTCTTGTTTTTATACAGTTCCGTCATCCCCCTCATGTTGATTAATTCCCCTTGGATTTTTCCGGAATGTTTTCTTATATTTTTCTCCTGCGTTGTTGCCGATATAAGTAATGAGACTTACCGTACTTCCTAAAATAGAGATAAATAACACAGGCTGGCCAATAATTTGAACATCATCATGATGATGATGACGCCATACGATATTTGGGTATTTATCATTTTCCTTTCCAGTTAGGCAACCAAAAGGTCTTAAAAGCACAAAAGCGGAACAATAAATACGCCAAAAGAATTCTTTACAGATTTCTTGTTCACTATAAAGTCTGCACACTGTAAGCTCTAACAGCGAACAAATAAAGCCGACTTTGATACCCGCACGGCTGGAGACCGTGAGTGAATGTAAGCACCCTTATTTAGATGAGTGGCCTGGGTTGGCAGTTGGCAGAGCTTCGTATTTGTACAAAAGTTAACGTACGGCTAGGTGGGTACGTGGATACTGACTGAGTGAGGTATAACGTTCCATTTCCACATAGAATGTGCGGAAACTCTCCAACCAAGTCAGTGCAGAGCAAACAGGTAGGAAAGTCTACAAACACTACACTCGCAAGCGAGTTCTATTTAAAACGGATTGGAAAGGAAAATCGTGAGTAATATTTAATTGCGTCCGAAAATTCTATCTAGCTACTTGATTCTTTGAAGAAAATTGCCAATTTATGACAGCTTCCATTATTGATTACAACCGTATTATTTCCTCGAGAGCGTTTCAATTTCCGCAAGCTAACTACGTTTTGAATTATCTGTATTCTAATCCAATATTTACTGCCGCGTTCTACTAAATACTACTATAGAACCTTTACTCAGGTAATGGGAACGTCATGCGTGGTTTCTTCGCATCGAATTCTACAGCCAGTTAATTTCCCGCACAGCTTTTCCAAGCTTTTCACGAAGACACCCGGAGACTTGACGCTAGATTAATAGCGAACGCAAATTGAGGACCTGTCAGTAACAGATTGCACGCTTGAACATGGCGACGAGCCCATCAGCCTGCTAGGATCAACACGACCAAATTTGATATTCAGAACAGAAGCCTATTATATACTTCGCTGTGGAATTAATATCAATTCTTCCCTCACAAACAGATCCGGCTGGGATGTGGGCGTGAACAAGTGACTTACTACAAGAGATTTATCCGAGTCACGTTCTACCGGTTACATTTCCTGCTAAAATACAATATTAGTTTTTGTTTTGATACTGGGAGAGGTTTGATATTTTGCGAGATTGCTAGTAGAGTCAGCAGCACATCTTGATGGTTAGTAGAGTCAGCAGCACATCTTGATGGTTAGTAGAGTCAGCAGCACATCTTGATGGTTAGTAGAGTCAGCAGCACATCTTGATTTTCACTCTGGACTTTGCACCGTTCGCAGTAGATAGAGTGAGACGTGCTGTCAGTGTCGTTATTGATACGGCAATTGCCGTAATATACGGCAATCCACGTTTTTTTTTTCAGATTATACGGTATACGGCAGGGTTTTCACTAGCGTATCGTGAAATACGGCAATTTAGGCTTTCGTAATAATTTACAGATAGTGTATAGATTATCGCTATCACAACAAAACTATAATTGCTGTGAACGTACTTCTTATAACTTAATATTTGAACGAGATTGATATTTGGGTATTACATTGTTGTTCACACATGTTGCTGGCATGTCCGTCCACAATTGAAACCAGGATGGCTTATTGGCTATTCTGTGAGAAGCTACAACGACCCATGAGCTCCTTGAACATCCAGGCCTCCTGCTCCAGCTTGTGCTGGAGTTGGGATGGCTGAACTAAACGAGCGGAAGAAGGGGAAATGCACAAAGGCCCCGCACATGTGAGCCACGTGCAGGCGCTTTGACCCCCTAGAAGATAAAAGATATTTGGGTATGTTGGATTTTCCACTCGCAAGGGACTCAAAACCTATAGGATTCTCCCCTAGAATCATTTGGAACAAAGCAAGGTGGTAAAGCAAGCAAGTAAAGGGAAAATCTGAAAACTGTTCTGCAAAAAGATGTTATTTGGTTTTGGTTTACTTACATGGATGACATAATACTTTTTTTATTTTTATGTAGAAACCTAACTACACTAGTTATGAGGTAACAATCTACGAGTACAAGCGTTTTCGGAATCCTTGGTGCGCGAGTCCTAATCGCACTTGACAGTTTATTTTAATAATACGGCAAATTTGTGTTCTTTTTTTTCCATAAATACGGCAATTTGAAACTTTAGATACCTACGGCAATACAATATTTTGAAGTTTTGTAGTAACAACACTGCGTGCTGTTGTTTGTACTGGACCTCGTGACTTATGAGATGTATCTATCGTACAACGTATAGATCTGCTGTATACTTTCATTAGTGTAAGCAGGTAGAGTCAAATAATAAATTTGCTATGAATGCAGGCAATATGTTTTCGTAATTTTCCGTCCTTAGCCTTATCGATGGCAGGTACTCCGAGGCAGCAATTTATCTAAGCACACAACTTCCTCGGAAGTTTCGCATTCCTGTTATCAAATTCCTTTTATGTCGAAATTCGATGTCGAAATTAAGTACCTACCTAACTATGCGTACAATTACAATTTACTAAACAAAGAACGAGGTCCTACAATAGATAACGTACAGCGCAGCACCGTTTACAAAATATTTTCTTAAATATTTCGCGGCATTTACTGAAAATATGCGTGTAGTACAGTTGTCCCCCTAATCCGTGCCCTACTTTTTTGGACATCGAAATTGATAATTTAAAGTTATTTAAGTAAATAACCTTTGAATTATATAAAATTAAAGAAAATTAATTTAAAGTTAATTACTTGATAGAAAGTTAAATATTTTATTACAATTTTGATGTCCAAAAAAGTGGGGGACACGGATGAGGGGGACAACGGGACTATACCAAGATGTGTTAATTGGAGGAACTCACAATTTTGAGTTCTTTCTTGATGTCCCGGCTGATATCGATGTGGTGTTTGCGGATTCTCTTCACCGACAGCAGCCTGCCCCGGTACAGGGCCACCTCGGTGAAGATGGCCGAGTACCGGAAGTCCAGATCAGGGTTGGAGCTGAGCGACACCTGGGACGACCGGACGCCGCCCGTGCTGCCTCCGGCTGTCTTCTCGGAGCTCGCGACGCCGTTGGTGGAAGCGGTCCCGTTCGCCACAGCGCTGCTGTCTTGCTGGAAAAATATAGCTCTGCCCAATTTGCCGACTGAATATTCCCTAACTATGTATATTAAAGATGGGCGAACATCGTCACTGACTGGGTGCCACAAGACGGACACCGGCGTAGGGGCAGGCCAAGGAGGAGATGGCGGGATGACCTCGATAAGTTTCTGCCAGGGTGGACGGACGTAGCCCAGGATAGGGAATTGTGGGTGCAGCATGGGGAGGCCTTTGCCCAGCAGTGGGACACTTAACGGCTACATAAAAAAAAATATTATAGTCGAGTAAGGGCCAATATCGATAGCTGAAACGCGTTTCGCGAAAAAATATTTTCATGCAATTTCATATACCTACTTATAAATAAAAGAAAAGGTATTGACACGATTGAAAAGAAGTTTTGAAACCCGAAATGTATGAGGAAATTCTGGTTATAACACAATAGCTTATCAATAGAGAAACTGCTATTTAAAGCAAGTCGGGGATTCATAAAACGGAGTAACGTTAAGTCCGCGACAGTTATGAAACGTTCGTCTCCGTAATACGTTGATGGACACTATTCGACATGATGCCCCGACGAAAGCGGATAACAATGAAATAAGGGGATTATTGCATAGACAAATTTGGTTTTATTTGGGTTAGGGTGTATTTGGGTGGTTAGAGTCTAACATCTGCGATGTCCGAGAAACATGTTGTTCCTACATATACAACCACAGACACACATCATGAACTCATATATTACTTACACAACTAATATTAAAGAGTGGTAAGGTAAAGATTGAAAGCGGAAAATCGAAACAACTGCTATGATTCTAACGTAGTCTTTTAACGACCTTTTGGCTTGACTTGAGAAACGTCTACAGGGGGGCGCTAGTTCTGTGCAAATTAAAGCAACGAACCTGTCATCAAGAATTAGGTCTAAAATATCGTTGGAAAGTTGTACTCATGAGTTGTACACTTGGAGAAAAAAAGAACATCGAAAACAAAGAAAAACAAATAAAAAGAAAACAAATGAGGTTTACCTACTCAGTTTGTTAGCCCGCTGCTCCTCGGGCAGATGAAGGTCTCTGAAGTCGATCTTCCACAGCAACGAGTCCAGCTCCTGTTCGTACCGCCAGCCGCGGTAGAGAGCCAGAGCAGCGAGTAGGAGCAGGGCTAGGGCTCCTCCGGCGGCTCCCAGCGCCCAGTGACCGATGTGACCTGGATGCGATAAATTAGACCCCGAATTGGGGGTAAGATGTGATGGTGCGATACATGATGACCCAAAATATACACACGATCGGCTTTAAATTCAAAAGTTAGCAAGTTTTCACTTCCGTTATATGAAATCGTGATGGATGTGAGGGCCAAGTCACACCGAAAAGATTTTGTAAGGAAGGGGCAGGCGACGACTTATGACAAACTTCCCAGTGATTTCAGGGACAGTCCTTCACTCAACATTTTTAAAAATTGCTTGAAGAACATTATCTTTCTCTACCTTAATATACTTAAGTTTCTATGTATTTATGTATTATTTAATATTTATTCATATGTATTTATTTACATAGAGTAAGTAGTCTATTAATTTTTTATAGTTGTGCGTGGACGGTTTACGGTCTATCTTTTACTATTAATTACTCCTGTCCAACCTAGGTTTGCTGGAAGAGATCTCTTATTAGAGATAAGCTCGCATTTGTACATGTCTTTCTGTATTCTGTTTCGGAGCAATAAAGTATAAAGCATGTCTCACACGTTAAACCTTTTCTAAGTCGCCTGCGTCTCAGCTTACGCCCATACTTTAGTTATGTGAATTTAAATAAGGGAAACACAAAATACCTCAAACATGTGTGCACCAAACTATAAAGACGAAAGAGGTAATATCTAGCCGTTACAGTCTGTCTGTAACATGTTTACACGAATGCCCCTAGAAAGACTGCAAAGGGCTAATAAGGCGGAAGGGACTGTAATGGCATGGCTGTCTGTGTGTGACAGACACGCGAACGTCTCAGCATCGAATAGACTGTACCTACTGCATGATAAAATTCATGGAGCATGTCGGAATCTGGATACGTCTTTGTGGTTACATAAACGAGTTCACGTATATTCTACTGAAGAGGGGATTTTGATTATTACGATAAAAACATCTGTTTCATTTTAATTCTTTAGGGCCTTTTAGGGTCATTATCATCAACATGGTTAACAATAAACCATGACTTAAAGCAAAAAACGCCTTGCGGTCTACTCTGTCTGCGCTACACAGGAAATCCCGGAATTTACTATTCCTTTTCAAAGCCGGCTACGTTTCTCATTAAAACTGTAAGGAAAATGGGTTTTTATAAGCTACGAGACGAGCGAGAATCTGACAGCGGATCTGAATAAAATTATTTACATAGAAAAAGCAAAAAACTACCCTATAAGTGAAAACGGAAGTAGCAAAGTTGTTGTCGCTCAATGTATTATTTTCAACTTCCCTGTTCCAATTTCAACCAGATTTTTGGAACAGGATGATTTAATGGTTCAGCCAAGACGACTTGCGGGCTCAGAGCAGTAAATTGGAAGCTTCGGGACAAAGCTTCTTTTGGATATCACCCTCTTTACAAACAAAACAACCAAGAAAACACTTTGTGGGTACAGGCCAGTCCGGTGTCAATTTTCCTTTCCTATCATCGCGGATTACCTTTTAATGAATGGCCGTCTAATTTAGTTCCGCAAACCGTATTCTCTTTTTGTTGGTGGACTGGGCAACATAGATTTAAGAGAATTAGTCTTCGATTTTGGAACGAATATTACATTGTTTTCGGAATGGCTAAAAGTTTTTTTGTGATTGGAAGCAGATGGACCGTAGCGATTTACCGAAACAAGAAAAGAAAATAATTAAATCATGTCTGGCTGTTTTTCTTCTGAAAATATACCCGGCATTTTCAGGTAAAGCCCTTTGAAGCTCCGTGAATGTTAGTTTCCGTGAGTCTTAGTTTGGTTTGATTCTACTACAATATTTTGAACGATCGATGCAATCAGGACCAAGACGTAATGTGTGAATGGAGAAATTGAAATCAATAATGTTTCATTCATCATCATTTATCGATCGCGTTCTAGGCTGTTTATTTTAATAAATCAATGCTACGACTCGTAGTAGAAAAGAAGTGCCTACGTGCTTTCAGCTTAGTATCGCAGAAAGACTCGTTCTGTAAATAGTGAAGAAGGTTCTAAATCAACAGATAGAACGTTCTGCACAAAGGGAGCGTGATTATGTATATAAGTGTAGCTAGGTCTTGAGTAGATATCGCGTAATGTACGAGCAGTCTGAGTCTTCCCGTTTTTCTTTATTTATTTTACTTATTGTTATTAAAAAATATTCCTCTCTTTAGGGTATCTTTAGGATCTTCTAGGATCACTTCGATGTCCGTTCGTCTGTCAATTCTGTCTGTATGCCAAGCAAGAAGTTACGGGTAATCTTAAGAAACGGGTGGAGGTATCAAGTTGAAATTATATTCTGTTGTGCTCCCTTCAAGTTGTAATTCATAATAATATTATGATACCCTCTCGCTTATGTGACAACTTGACATTTTTATATTTTTTTTAAATAAAATATATCCGCCGCGGCACAATCTGTCGTAAACTGAGAATATACTTACAGAAGTTGCTTTATGAAAATACTTCACAGTTCACACACTCACATACTATCCAAGAAGTCTTTGTTTCCATTATGCATGTGTTTCTGGCAACACTTATTGGAAAAGTGATTGATGACGTGTGTGGACTCTATCTAGAGAGTATAACAATATTAACTTTACTCACGTACCTACCTATTTAATTGAAGTACTTAAAAGTTGCAACTTTTATTGGTCTACTAATGCAAAAGGGTCCCATTTTCAGCGCTTCCGACCTTTACATTGAATGACGGTACTTTGACCCATGCCTCCCGCCGACCGAAGCTCGACTCAAACCAAACCCATTCTTCAAAATGCGCAAACATAAGATCCTTTTCACGGTAAGTTGATGATCATATGTCAGGATTATGTACTATGTATAGACATTTTACGATGATGAGGAAGGTGGGTGGCTACGGCACGCGATTTCGTTCGTTCTCGTGTGATGATGGTGGTGATTGATCACGATACATGTAAGGTGTCTGTAACTATCTTCTGCTAACCAACCTGGAAAATTCTTATGAAATGTCGAAAAAAAAGACCTCTCATTATACGGCGGACAAAATAAAAGAGATAAAAGATATTTCGACAAAAACTTTGCATTTTAGGAAATTTTTAAGCTACTCAAAGGCAAAAAGGTATAAATGTTACTCACTGACGCACTTTTCTCCGCGGAAGCCGCACGGCGGTTCGGACAGGGGCACGTGACCTCCCGGCCACCTCATCTCCCGGAGGAACCGCACAGTCTGCACACAGGAACAAACTTCAAGTTAAACAGTTATTGTAAGTATTTGTTCACGTCACGGACAGGACATTGTCACGCACAGGACTTGAGATTGGACGCCAGAGGAAATCACGTTCAGTTATTGCTCAGTGAGATAAGTTAGGATTTTGTTGAGGTTCTGTGAGATGAGTTAGGATTTTGACAAGATACAACTTCAGTACTGTATCAGTGGAATCAATTCTGATTACCTATAGCTTTCTATGGATGTTTTGAAAGCTGGGGCCTAATTTATGTATTTCTGATATCACAATTGAAAGATCGACCAATCAGTCGACGTTTCGCAGGTCCGCAGTTATTTTATATTATCTTCGCGGACTCCTTATCAGGTAAAAGGAGATACAACCAACAAAAATTTTACTTTTATAGTCCTCGCACACCAGTCACACACACCACACAAAATGTTTTACGAGGCACTGAAAGTTAGCGGTGTAAGTAATTTACCTTTGTCACTTTAAATTTTCTGGTAGAGCTGCTGTGAGAGATACAACGGAGGCCATAAAGTTAAGCGTGTGTTAAAGAACCGTAGCTCTGCACAAAGGGTGACCCCTTCTGCCCAGAAACCACTGGAGGCAGTCAACCAAGATTTCCAAGTAAACGGTATAACTTTTCTTATCTGAGACATAAACTACAACTATAACATTTGAGACACAGTAATCATGAGATTTAACACGTCGGATTAAACACAGAAACTGGCTTGTGAATTCAACACGGGTTCACAAAACTGCAATGTGCAAAATTCAACAAGACTACTTATAACTTGGTGAATTAGTCTGCAGGGTTGACCTTTAACTCAGACTTATGACAACAATTGAACAAGTTCTAATGGCAAATTCGTCCTACCAAGGAGGTAGAGTTGTCAACAACATGGAATGGACTCATATATTTAACTTGGCACAGAAACGTACTTTTCAAGCCAAAAACTTCTAAGTACGAGTACCTGCACAGTAAAAACTATGTAAATATGTACGAGTTATGTAAACATTTACAACACTACTTGTGCTCGTGTAAGTTGCTCTTTACTTATCTTAGATTTTTAAATTTGGTCCCAAATAAGTAGGTATATAACCTACCATGCACATGCATTTATGTTAAAATCACGAGAAAAATCTTAGAAGAAAATTACTCACGGGAGCATTCTTGTGCAGTATTGCTAAAGGGTAGAGTCCAGGCGTGCTGTTCGTGTGTAGAGATAGCAGAGTGTAGTTGCCTTCCGCATCGCCGCACTCATCCATATGCACCCAGTACCTGGTATACAGTATCGGAAATAAACAGAAATCAACAGCTTCCCGTAGGCCTACAATCATGAAATTTGGCTCAAGGTCTTTAGCAAAAGTAAAAGGAAAAATCTGAAAGCTGCCTGTCTTTCTACAAAAATATTTAATTTTGTTTATATGGAGGACATAATACTTTAGTTTTTTATGTGGAAACATAATTACATGTATAAAGATCTCCAAGTGTGATCGGAACCCATGGTGCACGAGTCCTACTCGCACTTGACCGTTTATCGCTTTGACAAAAACCCGAGTACCTACCTATTTCGTAGCAGAGCCTAGCAAGTCGCAACTACCCGTTTTGGCGGTTATATCAGACCGAAACAATCTTGGCTTGCAAACCCTGACTGAACTAAAAGGAAATGAAAATCGACGACGAAGGTAGTCGAACGACGACGACGCTCAAAACTTGATCCAAAAACGAAAACGATGTGCTGGTTTTGTAAAAGGTGTTCCTTAGTTAGACTTGCTTAGCTTGGCTTAACCTTTTTTATTTTTAAAAGCTTTTATTAAACTTGCACTGTATGTATGTTTGTTTGTTTGTTTGTTTGTGGGTATCACGGTTCGCGTCAAAAATGTCGGCTTGAATTTGACCCACTTCCCGTTATCCGATTGAGCTGAAATTTCGCATACGTGTATAAGTCGGATGACAATGCAATATTTTTCTGACTTGGAGCTGATCTGATGATGGAGACGGAAGGTGGCCATGGGAACTCTGTCATAAAACATCGCAAGCCCGTCGAATTTGGGCTCGTTCGATTCGTCTTGACGAATACTTTGGTCCTAGAATATTTTTTATGACATGGAGCTGATCTGATGCTGGAGCCGGAAGGTGGCCATGGGAACTCTGTCATAAAACATCGCAAGCCCGTCGAATTTGGGCTCGTTCGATTCGTCTTGACGAATACTTTGGTCCTAGAATATTTTTTATGACATGGAGCTGATCTGATGATGGAGACGGAAGGTGGCCATGGGAACTCTGTCATAAAACATCGCAAGCCCGTCGAATTTGGGCTCGTTCGATTCGTCTTGACGAATACTTTGGTCCTAGAATATTTTTTATGACATGGAGCTGATCTGATGCTGGAGCCGGAAGGTGGCCATGGGAACTCTGTCATAAAACATCGCAAGCCCGTCGAATTTGGGCTCGTTCGATTCGTCTTGACGAATACTTTGGTCCTAGAATATTTTTTATGACATGGAGCTGATCTGATGATGGAGACGGAAGGTGGCCATGGGAACTCTGTCATAAAACATCGCAAGCCCGTCGAATTTGGGCTCGTTCGATTCGTCTTGACGAATACTTTGGTCCTAGAATATTTTTTATGACATGGAGCTGATCTGATGCTGGAGCCGGAAGGTGGCCATGGGAACTCTGTCATAAAACATCGCAAGCCCGTCGAATTTGGGCTTGTTCGATTCGTCTTGACGAATACTTTGGTCCTAGAATATTTTTTATGACATGGAGCTGATCTGATGCTGGAGCCGGAAGGTGGCCATGGGAACTCTGTTACCAAACGACGCAATTGTATCGTGTTTGGTCTCATTTGATTCGTCTTGACAAGCACTTGAATTCTAGATTAGATGTTTTGTCCTGTAATGATAAAGACTAAAAAGTTAAAAATAAATTAAAAGTAAAAAAACATTTTTAAACAAAGCTTTTATTTAATGCCCTAAAAAGAAGAAAATAAAATTTCAATTCAATCAAATGCGTCATTTTATTACATTACACAATTTATACGATATAAAAGCTTGTTGCGAGATTTACTTGTGTAGACTTAATTAGGTGGGTAGGCACCTATTTGCACAGACTTGGAGATAAATCCCGCAACAAGCTTTTACATCGTATAAATTGTGTAATGTAATAAAATGACGCATTTGATTGAATTGAAATTTTATTTTCTTCTTTTTAGGGCATTAAATAAAAGCTTTGTTTAAAAATGTTTTTTTACTTTTAATTTATTTTATTTAATTTCCTCTAAAAATAAGTTAAGGATGAAATTCTAAGTTTTGATTGCCTAGGGCCCGCCCTTAAGTTAACTGATCAATTATGTTTCCGAACAGCAATCCCTATTATCCATAACACAACTTTTTCTTTTTTTTCATGACGTATTTAGTTCCCCTAAGCCTTGGCAATACTATGCGTATCGTAAAACGCGTTTCCGAGGCTAGCTAGCAGAAGCCTAAAGGAAATGCACGTGCCGGTAATAGTAATTGCCTTACCATATGGAACATGCATATCGTCCCGTGTGACTTGCGGAAACTTTATAAATATCGTTCTAGATTTATAGGGATAATCCAAATCACATTGTGCAGTTGGCATGGATTCAGCTGAGCGTGCTAAAGCTAATTCCCTATTGTACTATTTACCAGCTTGTCGCTGGCAGTAGGTATCGCCTGTCCCACTTTGTGATTTAATACGTACGTGAAGTTAAAGTGCCTTTGTTGGCCTGAAAACTGAACATGTCGTGATCTCTGAACACACCGGTTTGTTTCTTGGTATCAAATTATTTTTTATACCGGACCGACTGCAGAAAGGCTTTGTAAAATAGTTTGTCTGACTGTTTATAAAATCAACATAAAATGTGTTATACCACAGGGTGCTCATCCCATACAAATTAGAATTAGTAACCCTATGTAAAAGAGATGGCGTGAGGAATAAGATTTGTACTTTAAACGCCATGGTTTCAGTTAACATACTTCTAGGTGGCGCTAATCTTAGAATAAATCCTATATATCTTAGCGCCATCTCCTGGTATTTGCAATTTTTTGAGGTGCTGCACCAAGTGATAATGGCCTCAAACTAAAGAACCTTCCGTAGCATCTCAGTTTACGCCAGTGTCATATTTTGTTCTTGGTGGTCTATCTGTATTAGTATAATATTATAGTAGTTATCTGTGGTTATACTGCTAATTAACTGGGAAAGGGCATTGCCTCTGACCTCACTCTGGGAGGTCCTGAGTCATGGGCGATGTAATCAATATAAAAATCTAAATCTTGAGAACTTTCATTGGCATTCTGCATCAGCTTGCAATCCAGCCCCCCCGTAGACAAGATGCAAAACGCTATTAACGTTCGCACGAAACGCTAAGAATTTGTATGCAATTTGACGTTTGGTCACGCTACGCTAGCGTCACCAAATGTCAGATCGCATACATTTTGGGTTTTCGTTTTCGTAGCTCGTTTCGCTCGCTTTCTTAGTTTGTCTAGGCCTACTGATCACTTACCCCATAGAACTCTTATAAGTGGTGTTCCTCATAAGGGCAGCAATAGCCCGTCCATTCGTAGGGAGCTCCCCAGCTCTCAGCGCCCTGTCTAGAGCTCTGGCGTATACCCACACTGCATCATGAAGCCACGCTGCTTCTACAGGAATCTAGTAAACGTAAAAACAAGTTGTGAAGAAATATAAAACCGTGGGACAGTTCGGAGACTCGATAGAGCCATTATCTTTTCGGATATTACGAGGGTATAAAAATATCAAATGTCAGCACCTACGTCAAGCTTAACGAGTGTAAAACAGTCCCTGTCTTTCCCGCAGTCCCTTCTCGTATAACTGTATAAAATAAACCCGTCGCGTTCAGGCGGTTTATTTCTCTCACAAACACCAGAATTTAATTTCGTGTTTAAATAGGTAGTTTGCGTGCATGTAATGCGATTATCTCGCTAATCTGAGCTGAAACTTTATTGCAAGAGAGAAATTCCATTTTGCGTTGGCTACTGGCGCTCACATAGTTTACTACTCCACTACAGTGGTGTAATTGGAATTTCCTCATTACGCAAATATCCCGGCCCTTGCAGCTTTTATTACAATATATCAACACAAACAGCAGTTATCCTGGGAGATGAGATGCCTAGTAGTTTTAAAGGAAAGTTTCACCTTTACTGCGTCTGTTATGGATATGTATTTATGACGACAGAGGATATAAGGAAGAGATAAATTTAACTTATCAAAATCAGTGACTGGTTTGATTTGAAGGCACTATAAATAGTGCCTAAAGGCAGCAAGTTCATTGATGAGCATCGATATGTCTGTGTTGATGAGCGTTTTACTTTTCGGTACCGCAGGATAACTGTAGAGTGCGAAAATTGCTTGGTTTTGGATATAAGTAGGTCATAGTTCTGGTGAAATAATCTTAAATGATAAATAGGTAACACATGTAAATCCAAAGTCTAAGTGCAAACAAATAATAGTAGATTGTTTACCAAGGGAGTAAAGAACTATTTTTAGGGCGAGAGTGTTTTTTGAATCCTGAGCGACCGAGGGATTCTAGAGTTGAGTCCCGAGTGTAACGAGGGACTCAAAAGTAGAATCCTGAGGGAGCGAGGGATTCAAAGTACATCACTCGAGCCAAAAATAGTTTTTACTCCTGAGGTGGACACTCTACTTTTCATCACCCTCTATGAGAAAAGTAGTAAGTAATCAATAAAATAACATATATGTACCTATACAGGGTATAACAAAAAGGGGTGTACAAGCCGAAAGAGGGACATCATTCTGAACAACTTTTACTATGGGACCGACTTGATCAGAGCAACTTTACATTTATTAACTCAGTAGATACATTTCGGGCCTAGCGCTCAGATGATCTGTATGTTGGAGTGAAAAAATATTTTGCTCTGATCAAGTCGGTCCCATAGTGAAAGTTGTCCAGAATGATGTCCCTAACAACCTTCTTTCGGCTTTTACGCCCCTTTCTGTAACACCCCGTATTTATTTACACAATTGTCGTGATATGTTGTGTGTAATGGTTTGTTGGAAGAAATCTTTTGTTAGAGATAAGCTCGCCTTTGTACATTGTCTATCTATTATAAGTTTTCTGTATGTCATTCTTGTGTTAGTACAATAAAGAAATTACTAATTACGAATAATAGTCCTCCACATAGTTAAAGCTTATTTAGTATTGGCTAAATCTTGAAAATTGGTTCAAAAAGCATTTTCAGATAACCTCTTTATTCCTCTTGAATTTTTCTACAGGATTACAGTTTTTACATACCTATATTCCTCGTGATTTTATTGGTAACAGATCTTGTATTTGTCATTCGCGTTTGTTGTTATATCATCTGGAGTTAGACACTCACTTTCACTCATATTCTTTACTCATATCCGCAAAAGAAATTGAAATAATTACGGCATTCAGATTTGGCGCCCTTGTTTATTGTTTACAAATTTTCCACAACTTTTTAATTATTTGGTCCGTGTTTCGATATCAATTCTGTAAGGTTGTTTCTCCGTTGTCACCAATCGGTGTCAATCGATTCGGTCGATCGGATTATCTAATCTGTGTCGAGTACGCATTTTAGTACAATCTTTTTTTTTAATTGGCTGCGTTTAGAATCGATCTCTCTTATCAGCCTGAATGGTAGTGAAACTGATTAGTGACAGAATTTTTTTTCCTTTGTACTGGCAACAAAATTAAAAAGTTACTTTTAGTCCCTAGGGACTAAATGACCTACTTCAGTCCCTGTTTGCCGGGACTAAAGTAGCTCTTTTTGAATAGATGTGATGAAAATACCATTTACTCACCACTTTGCCCCCACCCAAGGTCTCCAGGGGGTTGGTAAAATTAAACGGGGGTAGTTGCAGCCTCCTATTGACCTCCGCAGTGAACTTTGGATATGACGGCGAAGGGGAGGGCGCCACCGCGACGTAGGACCTGAAGGCGTGCAGTGCTCTTGCCGAGGGCTGCTTCAGGAACGGGCCCGTGAGGTACTGGGCTGCGTTGGCGGTGTCGTACGTCTCCACATCCACGCCTACTACTGCGTATTCGCCTGAGGAGAAGGTGCCAAGGTACAAAGAGGAAGCTAGGTCAAAAATTTAGTAAAAGTTGTTTAGACAGTTTTAGTTTACAGAATTAAAAATGACTTTGAAATTAGGAACTGTGTAATGAAATCAACACGGGAATCGAAAGGTTTCAGTTCTTGATGGGGCAAATAAGAATTTCCATATTAATAAGTCATAGGTACAAGTAAGTAAGTATTTGTACAAGACATCATTCTGAGCAACTTGTATTGTAAAACCTATATTTGACAGCTGACCCAATGATGTACTGGGAAGTGAAAAATAACGTTGCAGAAATTGCTACATGAAAATTTCTTTTTTTTTGCCCTGAATCTAGAAATAATAATAAAACAACAAGATTGTTCAGAAGAGCAAGCGCTCAGCAGCTGGACAATTTGTATTTTTTGTTAGCAAATACAAAGAACATTGTGAAGCTTGGTGAGGACGCCGGAAAATCCTATTACGAACAGAAACGTAAGCTTCTCTTCTTTGTTGCCGTAATAATTCAATATTCAGCCAGTTGTTTTGTGGTATATCTAGAAATTCCTTAAACATACTTCCATTTTGAGATAGTTCCTGAAGATTTGTATACTTTTCTAGGAAATTTTTAAATAATGCCTAGCGGGAAAATGCTGAAATCTATAACACTATTTTATGAGGTCACTCACAGTGTGTGGTATGTGATACGATGACGTGTAAAAACAACACAGCTCAAGTTCAAATACTTAGAAATGGGAATAAACCTCTAATCTGGTAACGTAAAACTTGAGGAATGAAGATTAGATAGAACTCCGCTTGTAAAGACCTTGTCACTACTGGAAGACAGGCATATATCTGGAAAAACCCGAGCAAAACAGCTCTAAGATCAGTGAGGGTAATAAAAATAACATAGGAATAGCCTATGAAAGTTCTCGAGGGGCGTCTTTTGGAAGATATTCACTGATATCTCCAAAGACGTAATGTAGCGAAAGTGGAAATTAGCAAGTGAATGCGGGGGTGATGATATTGATATTGTTTGCTGGGCCGGGGAATGGATATTTAGGATAGCTGTGATCCATTAAATATTACTTATGTAGGTGACGCAGTGAACGATGACGTCGCCTTTCATAGTGTGGGGCCTGAAGCAATGTATGTGCCTGTAGGTTATTAAAATGATACAAACACATTATAGCTGCGGCGATGGGCTAGCCCCTTGTCACGCAAAATGGAGTAATTATTGAATCACTGGCTGGAAGTGGGCTCAGATGTACCTCTGCCAAACCGTATGGAAAAGGCGTGACGCTATGTTGTCTTAATCTGTTTGTAATAACTTAATGTGTTTAATGTTTTTGTAAATACACATTACTTATGTGTTTTTATTAACACAAACGTAAAGGTACTCACAAACACAAAGGTACCGACATGTTCATGAACAAATGGAAAGTGAAAGTTTCACGAACTGTAGACTGGGGACTAGAAAGTTTAAATACCACACATAGTGCTCTAAATGGAGTTAACTTCAGATTTGCGTATATTTTACTTTGTTTAGTGAAGACGAGAACATTTTTAGAAGCTCGTTAAAATAACTTAATTCTGTTATAAAAACTTATTTAGGGTTAAAACGCTAGTCTACTAAAGTAAGAACATTTCCATACCCGAATCCAGTAGCCGCATCGCATCTAGCGCCAACATAAGCCCGATGTGGTCGTGGTAATACCCGACTGACACGTAGACTGAAAAGAATTTCAATTTCAGTCCAGCAGTCCCAACAATACAAATAAAGTTGATAGTAAACAGCTACTCACTCCTAGTATCCCTGTACGTCTCGCGGACAATGTCTAGGAAAGGATTTCTGGTGTGATTCTCTGCTTGGTTGCCGTAAACATAGTACTTTTCTGCGTACGGCTGGGTGCTGTGCACGGAGATTTGGTTCTTGTGTGCGGCTTCGACTATGGCGTCTGTGAGTCGCGTGAAATCCTCCGTCGGTGTTTTTAGATACAGCACTGTTACCTGCGAATGTGCAATGTAAAGTAGGTTCATCATCAAGTCCTTCGTGTGTCGACTTGAATTGTAGGGTAAAATAATAAAAAATATAGTATAACCAGTTTTGGTGGGGGACAAGCATAGTATATATCTCTCGAGATTGAAGCCGATAAGATGTCCAGTGCATACATGCGAAACGGAAATAATGTAATTGTTTACACATAATACGGTAGTGTTGTGAACACGGTGATCGTGGAGCGGGAAATATGTCGGTGTCTGATGGGCGGTTGCGAGCAAATGACGAGCACACGTGGATGCATGCACGGAGCGGATATAATGTAAATTACATGCATGAAGCGACCAAATGACGAGCACACGTGGATGCATGCACGGAGCGGATAGAATGTAAATGTTTACATGCATGAAGCGGAAGTGTGTGAGCACGGCAACTACGGAGCGGGACATGTCAGTGTCTGATGGTCGGGTGCGAGCAAATGACGAGCACACGTGGGTGCATGCACGAAGCGGATATAATGTAAATGTTTACATGCATGATGCGGAAGTGTGTGAGCACGGCAACCACGGAGCGGGACATGTCAGTGTCTGATGGTCGGGTGCGAACAAATGACGAGCACACGTGGGTGCATGCACGAAGCGGATATAATGTAAATGTTTACACGCATGAAGCGAAGCGGAAGTGTGTGAGCACGGCAACCACGGAGAGGGACATGTTGGTGTCTGATGGTCGGGTGCGAACAAATGACGAGCACACGTGGGTGCATGCACGAAGCGGATATAATGTAAATGTGTACATGCATGAAGCGGAAGTGTGTGAGCACGGCAACCACGGAGCGGGACATGTCAGTGTCTGATGGTCGGGTGCGATAAATGACGAGCACACGTGGGTGCATGCACGAAGCGGATATAATGTAAATGTTTACATGCATGAAGCGGAAGTGCGTGAGCACGGCAACCACGGAGCGG
The DNA here is from genome assembly GCA_963457715.1 of Argyresthia albistria. NCBI lineage: Eukaryota > Metazoa > Arthropoda > Insecta > Lepidoptera > Argyresthiidae > Argyresthia > Argyresthia albistria. Next base: position 5,680,780 of record OY735257.1, on the reverse strand, counting down.
GACATGTCGGTGTCTGATGGTCGGGTGCGAGCGAAAGTCGAGTACAGGTGCTTGTCGGAGCTCGCCTCGTCACGGCAGTACTGTGGAGAAAATGCACACTTTAGCCTTAACACGTCTTTGAAAGTATAGACTAGCTTTCAACAGAGACTATATATCCAATTGACTGCGCCTGCGGGGGAAAGCATCTCGCCAAACATTAGTTGTATTCAAAGTGTTGCACTATGTACGATGACGGGCCGCTAGACAGTTTCGCAGCGGCTGACCAATCACAGCTCTCTTACCTCGTCCCCCGCCGCCGCCCGTAAATTGTGTTTCAAAGGAAAATGACAATTTCAAAGGATAAGTGCTCCCTGGCTTTCAGAGACATATAAACAAATACTGAGCGGAGTTCGAATTAGAGCAGACTTAAGTCCTGGCTGCCTAGAGTTTAACTTACATAGCTGATCATGGGTAAGTTGAAGGCATCTGCCATTCGACCCTCGTGGACGCAGGTCTCCTGCGGTCCGATGAAAGCGGAAACGTTAGCTGCCCACAGTGCTGCCACCTGTTAAAAAAAATTACTCAAAATCATTGTGAAAGTGGACTTATAATGGCTTCTAATCAATACATAGCCTAGCCTAGTCATCTCTATTTTATAAGAAATTAGTTATATTCTTTGCTAGTTACTTTCGTAATGTGTATTTTAGTTTGAACAACCGTTACTGCGGCGTCTTTGTCTTTCTTTCGGAATTTCGGTAGTAATTAAAAGCTTTATAGTTCGAGAATATAAAATAATAGACGGACCAAGTTACTATGATCTGTTAACTGCTAATAGGACGAATAATAGCCATAAGACTGCCTGCAGTAGAGCTCCTCAGGGAGTTGGAAACGCTAAAGTAAGTTTGGTCGTCGTAAAGCAGTGAAATATAGGAAGGTGTTGAAAGATAGATGTCGGTAATCGAAGTCCGTTTATTGGTTATGTGTGTACTTATATACCTATCTTAATGCTAACACAGCACTACGTACATTATGTTGTAGTTCACTCTAACATCAAGCCTATTTGCATGTACTACCATACTACACCTCCCCTTTAACTTCCTTCACCCTCGGGGTAGCGAAAGAAAAATAATTTCTCAACAAAGAAATTATTTTTCAAACCTAAATGGTATGATCGTACCTACATTACAATATTACGAAATCCTACTCCACCTAACTGCATTGCATAAAAGTGCAAGGCAGAGCTATTGTAAAAATGCTGACAAGTTTCCTAGTGTTAGATTGCTGTATGCTATGGACAAATACTTGAACAAAATAATGACCTAGATAATTGCTAATTACCTGTCTTGACATTTAATTTTGAATGAAATAGGTACACTTTATTTTCCTATAAGATACACACTCACACATTTATAGCTGAAAAACATGTAATTAAAGATCATTAATTTCCTGGATAATATAACTGTTAAATCAATAAAATAAAATATAACAATTTATACATTTTTAATTTTAAAAACACATTATAAACTCAATACCACTTCACCTATTAAAACGAATAAACACATCAAAATACTTTTTAATTATTATCTCCTATTCTCATGAAAAAGAAAAGTAATTCATTTTATCCTAAACAAAAAAAAAACACAATTTATACATTTTAATTTTGTAAAAATCCTATAAATCGAAACACTTTATATACTGAAAAAGAAAAAACGAACATCTAAATATCTGAAACCAAAATATTTTATCGTAATATACCTACTACTATTTTAAATTCTTTATTCTTTCAAACTATTACATTTGTATTCTAAAATCATGACATAATATCGAAAAAACATACATAACATAACACAACACAACATGTACTTACAGAGTGATCTTTTATTTCATTTCCTAAACTTTAATAATATTTATTAATTTACACAAAATTTACTTTTAACTGAATATTTCCCTGTTTTAAAGTAATTATTACATTTCACATTTCATTTTAAACCTGAATTTAATTATAAGAGAAAAAAAATAGTTGTTAGCTACCTAGTGTCACTTTTAATTTTAAAATCTGCATCAAAAAAAATAAATTATTAAAATATTAATTTATAGTGAATATAATCTAACTGAAACTTCATATCGTGGTATCGGTACATTTTTACACATTCATACACATTTTCCAAACACACATTTAAACTTTTGGTTTTTAACCCATTTTGAGCATCCTGTAGCTCTCAGTCATCACTCTGATTACTGCCATTATGAACTCTGGGAAGTGAGATCTATCGTAACATTTGGGTGATGAATCCACTTGTTAGTCAAAACTCCTTAACCTTTCATGTCCTCGATCATTCATCATTCTACTCTTTTACACTTTTTCTACTAATGCCTTACTACTTCTAATAATTAAGTCTTCCACCGAGGGCACGACAGTCCACACTATGGTCAAGAACATAATTCTCCTAGGGCTGTAACTCTACACCCTTTATCTACATACATTATACATCCTGTGGGCATGGTCACCCTACACTACATATCATATTTTTCATCTTGTGGGCATGGTCACCCTACACATTGGCATATCAGGCCACCTATTTTGTGCACCTGTATAATAGAGAATAGAGCCGCTACAATTTAAGGCAATGGCCTCCAATCTGTCTGTATGACTAGAAGGAATAGTTCCCTATCTCATATTTCTATACTATGTACCGATCCATAAACTTTTCTAATTCGAAACACAAAAAAAATATCATTTACTTATTAATTCATTTACTCTTAATCTCTCTATTCATTTGTCATTAGGTCGTCGGTATTTTCCACTTGACCTAGAAATTCTGCAGTCATTCAACTCGGAATGCATTGTATTAGCAATACCTAACTCGTATGCTATTTTTAACTTTACTTTGATTTTTAAATGATTATGAATTTACCGAATATTTACTCATTGACTGTGACACTAGGTATTACAAAATATGTTAGATAAAACTGTGATTAAAAAAAAAAAAAATTATGTACGTTCCTAATTCTGCCTGAAATTATTAATTAATTTAACTCACAGTACAACATTCTGTCGAAGTAGGTCGCTCGTTGCTTGTCATCGTCGCGTGGATGGTGATAACGACAGCTGGGCGGACGTGACGCACGTTGATACCGGATATTGCACGAAGATGCACGTAGTTGTCATCTTCTTGAGCTGGACCGGGATAACCCTGGATACCTCTTGATCGAGTCGGGATACCCTGACTCCTCGTCCGGTCGCAGTAAATCTTCAAACGAGACGGGAAACCCCTGAACTCCCCGTCCGGTCGCAGTAAAACTTCATAAAAATCGGGATTCACTCGTACATGTTCATTTTCTTCTATTACGTCGTCTTGTTGTGTTGAACGACGGCGATGTTGACGTCGTTGTTGTGATGCACCGTGTAACATGGGCAATCACCGTTGAAGCGCGTGGTCGTTGTGGTGGTCTTCATGATCTCCTCTTGGTTTCTTCTTTAAAACCATCTTACTGCCATTCGGCACAGCACTACCTCGCGAGAAGTAGGCTGGCCTGGCAAGGTCTTCTTTGGAGTAGTCAGTAGATTCTTGTGGCTCAAGGCAAGGTCGCCATGAAATATAGGAAGGTGTTGAAAGATAGATGTCGGTAATCGAAGTCCGTTTATTGGTTATGTGTGTACTTATATACCTATCTTAATGCTAACACAGCACTACGTACATTATGTTGTAGTTCACTCTAACATCAAGCCTATTTGCATGTACTACCATACTACAGCAGTTTTACTGCTGTCTAGTTTACAGCTTTTATGACAAAGTACGTCGGAGATTCAGCGTCGAACTAAACTGCAGAAGGACATAAAAATAAAGACTTCGCAAGTAGCTGAAAAAAATATACCGGGGCTTAGTCAAATTACAGAAAGAAGATAAAGCGTTTTATACAATTTAAACACTGTTTGTTCAAGAGAATTAAGTTAAAATGTATCTAGGGGGTATGCTTAGGTTAAGTATACTTTTAATAGTCTGGGCGACAATGCCGACAATTGCCCTGTGAAGATTAGAGGGAAGAGTAGACTATTGTACATCCGGCGGGAATGGGGTGGGCCAGTCTCAGCACTAAGCGACTCGGGACACGTGCGAAGGAAACGAATAAACGTTATTTTCCACAAGAAACTTTGCGACAGACTGGAATGTATTGTTAACGGAGCTCTGACGAGGGTTCTTTTTGGCCTCAACGTTTTCTTAACTGGCTCCTTCTATCACTTAGTAAGATCTTGTGGGATTTTGGTAAATAGATAGCCTTATCAGAAAGGATTGGATACTAAACGTTGACACAACTGTGCCTCTGACGCCCCACATAGAAAATGGGGTGAAGCTACATAAGTTAACTAAATAAATGTGTAAACAATCTTTTTCCGACCACGCCTATGCTGACAAAAGCCAAAAGTTGTCGTATTATTCACCCTCACGACGCCGCATAGAGGATTTTTAGCAAGACATGTACCTACCGACTGATCGTACAATAAATCAGTCTTATACTTACTAGGAAATAGCCATATAAGATGAAGCCCCAAAGTGTCTCTCATATACAGGGTAGGTAACCCCTAAGATTGATGTTTCTTATTTCTCTTCAGCACGGTGTGGTTGGTAATACTTACTTATTTGGTTTTGGATACGGGTCGTTTTGACTGCAATTTTAATTCAATAAACAAAATAATTTAGTATCTACATGTACATGTTTGGCGGCGTTACAAGTTTTTTTTTATAGTAGAGTATTAGAAATTTTACTGCTTAATAAAATAATTATTTAAAAGGTTTTGGCATACCTACATAAACTTCCAAAACAAAACGAATTTATTTATCAATTTATTTCAGATACAGACACAGGAATTATATACAAAACAAGGCATTAAATCTTGAATAATTAAATAAATATGCATACACACACACAAACACACCCTCATACACATACATCCTCCCATGCACACACACACACCCTCACACCCTCTTACACACATGCATTACACATCCTATTACTACACATCCAATCATGCAAGCAGTACACAAATAGGAAATAGGTAAGTACATCATTTTTATTAGGAGCTAGATGTACACCTACCCAGTGTCTCATAATAGGGCTGTCGATCCTATTTGCCAACAAAACTAGTAAATTGACGAGAACCGTAGTTCACAGCCAGTGCCAATAACTGGACAGAGAAGTTAATGAGCCGAACATTGCTTGTTTAAACGGCTGTTAGGTGCGCAAATTACGTAAAGTAACAAACGACAGCAAAGAGCCAACAGTTTCAGTAAATTACGATCGAGAGTAGTTTCATACCTTACTCAAAACGTTTGTGAGCAAACTAGAGATATTCTGTTCACATACAGAGATTCTATTTCAGATGTAACTATATTTTTCTGGGTCACTAATGGCATGGTTTTGATTTTATGGCCCAAAACACTAAAATTCAGTGTAACTTTGTACTTATATTTGAATTGAATTGAATAAACTAGATTCCGTTCACAACTTCGGCATCGGTTTAAATCTGGAATGAACTATAGCCGCAGGCGCCAGGTGTAAGATGCGGTGTTTAATTTAGTCTGACTGACCTAAATGTGACGTTTAGTGTCGCGTTGCAATTTAATAAAAACAATAATTTATACAGTCATACGTCATCTTCATCATCAAGACGACAAATAATAGAAGCTGACAAATTGTTACTGATTTGTATTTGTGCGATAGGTTCTCTGCTAATCATATTTACAGAAAGAAACTAAGGCTGACTAGTTTAGTAGCCAGGGCCGACTATTCGTTTTGTAAGTAAAATTTAATTGTGTGAAATAAAATAAATTTCAATTTCAATTAAGAAGACGAGAAAATATTCAGAGAACAGTTGGAAGTAGTGGATGAGATTACGTTTTTCAACGAGAATGAAACTAATAATGTTCATACAAAGCTTGTAGGAAGATGTGGACCCATTAAATGAAAGTAAATATTTGAGTGGATATGGAGCGGATACCATGAAGCACGATTCTGTTTGTTCATCATCAAATCCACTATAAAACAGAATGACTTTTGGGTCGTGACTCTAACATATTGTTTCTAACTCGGTAAATGATTGCGGTTTTAGCTATTAAGCTAGTATTTAAATAATCACAACTATGCTTTAGTAATTTAATAAATTAATTATCCTTAGTAATTCAGAATGTTTGGTCACCTTAAGTCATCTTAAAACCTTTTTCAAATAAATTAATCAGAGGGGTAAGAAGTGTCAAAATCAAAGGCCATAAACAATTTATGACAAACTCAAAAGACAGTTGCGCTTGTAGTGTGTGTATGGTGACCAACTAACCCTGAACCAAAATAGGACATACATCTTAGCGAGCTCTCAACTACAGCATAACATTCCTAAACAATAGGCAAATCTAAGGTTACTTTGTAGCTACACGACCCCGCAGTCACCCTGTATACTAATTAGTGAAATTGAAATGAAAAATCTTTTCAACAGCTTCCGCCCTAGATACTCCGTTTTATTTTATACTTAACATTTACCGTACATGGTATTTAGGTATTGATTCGAATGATATGACAGCGTATAAAACAGTGCATGCCCAGCGAAGCGCACCACTATCTTATCTATCACATCACAATGATATTTTTATGGGCTAATAAATCATTATCTTTGTTTGTTTTCATCCAAAGCTTTCAATTAAGTTGATAGAAAAAGAATACAGGGTGTACTATTCATTGATCTATATTGCAAGTATTCTAGGTAAACCAAACGTATAAACATACAAACTAGAGTCACGCCTTTTCCAATACTATTTGACTGAGGCACAATTGTGCATACTTTTAGATATTTATTCGATACTCTACATAGCCTTAGTAATACATATACATAATCATAATAATCCCTTCTGCTCGTTCTCCTAGCCGGAAAAGAAAAATATTTGACATTAAAATTAGGGGAAGTTATGCTTTCATCCCTTACAATAGATGTTTTCAGACGTCTTGGTGTCACCTGTCATGCTCCCTAGGGGGGTGTCTTAAGGTAGTCAGAGAGAGTGCTTTCGGAAGAAAAGTCTTAAGACGAACTTTCCAAGTATTTTGTATGTATATTCCCTGTGGTATATTCAGTATCCCCGTACAATATGCTATGCTATGCTATGCTATCAGATGTGGTTATTGTGTGGTAAAACTACATCTGGGAGTGTTTTTCGTCAAATGTGTGAGTCCAGAAAACATTTTAAAGCTAAATTAAAGTTCTGTTTAAATAATGAGCAACAAATTAAGATGGATATGCTTGCAAAAACACACTCAGAAAAATTGTTTGGAAAGTTTTGGAAGTCGACCAATAAACTAAATGCAAAGACGGGTCTGCCCGTGAGCGTGGCTGGATTGAATGAGCCTACTGCCATAGCGAACTTGTTTCGACAGCACTTTACTGTGAAATCACTGTTGCCACGCGAGCAACGCGTGACCGAGGCTGAGACCAGTGGCGGGGGGACACCCACCATGTTTAACGCTAAACAAGTGGAAGCCATCATTAGAGGCATGGTAAGAGGTAAGTCTCCGGGTCATGATGGTCTCAGCATCGAGCACCTTAAGCTGGCGGGACCCCACTTACCAAGAGTCCTCTCCTTATTTTTTAACTTATGTGTTAGTCATAGTTATCTGCCACAGGCCTTGATGCATACTGTTGTCGTACCGATCATAAAGAGTAAGACTGGGGACGCCTCTGACGTGTCCAATTACAGGCCTATATCCCTGGCTACAGTTGTTGCAAAGGTATTGGACAGTTTGCTTGACAAGCAGTTGGCTGAACATGTACAACTCCACGACGCTCAATTCGGCTTTAGGCCGGGACTGTCGACGGAGAGCGCCATACTGTGCCTCAAGCAAACTGTCCAGTACTATACCATTAGGAAAACGCCGGTGTTCGCCTGCTTTTTGGATCTGTCAAAGGCGTTCGATCTTGTGTCGTATGACGTAATATGGGGTAAGCTGCGTGAGGATACAACGGTGCCGTCTGACATTGTATCATTATTTAGGTACTGGTATGATCATCAGAGGAACAGCGTACGATGGGCTAGCGCTTACTCGGAAGAGTATGGGCTGGAGTGCGGGGTGAGGCAGGGGGGGTTGAGCTCACCGCGGCTCTTCAACCTATATATGAACCGACTGATCGGTGAGCTCAGCGGCGCCAATGTTGGTTGTCATATTGATGGTGTTTGTATGAACAACATCAGTTATGCCGATGACATGGTGCTGCTGAGCCCGTCGGTTAGTGCTCTTAGGAAGCTCGTGGCAATGTGTGAGTCCTATGCGGTGGCCCATGGGCTCAGGTATAATGCAAAGAAGAGTGAGCTTATGGTTTTTAAATCAGGCTCTAAAACCTACCATAATCTGCCTGAAGTCTCACTCTGTGGCACTCCTCTATGTAGGGTACAGAAGTTCAAATACCTGGGCCACTGGGTCACTGATGATCTTAAAGATAATATGGACATTGAGAGGGAACGCAGGTCGCTGGCTGTCCGCTGTAATATGCTGGCCCGAAGGTTCGCTAGGTGTACGAAAGCAGTTAAAATCACGCTTTTTAAAGCATACTGCCAGTCATTTTACACCTGCAGCCTTTGGGTCGACTTTAAGCAGCGGGCATATAGCGACCTGCGGGTCCAGTATAATAACGCTTTCAGGGTTCTGCTGCGGCTGCCGCGGTTCTGCAGTGCCTCTGGCATGTTTGCGGAGGCGCGTACGGATGACTTTTACGCTATAATGAGAAAACGAAGCGCCTCCATGCTGGCTCGCCTCCGCGGCAGCACCAACAGAATCCTGAGTGTATTTATAGACCGGTGGGACTCCCCAATGTTGAGTCGTTGGGTGCAGCTCCACACTACGAGATGAGATGCTCGCGTGTGGGTGTATTTTATTTTAATTTTATGTTTGTTACTAACTCTAGACTTTAAGATATTGTTACTAACACTATGGACTAAACAGTCTGAAATAAATGAATATTGAATTGAATTGAATATGTAGCTATCGATCGGTCTAAAGCGATTTCCTAAACTTGAGGCATGTAACATACATAACACAAAACATTAGTCTGGTAAGTAAGGGTAACTATCAGTAACATTGGACCCTGTATAAATAAATGCTTGTATTGTGTATGGGAACAGAAAAGGAATAAAAGATTGAAATATTGTTTACTGGGCCGAATTCAATTTGTGTGCTGAAGCTGCGAAAGAATAATGGCCGTTGACTGTCGCCTGAAGCGCGCTTCAGTGCCCTCCAGCTAGGTATAGTGTTTTTTCAGCCGATTGGTAAATATAACATTTAATTGGAAAACTAGCCCAACACCCCTCTATCAACTCGCACTGAGCCAGCGTGGTGGAGTATGGCTCAATCTTACTCGTTCCCAGGTATTATTATTATAATCGGAAAACATGCCTTCGTTATCTTTACCGTACTATTATCTCTTCTGTGCCGTAGGACTTACTTCCCTCCTAGTATTTACGCGGGGTAAGTAAGTAAGTAGTAAATGTAGCCCATTAATGTCCCCACCGAGGGGCACAGGCCTTTACGCAGGCTAAATAAATATAGGGTATGTATATTAATTACCTAACTAACTTTTAAAACAAAGGCGATACAATTTCTCTATGGCTCACAGAAGCACTATAAAGTGCTTGACTTTGACAGTGACTACCAAGACGTCAATTAATGTCTATTGAAGGGGGATGAGAACTTAATTTCCCCTAATTTTAATGTCATTTTTTTTCCTTTCGGCCAGGAGATGACAATCTCTAGTCTAAAAGGGTTAATAATTATAGGTTTCATCATAATGAAAGCCTTACACAATTCAAAAATATTGAAGTCTAAATCAATGATTGTAATCTATGACTAAACACGCCATTACGGTGCATTGAGTGAAATTGCATGGCAGCGAGGTCTCAAGTTAACTCACCCGGTCGAATTAATTTGAGATACAACTTATTACGAAGTTAAAGTTAACTCACCTGTCTAATAGACACCTCCTCCTGTCCATATGTTTCTGCGACAATGAACTCCAATGTATGGTTCATGGGGTTCAATAGATTCTTATTGACCTCATCAACAGCCATCGATATTGCACCTGCGAAGGAAAACATTGGTAAGTCTAGATGATACTAATTTCTTAAAATAAAATTACAAGTACCGAATCCCTTAGTTTTAGATGTACCGTACAGTACAGGTAGTCCGCGCTAACAGCAAACGCAATGCCAGCCAAATGTCTTGCTAGATAAGCTCGCGCCTACCTATGTACATTGTTTTTATTGCTGCAGTGTGTTTAAAACTTTAAACAATTAAGAAATTACAAAGACCTATTATTAAGTATTAAGTATATTATTTTGTGATGTACTGGCGAGTTCATTTATATATGAGCAAAACCAAGGCCTCAAATATAAACGTACATGGAATGGTACATAAATATCTGAGCACTGCTGCTACAAGGGTACATAAATATCTGAGCTTTATATTTGAAGCCTTGGTTTTGATCATATATTAATGAACTCGACTGTACCTACATGTTCTGACTGCTGTTATATTATAAGTATAACACGGTTATCCTCATTTAGACAGAATGGTTCTATCGTACCGCCGCTATCGATATCGATCGAGACTGCGAGTGCCAAAAATGTGCCAAACATCCATCAAGTGCTCGAGATCGATTTAGTAGAACGAATTTAAAACTAAAAGTAAACTTTAGAAAAAACCGACTTCCACAAACCCTATTTGATTAGATTGAGTTTAATACAAACTGTAACCCCTTATCCCCCCCCCCCCTTGGGGAATTAATTTTGTCAAATCCCATATCAGTGCTACCCCACGCTACTAAGGAACCCCTGTACAAAGTTTCATGGCTCTAGGTCCACCACCGGTTTAGGCTATGCGTTGCCTGCCCGTCAGCCACGCATTGTATTTGTACCTAGTATTGAGCAGTTCTGGTGGCCATATTGGTCTTCATCAGCAGTTCCGCATCACAATATTATGCTTACCATGTGCATTTGCACGAGTTATTATGAAAAACACAAAAATCACTATAGGTCTGCCTATAATATTTGAAGAGTTCCCTCGATTTCTCCAGGATCCCATCATCAGATCCTGACCTGCTGTCAATGGGACCAATGGGAAGGTAAACCCTTTTAAACAAAAAAATAATTTTCCAAATCGGTCCATCCGTTTAGGCGCTATCGGGGTGTAGACATAAAAAAAAAAAAACAAACATCCGGACGAATTGTAAACCTCCTCCTTTGGGAAGTCGGTTAAAAAGACATTCGAATTGAACCTGCTGCTGATAAATGTCGAATCATCACAAACGTGTAAAGGCATGAAATATCTTCTAAATAGGAAAAAATAACCTCTATCTATTTTCTAGTACATATTTGGGGCTGGGTTAGATTAGACGGGAGGCGGAAGGTGTTCGGTAGAGTAGAGCATTACAAAACATAAGTACCCATTATAACTTGCTTAACAGAGCATAGCGTTGATGGAAAATTTATCGCCAAACGCAGCAAAGCTCTCGCTACTGTTGAAATGGATGTCACTATAGACGGAGTACTATTATCTCTTCTGTGACTATGGTAGAGAGCCACTCAGGTGTAACAAACATGGCAAAGTGCACTCTGTGTATTTTCTTATCAGCGGCTGTATACCAAACAGTTGGACAAATGTTTGGATTTCCATTACAATGAATGCATTCAAGCATGTGAACACGAGTATGTACAGTGGACAGAGGGATGTGTAAATTAATGTAGGCAATTTTAATTAGTATAGCTCCCGGACCCTGTTTTTTTTTAATTATCCTTTTTGTAATAAGAGTGCTGATGAATTAATTAATATATGTATAATGTATATTCCAAAGTAGAACAATGCCTACTTATGTAGGTATGCATGTATTTATGAAAGATACAGAAAAAGAATAACATGCTAAACCCAGGCTAAACCATTCAAATCAAAGCATCTAAAGTGGCCAGTGGATTTTATAGCGCCTTATAAAACATAAAAGGAAGTTGAATTCTTTTGTTTTTAGTAAATTGTCAGCCAACTCAACGAGTTTTGGGAGCATTTTGAAACTCCAAGACTGTGTTTATTAAAGTCCACCCTTTTCAGTCATTGCCTATTCGGAATATGAAGTCTGAAGAAAACAACAAATAAATTTTAGCTAAGATTAACGATTGAATTTATTTATGGTAACGTTAGTCGTTTACCAGTTTAAATATGCAAATGAGACGCGTGCACATCGATGACGTCACCCTTTTCCTCCCCTCTATTAATGTCGCTTCTTGCGACTTTTCCTTCTATGACCGTTAGATTTTTATTTATATCTTGAGAATACGTTCGCAACATTTATTTTGACTTACGATCGTGCACAGATAAATTGACACTACAGCTTTCCAATTTCCAACGATCTTTTGGCGTGTGAGTGACGTTTACAGGGGGGCGCCACTTCGACGCAACTTACTTTACCTGGTCATCAACACACATCGTTAGTTCCACCTGTCACTGCGCGCGAAAAGATCGTCGGAAAGGTGAAACCACAATACTATATTATACTAAAAAAAACCCAGGGGGGATACCACAACATTTATGGTGGTCTGCAAGCCAAGAACCCATTGGCCTCGGCCAGGGTGAACGCGCGGTGACTTGCGCGACCTTTAGCATTACCCGCCTTGTCACTTCAGTATGGATGGACACAAGCGGCGTTTTCAAAATATGTTTGATATTTCGCGCCCATCGCCACGGCGTAATCACCTCACTCTGGTTGAGGCCAATATGAGTATTGGAATGCAATTGGTTGCCATTATGATGTAGGGCCGTACTCACCGGAGAGCATCCTCCCAGGGCGCGGGTAGGCCTGGTCTCCCGGCCGGCGCTGCGAGCCGGTCAGGTAGCCCAGGACGAACCGGTCTGCTCTCACTGCGGCCAGGGTCATCAGCATGTACCAGCACCAGTGCCACTGGGAACCAAATACAATATCTATCATCATCATCAGGGGTTGGGGTAATGTTGGGTATAGGGACTATACCTATACTATAGGCCTCCTGCACAGTTTTACATGCCATACACTAACTACTACTGCGAAGCATCCCGTTAGTAGGTACGTGAAAGGTTTGTTTTAGCACACTTCTCGAGAGAGAGGGTTAAGGTACAACAAATGTTTCTACATTCTGTTAGCTGTTAGTTCCAAAACGTGTATTACAGCCAAACATTTTGGTTTCATAGTGAAAGAACAAGTTCAGAGAATGGTGTCTGTCTGGCGTTTGCAGGCTCAATGTGGTTGGAAAATTGTGTCGAACGTCCCCGTGTTGTGAGAGCGGGTTTCAAAAAGTTTTAACAGGCAGATAAACGTTCGCTCGACTTTCGAGTGCCACGTGCGGCGAACATTTTTCCAATATCGTCCGGTCATAAAGTTAGCTGAAGTGTGGATACGGCTTTAAACACCGCTTTAAAGGGAGAGATGGCAGTAAGGCCCTGAACACACGGTGAATTACAAAAGGTGGCAAAACTGCTTAGCTAGTTACATTTGAGTCGATGCCGAGAAACTCTACCTGATGCAACAAGTTTGAAGGCATCAAATCTCATCAAACGGGTTTATATGCAGTTGTGCGTGTCATTGAGCTCTGCCAATTAATAAGAATAAAATAATGGCAAAATAAGTAAAATTAGCGGACAAATGCGTGTTTTACCAAGCGTTGGTACTTCCACTGCACGGCGGCGGGCGCGGGGCGGCAGCATGTGTGCATATATTTACTGTCGTCTCTCATACTATACGGGGATAGTGTGTCGCTCTTGGTGAAGTTTACTGTTGTGGAATGATACGGTATGGTATTCTGTTGGTATGCTTTAGGGAACGTGATTCGCGGATAGGCTACCCGTCTTAATAAGGTCTAAACCTCTACCTCTATATACATCGACTCCCCCTAGCTAGACAATAAGGTCTAAACCTCTACCTCTATATACATCGACTCCCCCTAGCTAGACAATAAGGTCTAAACCTCTACCTCTATATACATCGACTCCCCCTAGCTAGACAATAAGGTCTAAACCTCTACCTCTACATCGACTCCCCTAGCTAGACAATAAGGTCTAAACCTCTACCTCTATATACATCGACTCCCCCTAGCTAGACAATAAGGTCTAAACCTCTACCTCTACATCGACTCCCCTAGCTAGACAATAAGGTCTAAACCTCTACCTCTACATCGACTCCCCTAGCTAGACAATAAGGTCTAAACCTCTACCTCTACATCGACTCCCCTAGCTAGACAATAAGGTCTAAACCTCTACCTCTACATCGACTCCCCTAGCTAGACAATAAGGTCTAAACCTCTACCTCTACATCGACTCCCCTAGCTAGACAATAAGGTCTAAACCTCTACCTCTACATCGACTCCCCTAGCTAGACAATAAGGTCTAAACCTCTACCTCTACATCGACTCCCCTAGCTAGACAATAAGGTCTAAACCTCTACCTCTACATCGACTCCCCTAGCTAGACAATAAGGTCTAAACCTCTACCTCTACATCGACTCCCCTAGCTAGACAATAAGGTCTAAACCTCTACCTCTACATCGACTCCCCTAGCTAGACAATAAGGTCTAAACCTCTACCTCTACATCGACTCCCCTAGCTAGACAATAAGGTCTAAACCTCTACCTCTACATCGACTCCCCTAGCTAGACAATAAGGTCTAAACCTCTACCTCTACATCGACTCCCCTAGCTAGACAATAAGGTCTAAACCTCTACCTCTACATCGACTCCCCTAGCTAGACAATAAGGTCTAAACCTCTACCTCTACATCGACTCCCCTAGCTAGACAATAAGGTCTAAACCTCTACCTCTACATCGACTCCCCTAGCTAGACAATAAGGTCTAAACCTCTACCTCTACATCGACTCCCCTAGCTAGACAATAAGGTCTAAACCTCTACCTCTACATCGACTCCCCTAGCTAGACAATAAGGTCTAAACCTCTACCTCTACATCGACTCCCCTAGCTAGACAATAAGGTCTAAACCTCTACCTCTACATCGACTCCCCTAGCTGGACAATAAGGTCTAAACCTCTACCTCTACATCGACTCCCCTAGCTAGACAATAAGGTCTAAACCTCTACCTCTACATCGACTCCCCTAGCTAGACAATAAGGTCTAAACCTCTACCTCTACATCGACTCCCCTAGCTAGACAATAAGGTCTAAACCTCTACCTCTACATCGACTCCCCTAGCTAGACAATAAGGTCTAAACCTCTACCTCTACATCGACTCCCCTAGCTAGACAATAAGGTCTAAACCTCTACCTCTACATCGACTCCCCTAGCTGGACAATAAGGTCTAAACCTCTACCTCTACATCGACTCCCCTAGCTAGACAATAAGGTCTAAACCTCTACCTCTACATCGACTCCCCTAGCTAGACAATAAGGTCTAAACCTCTACCTCTACATCGACTCCCCTAGCTAGACAATAAGGTCTAAACCTCTACCTCTACATCGACTCCCCTAGCTAGACAATAAGGTCTAAACCTCTACCTCTACATCGACTCCCCTAGCTAGATAATAAGGTCTAAACCTCTACCTCTACATCGACTCCCCCTAGCTACCTCTACATCGACTCCCCCTAACTACCTCTACATCGACTCCCCCTAGCTACCTCTACATCGACGCCCCCTAGCTACCTCTACATCGACGCCCCCTAGCTACCTCTACATCGACTCCCCCAAGCTAGACAATATGCTTTCGCTAACTTATCATCACTCGCTCGCGATGAAGCATGCGTTCCGTTTTACACCGAACGAGGAATTAAGGAATTAATTGGAGATTAATTATATTTCAAGGTAGATAATTGAATTAACTAAATCGGTAGTTTGAAAATTGACAATTGATAACCTTTCATTTTGATAAGGTACTAAAATTAGAAAACCATTTCGAGATTTAAGTGTTCTGAGCTCTTAGATATTTTTTTCAGAATGTTTAGATCAGTAATTTAAGAGTTAAATAATAAAAACTGAAATTTTGTCCAAATTATCAATTTCAGGATTTATGGCATGTGTTCCACAGGCTAGATATAAATAAAAAAGCAACTGTCAGTCATCATCTGTCATCTAAATTTTGTCATTGCTGGTTGTCAACTTGTCACGAAGTTGCACAACAACAAAAGAGTATTTACACATATTGACAGTGCGTTCCGCGACATCGCCGTCAGCGCCATAATCGAATACAGCGTCTAAGATGCCATCGTTTTGTATCGCCAACAGCTCAAAACTGACTCGGACTGTAATCGATTTTGGCGTGACTCGGAACAGGGGGTGATATTATGACAGAATAATGACTTTTTAATTTTTATTGATGCAATGACGGGCAAAAGTTCAACGTTTTATAATCCCGAAATTGTACTTACGCCCTTTTAGAATGAGTAACTCTAAAAATCTTGAATTATAACTTAAAAATAAGAATAAACACTAAAATAAAAAATACGGGTCCCATCGTTTCCCATCTATTTTCGTATGAGATAATAAAACCAGCTGCTATTTTTTTTGAATTGTTATCAATTCAAAATTGCAATCACGTTCAATCGAAATACCTATTAGATACAGAATCGTGCTACAGCTCTCAATACATTCATAGACTACTCTCCTCTATTATACAGGTTGGCCCAACTTTGGTGGTAATTTTAATTTTATTTGTTTATAATTCAGTCCAAGACAAATTAATTATTTGTCTAAGAACTGTCGTAGAAAAAGAAGACGAAAAGAAGAAAAATACTTTTCTGATGGAACTAAAGTATTTCAAGTAGGTAAAATAATAACACTGCTCAACAAAATTGAAACTTTTGTCTAATGAATGATTTCTATCACTTGATATACACTATACACTTCTATATCTTTTTGTAGCAGCTCTTGTTTACGAGATAGACCTTTCACTAAAAAAATCGCTATGTTATGGTGTTAATATGCTGATAATTAAAATATATATTAAGTTTTCTCATGTAATTTGATATGGCATCGTTAAGACAAGTTTGTAATCCGAATAATTTTGAGTATCCAGGTTTAAAGAAAACCGTTTGAATGTGACAACGTTCGTAATTGAGGTTTAAAAAAATGCTTTGGTCACTCGCTGAAAATTTAAATACAAGCCTTCGTCAAAAGGTATGCAAAACATGCGTTTAGTTTCGTACGTTTTTAGACACGGGCTATCTATCAACTAGATGCTAGGCAATCACTAAGGGACAAATTCAAAAATATCAATATACTTACTGTTACCTGTCAATACATTTATGAAAATATCATGTATACCAGAAAAAACATAGGTTTATTTAAGACTTTAGGTCATAATCATAGTATTAACACTAGAAATAGAAATAAGATTGCTATGCCCGCGTTCAGACTCAGTAAGGTTGCTCACTCTTTTATGGGAGTATGTGTTAGTTTTTATAATAAAATACCTAATGAAGCAACGGACCTACCAGAAAGGAGGTTCAAAAACTATGTCAAAAACGGCCTATTGAAGAAGTCATATTACAGTGTAAAAGAATATTTAGATGACAAAACTGCATGGTCTTTACCATCTCAGCGCACAGAAATCCAAAGAGGGGCGATGGACTGAGTCAGTACGTCTCTCCTCGGTGTATTTCCTTAGACTTAAGTAGAAATACATAACATTGTATTTTTAAGGCTCTGATATTTTAAAAGAGGTACGGGGGAGGTTTCTTGCCCTTCTTTGCTCCATCCCTAAGCCCACAACTTCCGAACGGGCGGTAGTATACAAAAATATTAATATTATATTGACGTTGACTAAGTAATATGTATGATTTTATGGTCAATAAAATTTTTGAACTGAACTGAACTGACAAATAAAAAAATATCAGATTTAGGCACGAAACTGGAAAAAACGGACTATTAATTTCATTTGGGGAAAATAACTGGCATTAACCGAAAACAAGCGAGCTAAATGGTAAAATCCTTCCACACGGTCGGAATAGACGTGTTTTGAGCCCTAAAAAAAAAATCTCTAAATATTTTTATTTTACTTGGAAACTCCCATACGTCATACTTTTTGAACTAGAGCTGACACAGAAATTTTTGTCACAGATTTGTAATTTTTTATCAAAAATTAGATTGATATTATCATAAATTCATAACCCAATCAGTGTAATATTATTGTATTAACAAGTTGGGCCACCTGTGTACAAGGATAAATCTCTTCGGAACAGAAAGCTGGTAAAAGAATTTGGATTAGAGCAAAAAAGTTTTTGATTTATACAAAAAGTTAATGGAGGAAGAAAAGTCAGAAAGTGTCCGCCCGCCCATGCGGCCAACAAATCATTTGAATCTTACTTACACTAGAGCAGTGCTACTCAAAGTGGGGTACGCGAACCCTTAGGGGTTCGTCATTTGATGGTAGGGGGTACGCGAAAAGATTTACGTAATGGCGGCTGGATACCGAAATAAAGGCTGAAATTGTTTTTCATATGTCTCACCTCTCCGGCGAACTGAAAAGGTATTTTCCAGATATTGATAATTCTGAAGGCTGGATTCGAAACCCATTTATGGTCACAACCGAGAGTATAAATGCTGGTTTGAGTATTAAGCAACAGGAGTCATTACTAGAAATGTCCGCAGATGAAACTCTTCAAGCTGATTTCAGAAGGATGTCTTTGATTGATTTTTGGACAGTTAGACAGGAAGAATATCCCGAACTCTCACGAAAAGCGGTGAATTTTCTTCTACCGTTTGCAACAACATACTTATGTGAGAGAGGGTTTTCACATCTAGTAATGATAAAAACCAAGTACAGAAATCGACTTAATGTTGAGCCAGAATTTAGATTAAAATTGTCCAAAATTGCTCCTAAAATCGACTCCATTTGCGACAAGAAACAAGCCCATCCATCACATTAATATTAAAAACATATTTATTTTTGTCACTGTAATCATTACAGTGTAATGCCTTTTATTAAAATAAAAAACCGTGTTAACTAGAATTTATTATTTTCATTTTCACAGGAGCGGGGTTAGGGGTTCGCAGTCATTTGGCAACATTAACAGGGGTACGTGGGGCCATAAGTTTGAGAAACCCTGCACTAGAGAGTAAAGAGGGACATTTTGTTATACCGGGTGTTTGGAGTATGAAGCGAAAAACATTTTGAGGAGTTAGGAACATCATTCTGAACAACTTTCACTATCAACCCGATTTGATCAGAGCAACTTTATTTTTCACTTCTCTATACAAATCATCTGATAACCGCTCGGCCCAAAATGCTCTGATCAAATCGCTTTCACACTTCCCAAAAAATGTTGTCGCTCCATATTCCAAACACCCTGTATTTGTAATATCCCAAAACCACAAGATATACGTGGTAATCATTTAAATATATAACAAGGCCTTATTATGGATAACTAAATAATCTGAAAATACACTTAACAGGTCTGCTCTACATACCGCCGCTTACACAAGGTGTAAATGAATTAACGCAAAATGAGAAACTACTTTGTTAGGGACTTCGTTTCTCATTTTGCGTTAATTCATTTACAGCTTGTATATTATTATTTTGCTGAAAGATAATGATTATTACTTCTACTTATTAATATGTGCTTCTACTTATATAGTTTTACGTCTTTACTTTACTTCTTTATATTTTGAGACTATACAAAAAAGAAAATAAACAACTCAAGTTAACTAAAGGCGAAATTTGAGAAACACGGATCTTTACAATGTTGCTGCTCAGGTAGACTTTATATTTACGAGCATTTCTCGATTTTATGTTGCCCGTACCTACGCCCACTAGTATTTTCGTAATGTTGAGATACTCCAATGCAATATCTACCTACGATCGAATCGAAGTTACCTATGACCACTCTGACGCACGTAATAAGCACGGGTAGCAAGTACGGAAAGGGTAACTAAAGGAGATCGCGACTACACGCAGGTTTTACGCAATAGTCACAGTAGCATGCGAATCTTGGGCACTAAACGAGTCCGAGTACCCGTCGAAATGTCAGTAGGTAAGTGCGTTGTGTTTGCGAGTTAGAGAGCCTTTAAACTTTTTGTATACATCGACAGCTTGATTTGGAGAGTCTGTCAAACTGAGTTGGCTGTACGATTTTTTATAACTAGATAGTCTTTTCCTTTTATGATTTGGTCGGTTTTTAGAGCAGTATAGTATGTGGCCGAAGTCATACTATTTACGACTGTCGTCCCTCTCTGCACGAACTTTTTTTTACGCTGGTGTGTTATCCAGTTGTGAAGTTAGTTGTAATTAATACATTATACTTTAATAATAAATTAACTAACACTGATTTGCTTCATGCAATAGACCAGCCGATGTCGTTGTAGACTACACGTCGACGCATTTTCTGTTAGACAATGTTAAAAATAGCCCCTGAAGATATAAATGCGACTATGACCGGGTTAAGTCAACGAGCAACAAAAATAGGGCTCGGGATGTTAAATCTAAAGTGCGTTTTACAACATTTGCTACAGAAATACAAACAAGATTTGCAAACGAATTGGGCATAATTAAGTCATACCCAAATAACTGGACTGTAACAAAGGGGTCAGCTGAACATTAACAAGAATTCATAGTATAGCGCAATACACTTCTGTTTTACGACAGAAGAGAAATAGTCATCACACAGCCAAAATTTCTTCGATAAAAGCAATTTCAAATTTCCATTTCTGACTCGGCAAGTTGCTTTCGACTCGAGTGATCGAAGATTACGAAGCTTTTTGCCCTGCGGCGGGCGTTGAAGCCAATTTTAATAGGTTTCCAATTCCTTTAGGTAGGCACAAAGTAAGCTAGTTACCACGAGGGCGTGCTGGCATTGATTAAAAGGCTTGTGTATGTCAACTATTTCGTAACATACTGTTACATAACTAACTAGGTATTGACCAGTTAATTGGACGTTTAGTCGGTGTAGCTACAAGATATCTCGTGGAAACAACATACCTAGTACCTATTGCCGAGAGGCGCAATCATCCGCTTGAAAGAACGACTGATGTTATACACAATCCATTACTTGTAGAAGATTTATTTGACGGCTCGGATAGAGGATAGATCTATGAAATACTGGAAAATACCATTATTACTGTTTACATACTACAAGGTATGTCTGTGTGTTGTGTTAATTAAGTTTATTGCTTGGATTTCCAGTCGGTTCACAATCGATGGGTGAAATTACTAAAGAGGTTTTCGAAAGTTTGCCAAAAGATCTCGAAGCCAAATTGAAATTGCCACATGCCCTCATGAAGCTCTATGTCATCTGCAACCTTGACAGATTAACATGAGGCTCTTCTCCTGATTAGAGATTATTCTATTGATTCAGGGAGGAAAACTGTGGAGTGTAAAAACTGCGTGAAAACTGGAGTAGAAGTTGTTTTATAAGAGCCAGGCTTTAGGTTTTTTACCAGAAACCTAATGGAATAAGACGATAAGAATTTACTTGATCGGTCGGTGTGGCTTGGCAATGGCATTGACACACTTGCTGACATCACGCGCGTCATAGCGACTCCGGCGCAAGGGGATTGATGCAATTTAATATAAAATTAAATGCAATACACATAGGTATTACCTAATCATACTTAATATTGGTTTCACATTTTTGAAGAAGAATGTTTTCAATTTAGAGTTCTGTTATATGATTATCTGGATAATATCTAACGGTGTTCCAATTTTAAATAAGGAATAAAGGAATTGAATTGTCAATGTTATGTAAATGTTATCTATGGGTCTATGCCTGAAATAAACTAATTTAATTTAATTATAATAATATCTGCTATCAATCAATACCAACCAAGGCACATTCGAAGTTACATAGCCATGTTAAATTGTTATATCGATAGGCATTTAAATTATGGTTTTATCACTACATCCATATTTTTTCGACTCTGCATACACTACACATAAAGGGTAGCTGGGTCGTTCTTCTTTTAAACCTACAATTTTACATAACATTTTCTCAATTTCGATAAAAAAAAATTAAAGCTTCCTAGTCATTAAATATATATTTTCTGATAGAGGAATTTCTATTCTATTGGAAAAAGTTGTCGGCCGAGAAGTTTACACATTTTTGTAAGATTTTCAGGACCTGAACGATGAATTCGACAAAAAAAAATACACCTCCGTCACGAAATCTTTTATTTTATTCTATCGAATACTCTTCGTCAAATATCTTGTACTTTTGTGATACATTAATTAACAAAGTAAACTTTTGGAATACATAGTAAAGCAATACATTTGTATTTATAAAATAGGTTTTATTCATGATCCTTTACCATTCTGTCACATTTTCAGATTATATAAAGTATGTTTTTGCTATAAATATTTTTTTTGTATCATTTACAAATAAATATGAATATCACAGACGGCAATATCATCAACTATTATATGTATAAATTTTCCATAGTTGTATTAGTCATATCAAAATATATAAACGACGAAAAAATAAAAACTACCAGGAGACAACATTGTGACAGAGTGGTAACTTATGTGACAGAGTTGTTATTTTAGGGGATATCAGGCTGCGTTTTGGAATAAAACAGGTTTAATTATTTAGAATCGTTTATTTTGTTACAAAGTTTTTCAGTTACTAGTATATTTTTCATAATCTTTACCTTTTTCCCGGCCATTTCTAAAACTTCACTTTTCCTTATCCACTGTCGCAAGCCCACAATCTCTGTTTGGTTACTTTTGTCATAAACCATGCACCGGTTCTTGCACTCCGAACAAACTCCTTTCATACAAGATGCCGAATCAACAGAACAAACTAGTGATTCTAAGATTGCATTCATGTTTTTCTGCACAATAACTTTATTCTTATGTAATGTATTAACCACATAGGTTATATTTGCATGTAACTTACATAAGCAAGTATCTCTTCCATCTACAGTAGGTGGTTTCACATAAAATGGCCGTTGTTTAGTGAAGTGGCATTTGAGGCCACTATTTTCTTTCAAGAAAGCTTTGTACAGGTTTTTCATGGAGTCCAATAAAAACCTTTTCTGTACTTTCTGTTTTTTGTGCGTGATAGTCTCCTTCTTACCAGCTGTAGCTCTCGTTATATCATCCCGCAAGAAGAACTGACGAATCTTCAGTACAAGATCAGTATGTTTTGGTAGAACGCTCTTGTATGTTAAAGGTCGGTCTACACCTATTGTGTCTTTTACCAATTCGATCTGCATTCTGGACTCTTTTACGATACGAGTTTGAAGTACCGATTGGATGAGGCGTTTTGCTTCTCGACTTTTGACAGTTTTGTATCGTTCTTTGATGGCATTTGAAAGAACGCTGTACTTCTTTTTATCCTGACTATTGCTTTTATCTTTGTTGCTGTTGTTGTCTTTTTTCGTTTTTCTGTGCAATCTCTTCTTATATTTTCGAACTTTGTTCTCCAACTGGTCTATTTTTTCGTGAAACTTTATATTATCTCTGTATAACTTTGTTCTATCCCTTTTCACTTTCTTTCTTTCCCTTGAACTACGCGTAGATACTTCAGAGGGAGTCGGTGTTGCAGAATAAGGAGTCACTCGTGGGGTTTCTGGTATTGGTGATGGAGCCGGCGTATTTAAAAGAACCTCCTCAAGCATCTTTTTGTTCTCCTTTCTTTTTTTATTTCCCTCTTGCCATTTTCGCTTCTTCAATCTATGTTCTCGGACGCTCAAGTCAGCCACAAGCTTCTTACGAGCATGGTAATTTTCTCTATCTTTACGCTTTACTTCGGCTATCTTGTCGGGATCATTTTTTCGTTTCTCTCGACAACGCCGCTGTCTTTCTGCTGGCGTTAATGTCTTCTTTTTCGCCATGATGGTACCTGAAAATATAAAATAAGTAAAGAAGTACTTAGATGAAGATGAACATACAAGATAGAAAAATATTTTTAACACTTACCGTAGTAATAATTACCATAATAACTAGTATCTATTTCAGTATTTCTCGGATTCAGCAAAAATAGAATATGAATATATCGTTTATTTTACCCCTCCGTCACGTACTTTACCACTCCGTCACAAAAAACTTGTGACAGAGTTGTCATGTGACGGAGGGGTAAAAAATTGTTGCAAAGTCGATAAACATTTATAGGTATCATAAAATATATAATTTACACGTTGGCAATAAAATATTTCTTATCACGTATGAGAAGACAACAAAAAATTACTATAATTATTATATTTTGAATCAATTACTTACGTGACGAAGTGGTTGCCCAATAAACACACGCACCTCCTATCACAGCTTTCGGGCGACTGATGCGCTGTCTCTGGATCTCAGAGGGGAAATCATAGCAAGGGGGGAGGGAGGCCTTAAATCTCCAATCGTAAGCGACAAAGACGAGCAGCGCAAACGCGTATTTCAAAGAACAACCCCGTGACAGAATTTACGAAATAAAACATCATGTAGTAGGAGACAAGTATTTGTGATTTTTTAAATATTTTATAAGAAGTGACAAAAATCATTGGTCGCTATTACATGATAGGTAATATACTTAGGAGTTAAAAGATATTTTTACATTTTGTGTCATCATTTAAATTTTTCGTAATATTATGGATTAAACGCAGGCCGAGGTCGCGGGAGACAACTATGATTTGTATGAATTACACTTCTGTCACGCGGTTTTACGACTCTGTAACGTACTTTTTATAATGAAATTATTAAATACATATATTATTTAATCGTGCACAGCCGTTGGGTGTATAGTACAGTGCATGTTGAAGTAGAATTAAGAAGAAAATAATGGTAATTTTCTTGTTATTTTTTTCACTACCATGGTGGAGACACCTTTTTGTAGGTTTAAAAGAAGAATGATCCAGCTAAGTAATTAGTTTACAAAACAATGCTATCCAGACCCCATCGTCGCTACTTTGGCTTATTTATTTACGTACGCTAGCGAAGATCAGTATTACTTGATTTGTTAGATTGAGCAATGTGGTTATTGTTTCGCAAATAAATGTAAATAGCTCTGCTGTACCTGTATTTATATCTGTATAATATATGCCAATATTTGGGGGGTTTATGATCAAATAATTTATTACATGCCTAGATAGAGCCATAAATAGAAGGCTAGAGGAAAATTAATTGAGTTGCTAGTATCATAATCAAAACTCAATTAAACTGAAACAATAGATTTGACTGACTAATATAGGTATGTATTTAGTACCTACCTTCAGAATATCTTGCTAAATATTTACGGGATTGGGAAAGACTGTCGACATTTGGTAGGATATGTCAAAAAGCATGTACGGAACGAAACACATTGCTATTTTGACAAAATTTTATGGATGATAAACCTGATCTAAGTATTCGAAATCATTCGAAAGGTAATCTATACTCATATTTAGAGCAGTCAGATTTTCGCACCATCAAAGGCAATTTAAATTCCTATCCTCACTGTAAAGAGAAAACATAGTTTGTATTCCGGGCCCGCCTCTGCCTCGTTCTGTCGTACTACATGATATCTCCGTGTGTAGGATCCGCCCGCATATCGTCACACACAACAAACAATGACACTGCGCGCTGCGCCCGCGCAACCTTCGATCCGCGCTCGATACATAGTAATGATGTTTATCGCATGTCTAACTCGGTCCTTGATCCGGGACAAGAGGGTGGCATGGCAGAGGCTAAGTTGCGCTCTCGTTTTGTAAGACTCATTTTTCGTGAGAGGGGGCTATCCACTTACATGACATCCGGCGGCGGCGGCGGGCTTTCGGCAAGATTACTCTATCAGAGAAAATATTCGACTTTTTAATCTTTGTTAAACGACTATTCTTACGTGACATTATATAAACGCATATTTTAACAAATACTCATTCATCATACATAAGTATGTGGTTTTCCTCTGAGCGAGTTTGCGACCGCCGACCTACCTACCATAGGTTTTGTAAATAAATATAAGTAGTAGCCCATGGAATTACTGGTACTGGTGCCTTACATCATGAGGTACCTAGTTCTGATTTTAATGAGTTCGTAGTGATGAAATGGGTAATGACAAATCCAAGTTTTCCACCTCGAAAGCCCTTCGGATCACAGTTTTGGACGTTTTTCCGTTTTTCACCTTTTATTCGAATACCGTATACATATTTGATAAAAGACGTGAATGAGTTAATCAAAGAAGAAGTTTCCGTCGATAACCAAAAAGAATTACTAAAATTGGTCCAGTAGTTTGACTTTATGGGGGTCCAAATAAAAGTGCATAGTAACTTTTGCGACGCGATCTCTACATCTCTACTGCATGTTTCAGAACATCTTGTAGGTCCAAAAGGTTTTGGGCCATACCCGTTCAGGGCTTTGAATACTAACTAAAACTACTGGACCAATTTTAGTTTTTTTTTGTCATCGACGCAAAATTTTATCTTCTTTGATTTAGCCCGGGTCTCTCTAGAGACGGATAAACAGTCAGATAACTTTTTTGACACTTTTTGTACGTGTGAAATGTCAAAAGCCCCAGAACAGACAAATAAACACTATCTGAGGATTGAGAGAACGGGACTTACTCAAACACTTCTTTTGACAAATATGTAGGGGAGGCAGTCGCTCACATCCGAAGGAATTACTTGGAACCCACAGCCCTTCACGTCCTCCCTGGGTAGTGCTAACGAGTGACAAATCATCATCATCATCATCGCATCATCTCAAGACATTATAATTTCCAGGTTCTCAAATGAGAACCTGACCACTTGACACTGGAAAAATTAACCTCAAAAGAGGTTAGGACGCCATTAATAAAAAGAAGAAGAAGAAGAAGACAAATATGTACGGTTTTCGAATAAAACTGATATACGGAAAATTTTCCTAAATTTTAAAGTAAGTACTTTATAAATTTAACTGTGATCCAAAACACTTTCGAGGTGGAAAACTTGGATTTGTCGTTTCCCCTATTTCATCACTACCAACTCATAAAAAAATTGGTTGCCTGTAAAGCCGGTTTACGGACGATAATAAAACATTAATGAAAAATTGCATAAGGTTCTGGCCCTCGGGTTTGTCCTTTGCGTTTATTTAAAACTTTAATTTTACCCTCTTAGGGGTTAAATTTTGGAAAACGCAGAAATACGTAATTAATTATTTTTGCCGTACTATTCATACGAAATCTCATGCAAATATGTCCAAGGAATCCCCAAGGGAGTGAATTTTGAGAAATCATTCCTTATTGGATGGATAATTTTAAGCTTCTAGCCCTAAAGTTTTGGCCTGTGCGTTGATACATCAGGCGGAACGTGACACTTTTTCGTGTATGCAGCCGGCGTACATCGATTTATAAGACGTTATCACGTCAAAAAATTAGGTCTAAGTACCAACTGCCAATTCCATGGACTATAGACAATATTTCAATTGGCTGGTTCTAATCTAAAGTATTCATTAGTGTTCCGAGTCCACGATCCACGATGTTCGGAAGCAAAATAGTAACTGAATGACGTATTGTTAGTTTTGGCAAAAAAAGCTTTTACATCTCATGAAAGCTTGTTTCCTGTCTTTCAATGTACACATATGCAAATGTTCAAAACATTATTTTAAAAATAATTTTATCGTATAGCACGTAATTTCTCTTTATGGTATTGTACTTAGGAAAACTGCGCGAATGCATTATAATTTAAGTATAACTAAAGTAACAAGTCCATAGCTTTATTAAGCTGCGAATTTAATATTTTTTTGGAAATTGCTAATAAGACACAAGATGCATCTCTCAACTCCCATCCCATACTGCCTTTTTATCGCAATTACCTTGTTAGGTCGAAAAATTTATATTTTCCTACTTATTAGTCTTATTACTTACTGTACTTACAATAATTTCAATGTGGTCACCGATAGTTCGTCCATGACTTTCATCATCTCTCACTCAGAAAGACAGTATTATAAAGCATAGAATTTATTGACTATGCATGCCTAAACTTAATACTGACTGTTTGAGCATTGCATACAGAATCCAACTACAACAGGTAAGTACTGATTTTATTTAATCAACTCATATACATCAAATACGAAACTTACCACATCCCACTTTAACGTTTTCATTTTACCCTCTCCGTGTTACAAACTATTCAATTCCAACAAACTTGTCACTAAACCCAACAAAAACTGTTTAATTTTTACAGATTTTACTTTACTTCAGATTCCCGCCATCACGAAAAGTTTTCCCGCGTGTCGTCGCGTTAGCATCGACGCAAGTCCGTAGCTTTGGCCAGTCGCCTTTCGACTGGTGGTGGCACGGTGGCACTGGCCTGGCACTGCGAACAGGCAAACTGTGTCTACCCAGTGACGTGTTAATCTCTGGGATTGTGAGTTGTGAGCTTGTGACTCACTGTGTTACCTTTCTCCAAACGCACGTCTTTCAGGTTTGAGTAGACAGGTCGAAAGTTTGCCAGACGTACTGACACGTGCTAAGATGCACGGCACGACCGACAGCGACAATTCAAATTATACATGCTCTTGGCTGATGATGATGAGTGATGAGATGAGTGACGTTTACAGAGGGGCGCCAGCTCTACGCAACTTAATGCAACGAACCTGTTATCAACACAGACCTTTCATTCCTCATTCATCAAGCGTTAGTTCCACCTGTCACCGCGCACCAAAAGATCTTTGGAAAGCTGTTGCGCATCTGCCTACCATGCGAGAGGTCCCGGGTTCGAATCCCGGCTGGGGACAAAAAAACAGATCTTGGATGTTTACATGTTTGTGATGTCGCCGTTTCTAGTTCCCACGACACAGGGTATCCTAGTGTGGGGCCAGAAGCAATGTATGTGCCTGTTTGTAAATGTTTATGTTAGTGAAATGGCAGGGTAGAGACAGGGTGTTCAAGTTTTGGCAGTCTACGTGTATGCCATGGAGTTTATGGTGTATGCTGAGAGTTGAGAAACGGGCGACGTGTTTTGTTTCAGTCAGACGCAGGGATGCTCTAACGTGCAATAACTTTTCTGCGAGGCATGCGTCTCAGCATACGCCTAGACTATTAGATATATTTCAATCAACAACTCAAAATAGTAGGGCATGATTGTCGCGCATTCGGATCTCTACAGTTATTTCAATTGTTTTGTATGGGAATTAATCGATATAGCTGTCGATATCCGTGTATCGAATATGCGAGAATCGTACCCCTGACCGTTTTGAGAGTTAATACTTTTACCCGTTCATGCTGCTCTTATTAGGTAGTAGGGGTCATAAATATGGTACTTCTAATTATAAATCTACATTTGTAAGGTCGCAGCATAATTTAACGCGTTAAAGACCCAGGTAAATCTAGCAGGAGCATTACACAAATCGTAAATCGAAATCTTAACATTCAGTTGGGTTTTATTAACAAAACTTTCTGTACGGAGAATGGGTAACAAGCAGACAGGTTATCAGTATGAATGAGTGACATACAAGCGCGGGCGGTCAAGGCAAACCTGCCTATTGTAACACTTACACGCATATTATGTATGTATACGTCATTGGCTGACTGACCTAATGGCTAGACTCTGGTCTAGACCTAAGTTTAGGAGAAAATCTGTACCATTGCGATCGCGACGTTCGTGCGTACCACTGTCCAATTCGGTATTTATTTACAAAGTTGTCATCTAAATCTAGGAACGTGTCCGAAGTTAAGCCTTAAGTGCAAACTATATCCGACCACAGATATTTTAATACTAGTCAATACTCAGAATCACCGGTTGTGTTGATCAAAATTCGCGAAGAGCCAATATTATGGAGGAAGCATCAGGAATTAGAGGCGTATCACTTCACTACTAAAAACAAAGGATTCCTAAAAATCAGTTAAAAATCTGTCAGTAAAAAAAACAAAAATCCCTAATAGTTTCTAAAGAGCCATAAATCAAGCTCATGTACTAAATTAGGTATGCAAACAAAAAGAGCCCATAATTAATTTGGTGTGTTTTTATATTTGATAGTCCTTAGATCGATAATCCTTATTATTTAAGCTCTTTGTGTGCCTGAGTATAAACATCGTTAAAGCAACAAATGAAAGATTTTAATCTCATTATTAAACCGACCTAAATTATTAAGGTTACTACACGCTTTGAACTTTAAAATGAAATGAGTGGATTTATTTATGCATAAATACTTATTAATAACGCAATATTAAAATCGCGCGGTATTAACAAAAGGAACATAAAAGAAAGATATGGGTCTAAATATCATTAGAAGAAGTAGAATCTGTGTAGAAAATGTTATCTGTCAATAAACAAATTTCATTTCATTTCATTATTTCTTAATTGCACACAAATAGTTGAAATAAAACAAAAGTAAATAAAAATAGTGTACAAAGGTGAGCTTATCTCTAAAAAGAGATCTCTTCCAGCAAACCAAGCTCTGATGAGAAAGGTTAATAATTAAACATAATATCACCAGAAAATCAAAAATCAATCAATTATCTACAGTCAAAGTCAAATTGCTTGATAATTAAGGGGGCTGCGACCGCGTGAAGTTCTTGTAAAAACAAGATTTCATAAACATATGAAATAAACATTTTTCATTTTCATTTCATTTTCAAAATGATCGTAAGATCATACATACACATCTGATAAAGTATTTATGAGCAAATGCAAGCAACATCTGGAAGATTTTCGTTATCAACTAAGTATTTCATAAGTATATTGTGTAAGAGCTATACCTACCTATCATTTTGGAGATAAGTAGAGCATCAAGGGTGAACTTCCGTCATCTTTCCGTCATTCATTAATCAAGCCTTTATCTCGACTGCTTGGAGTTGAACTTACAAACTAAGGAGACCATTAATATAAAATATTTTCGTGCTTTCAGCAATTTATGAGGGCTTTGTTTTAGTGGGGTTTATTTTTTTCATTTAATCCAATGGTTTCACTGTTGTTATGTGCCATAAAAGAACGCGATTCTGTATCAACTAAAGACTTTGGCCTATAAAAACGCGTAAGGCCGAGTTTAGAGAGGAAATAACAAATGCGAAAGAAAAGGTACGAATAGTCGTAGAGAAATGAAAGATATACCGTGGAAAGAATAGGGCGAAGCGAATAGGGGAAAACCATAAATAACAAAAACAACCCCTATCCTTATCGCATAAGCGCCGATCCTAAGACACACCGTAAGTTTAATATGACGAGTGTTTTTCCTTTACCAAATCTCAAGTCTCTAGTGGGATCGGTATTGAGATGCAGGCCGGGGCTTGGCCACACAACCGGATTATGTCTGCCTGCGGGCTCTCGTCAAGACACACTCGAGGGTACGTCCCACAGCTAAAACTATACTTCACTACAATTGAAATATTACGTACAAATATATTGTAATGAATGTATTGTAAAATATGTAAGTAACTAAAAACCTTTTTTAAGTTGGTCCCTCTACACAACACAATGGGTCATCACATCAGTCATCATAGGAAATCAGGAAATTACAAAAGAGGTTTTGCAGCTGTCAAAAGAGTCCATAAAAGTGCGCGTTTTCGAAGCCGGGAGAAGCCGGGCAATGAAAACTAGAAACCGTTCCATTTTCAAATTTATTACAGACTCTGATGGTTAAATGGTTCATGTCATGACGAAGAACCTACCACAGACAGACTACCACTCACTATGCTTGACAGTGTGACGATACGTACGTACGACGAGGAGCGTATTCTCAAATGAGAACCTGACCACTTGACACTGGCAAAATTAACCTCAAAAGAGGTTAGGACGCCATTAATAAAAAGAAGAAGAAGAAGACTCAGTTTTTTTTTTCATAAATTGTTCTTAGGGAAATCGCGTTTAGCCGTTTATAAACACGCCCCGGCCCGGCACCGGTTTAGTGAGTAAACGCTCATGCACACGAGACGGTTTTTCGCAGGAGCAGAGCGGGCTTAGCTCCGGCGAAAAACCGTCACGCTCTCGTGTGCATGAGCGCTAATAGCTGTTTTTTGACACGCCGGCACCGGCACCGGCTTAGTGAGTAAGAGAGGGATAGACAGACTATAGCTCTGTCCCTCACTTACTCAATAAGCCGGTGCCGGTGCCGGCGTGTCGAAAAACGGCTAATGGTGGGATAAGGCGTTTTAAAATTTTATAACTCTAAAAGTACTGATTTCCGACGGTTCCCGTATTTTGATATCGTCTATAATAAATACACTAATCTACATTTAAAAACCACCATGCATAAGCATCTGCGACCGCAGTCGTTCTAAGTCCTTCCGTTTAATTTACCTCGCTCGGATGATGTAAAGTATTATGCTTACCTCGGGGTGTAAGTAGCTATTTCACCCTCGAACTATATTCGCCCTCGCTTGCTTCGCTCGCTCTGGAGTCTAAATATCTAGGGTAGGCTCGGTCCTTAGCACCCTTTGCGAGCTGCTCTCGCAAGGACTCCAAGCAGTGCCGGATTTAGGGGAGGGCAACCGGGGCGAAAGCCCCGGGCCTCCACAAACGGGGGGCCCCCACAATAGAAACTTCGGAAAAAAAACTTTCAAATTCCGACTAGGAAACCTAGTAAACATCTTTTCCTTTGATATCTTTTTTTTTTGCTCTTTTACATTTACCTACTTTGTATAAACATGTAAAAGAACATCTATATTTGATCATTCCAATTAGGCAATCAGTAAAATATCAAAACCTCAAATGGCCCTGATAAGCACTTGCAATTTACTACCCATCTTGAGGGAGTATCCCAATGGCTCAATGGCTGAGTGGGGTGGTACTTGCCCGCAACCTCGGAGGTTGGGTATTCGATTCCGTGTCTCGACAATTTTTTTTTAAATTTATATACGTATAAATTAATTGCAGTATGTGAACAATTGGTGTTATTCAATTCTTAAACAAATCAATTATGATTGACTAATTGGTATTTTTTTTTCATATTTCTTTATGCAGCAAGGTATGTAGTTAGATAGGCAAATAATTATTATTGTGACACAATTAAATGCCATCAATTATTCACTCAAACAAAAAGGACTATGGAAAAGACCAATCTCCGGAACTATTTTACTACCAAATTTTCAAAGATCAAAATTTCAGAGCTACATTCCCAAACCTTGAAATTGCATTGAGAATGTATTTGATTTTGATGGTATCAAAATGCACTGGAGAGCGCTCATTTTCAAAAATGAATATTATTAAAAATAGGCTTCGAGCCACGATGGGACAAAACCGACTATCAAAGCTTTCTCTCCTGAGCATTGAATGCGATTTACTCAAGAACTGGATTCCAGCGAAATCATCAACGATTTTTCAGCGAAAAAAGCTCGAAAGGTTCCGTTCGTTAACACTAAAATTTAATTTCAGATAATTCTTGTTTCCGATTATATTTATAGTATGCGTTTGTAAAATACTAAGAGAATCTACTTGGTTTCACAATAAATTATTTATTTAAAAACTCGACTGAAAAATATTGATCATTTTCTTTGGAAAATAATTTGGGGCGAGGGGGCCTCCGCTCCTTTGTTGCCCCGAGGCCTCCGGACCTCTAAATCCGGCCCTGACTCCAAGTTGAACCTTCGTCCAAAATAGCTCTCTTTCACCCCTTGTGTAACAAACTACTATAATTATCCAACCTGCTCACAAAATTTCACGAGAATCGGTTGAAAAATGCGACCTGTAGAGGAGAGAGAACAGATGGACAGACATACGAAAGAATTTTTGCCCAATCCTGAAATGGAGACGCTTCGCTCGCTCGGTCAAAAATGTTCTAAATGTTCTTATTGAGGTTCGATACCTACTTAATAGTACCTACTACACATCTGTGCTATGCTAGGAGAAGAAGCTATGTGCATTGAGAATTATAGCTTAAGAAGATGACTGTAAGATGAATGAATGACACGACACGGTATCTTTCCACAGATGCCCCGTCCGATAAACCAAAACAGCAATGCTAAGTAAATTCCCTCGTTTGCCCCAATTTGATTAGAAGTAGGAGGTCATGTGACTGACGCGAATGGGACGGCCCAAAATTATGCTCTCTCGGTGAATTACTTTCAATAAATCGTATCAATTGAGTTATGGTTATTATGAATTATCTAGAAATTACATTTTTGTATCTTAGGATGAAAACTAAGGAGCTTTTTTGGTAGGTACTGTTACCAGCAAAGGTCACACAGAAAATGAAGAGAGACCACAATTTGAATTGCGATACGAATTAGACCTTACATTATAAAATGCGAGCAATCATCTGATGTCAAACGATCCGTGTTCACACTCGGATGAAAATGACGTACAAGACCATTTTACAGATCTACTCAGTATATGAATATATGCCTGTAAATACGTCATCGGTTGACCGGAATAAATAAAGTAGG
The DNA here is from genome assembly GCA_963457715.1 of Argyresthia albistria. Classification (NCBI taxonomy): domain Eukaryota; kingdom Metazoa; phylum Arthropoda; class Insecta; order Lepidoptera; family Argyresthiidae; genus Argyresthia; species Argyresthia albistria. The sequence continues at coordinate 5,646,567 of OY735257.1, read as the reverse complement.
TACCATATAGTAACTTGTATGTAGGTAGTAGTAGGACGATTCAGCAGCAGTAAAAGGGTTGGATTCGGCTCAAGCGTGTCAGAAGTGTTTCAGATTGACTCATATTGCAGTTTTACGACTTTTTTACGTTTCTTAACCCAATGATAAGAGTGACGATACCGAAAATAGCTCTCATAAAAGATCGCATAATATTTAAATGTAGAGCTATCTTATAAGGGCCTTAAACATTGATCGAAATATATAAAACGTGAACTCTAAGGGTTGCAACGATGAGATTTGGGATTAAAGCACAGAAGAGATAATAGTACTCCGATTAAAGTCAATTGATTATTAATTTTATTCTTTATTATTACTTTTTTTTATAACATATTGTAACAAGGAATAATTATGTAGTACTTTATATTCTTACTTCTTAATAATAGGTATCAGTTACTTAAAGTAAAGTATACTTTTCGTATAAACAGTTCATGCTTGAAAGGCGACAGCAATCCTATGTGCGATATCACTGTACTTTCTGAAACAAGTAATAAAGGTTTAGAACGCATTGATACAACATCGAATAAATATTACTGTTGGTGGAAAAGCTTACCATAGTGATCTCAGGGAATATGGTGCTAAGGTTGAAGTTAGCTCGCGAGGTGACTGGCAAGCTTGCCAAGGACCGGTCCACAGTGTGTCCCACAGCTTGAACGTTTGGCATCAGGTGACTGTTGAATATATCCGGTTGGTACTGCGTCGGCATCTGATTGCCCATGTAGTTCGGAAATGGGAGCTCCTCGCCCATAGGCCTTTTAGAAGGAGTCTTGTTTTGCCACAGCAAGTTAGCGCTGTCAGTCCAATCCTCTTCGTTACTCAGCTTAGGCCTCTTACTCTGATATTTCTTACTCGACTCCTTCTTAGAACAATCCAGCTTGTGTTTCGCTGAAAAGTCTCGTCGCGAACTCTTAAGGTTGGTCGCTTTGTCGTGATGATACACGGGAGCGTTGACTTTCATTTTGAACTCTTCGTACCTTTGGTTCTGGTAATTGCACTCGGCAGATTGATTGTAATCAAGGAATTCGCCCGAAAAAGGCGCCCCAGCGTAATTACTGGACATCAAGTTGGTGCTTCCGGGCATGAAGTTGGAATAAAACGAATTTGATATGGTATTCGTGGTAGAGTTGTACAGGGTGGTTCCTGAAAACTGCTGGCTCGAGTAGCTGTTGTCCGTGTAATCGAGAATTGGCGGGAAGTGCGACACTTGTGCTACACTGCTGTCTTGAAGCGGATTGCAATCATTATATTTCTGACCGGCCATGGCAAACTTATTCTCTGGATGTTTCTGAGTACAGCCACCGCGGATCAACGCCTCGGCTGTGTAGCTGTGCTTCGGATTCTTAACATTTTTATCAGTCGATTTCGTAGTTTTGGTTTTAGTGATAGGATACTGATTTGTCGTGTCGTAAGGATGCAGATGTTTTGTCTCATTGAACGTGTAACAAGGCTCCGCGATATGGTCTAAACGCAACGATTTCCTATCGGTATACTGTGGGACGTTTTGCTTCGATTGAGTAGGTTTAGCAGCTTGCACCATTGGTCCTTCGCACCGCGTCGACATGTTATCTGTGGAGCGGTTCATGAGTTGTGTCACGGAGAGGAAGTTGTTACAATTCTGTATATCAGTTTGTGCGGTAGCTCGGTTCGATTCGGCGTGTTTCTTCTTTTCGTGAGGTCCGAGTGCTAAATCACCGACTAGGGTAGGCAGGTTGATGGGAGGCGGGTCTATACTGATTTCTGTCGTGCCCTGGGGTCTAGCCGACGGCCATACTTGGAACTCCTCCTGTGCGGCATGAGATGGATAGTTGTGTATAGAAATCGGGAAGTAATTGCTGTCAGTGTGATCCTGCTTCTTAGAGACGTGATCAACTTGGACATAAGACGACTTGGCACTCTCTTTCCCTTCATTGTGAACATACGTATTTTGCATAGGTCTTGTCTCAGAAGTCATCCAGTTGATGTGCATTTTGCTTGGAGACTTCTTCGTGTATTTCTCAGGTACTTGATGATGATTACTCATTCCAAAACTGGGTAGTTTCATTGTGTTTTGAGAATAATTTTCTACGGCATGCTTCGTCTCGTATTGCTTGGTACTACTTTGTTTGGTAATTGGTATACTTTGAGAATTATCCAATGGGAGATAATTCTGAATCTTAGCAGTACTGCTCTTTGTCGAACTGATATTGTTGCTGGTGTAGAATGGTGCATCATCTGACCATAAACTCGTCGACTGCGAGTAGAAGTTTGCAATAGTGTCGGCGAATGATGATATTGGTTTGCTGGTACTATCCTTCTTGCTGGAGGTTGATACTAAAGGCACATGGAAGTCTGGAGTGAAGGGATTGTATGAAGAAGTAGTGTACGACGTGGATGCAGTCGTTAGAAGATTATCTTTATTGAATGTTGGTGCACTAGTGCTGCTGTTTACGAAATCGAAGCCTTTCTGTGACCATCCCAGGTCAATATCGTAAGTCAACCTTGACGATCCAATTTTCATAAGATTCTCATCAACATTGTGATACTCTGGTTTAGTCTTCGAGGAATATTTTTCCATTGCACATGGATATAGTCCAAGGCTATTGAAATCATGCCCGGAAGATATGCTACTGGTACTGTAAATCGTGTTTTTCATTGCATTATAGGGATCACTTTTGTAGAATAAACTGTTGTTGTTGCTATAAGATGTAGGTTGGCTAGGCAAAGACTTGCTTGTATTGCAATCTAAATCAAAAGCAAATGTGGAATCTGTTATTGACCCGCTTGTTGATATCACAGAAGGCATGGGAAGATTTAGGAATGGATTTTCTGATGATGTTGCTGTTATAGGGTTTGATGCCTTTGCTTCAACCAGTTTTGTATTAGATTGGGAAGTTTGTTTAATTTGTTGATTAACATAAGCCTTACTATTGCTGTTGGATTTGTCTTTAGCTTCACTGGGGATTGTCTTTTCAAAATATGGTACAGGTTGTGGTGCAATGTTTGTGTTTCTTTGATTGTCTTTAGATGTTGGTATCGGGCCTGGCGGGGTATCTTCCGCGGGGCTATCAGCTCGGTTGCCGCTGACCAGCGGGAACGACATGAGAAAAGCGGCAGTAGGTGAAGCCGCTAACAGTTCTTCAGCTAGCTCGAGTCTCGCATTCCCAACATCTACTGCACTTTCACATAATGATGCCTCTAATATGTTTGGCACCTTTACTTTCTCTGGAGGTTGGGAATTTTTATTTATTGCAGTTTTGTTAACTTTAGTATCGGTGACTGGAAGTAAATTTTCTTTATTAATTCTAGTGTTATCCAAACTACTTGGTATGCTGTTAGTGGCATCAGGGAGCTCCTTTAAAATTGTAGTTCCTTTGTTAGTCTTTATATTTGTATCGCCTTGAATACATTGCGCTTTAGTAACAACTGTATTTGGTGCCTTCGATACAACAGGAGTATTATTGTCACTACATTCTGTAGTTACAGTAATTTTTAATAAATTTTGGTCAGTTTCTTCTATATGTCTCTCATTACTATCAGAAGTATTTTTATTAGGTTCATCAACCTTTTTAGTTTCGTTTGATGATTTTTTGGTTTCATCTTGTTTTTTTACAGGTTTTATCTTTTTGTTTATATTGTTACTTTTAAGTTTGTTATTTTTTCGACCTTTAGAGGCGGATAATGGTCTTGAGTATGCAGATATGGGTAATATATTCACCATTGTTGTTTTCGTGATATTATCATTTGATTTTTTTCCAATTATAGGCATAGAAGAGTTATTCACAGTGGACATATTCTGATTAAATAGCACGAAGGTTGGCAGTGTGGTTGGGAACAGCAATGGTCTTTGTGGCAGTATGAATGGTGTTGCTGGCATTACAACTATAGTGTTTTCAGTTCCTGAAAAAAGTAAGTTTATAGTAATATTACACTGATATTGTTTTTCTAAAATGTCTTTGATACTGTTATGGTAACTGTAAAATAAAAATTGCTTACCTTTTGAATCACAAAAAGTATTTGGTTTGGGCAGCAGTTTGGGTAATTTATCTGAAGTGGAAATTTGATTCAGGTTTGGTTGTGTCTCAACATCAGTAGTCAGAGGTTTTGTAACAGTCTTGTCATTTCTGGTGCCTGAGTTTGAGTCATTCTTTATAATGGATGTTGTTCCTTTGAATGAATTTTTTTTGCACTTTTTAATCATAAGAAGTTTGTTGTATTGATCATCTGCAAATAAGAGTCAAAATAGTATTGTGAGTAGAGTATTAGACCATTCATAATTAAACTAGAGAAGTAGATAAATTATAAAAGGCAGAGAATATATGCATATAGTTTCAGATAATTATTTGTCATGCATGAACAGAGAGGAGTATAAAAAGCTGACCACCAACCTCGAGTTGTGGAGAGGCACCTTAAGAAAAAGTCATCACAGAAGTAATGTAGTAGTTTTACTTACTTTCAAGCTTAATCTTTATCCCTCTGCTGATTTGGGTAGAGACATCTTTTGTCTCCAGGTCACTTTTGTTGGCTTGTAGTTTAACTTGCAGCGCTAATATCTCAGCTTCTGTAAACAGCAGCATGAGTTTCTATTTAATATTAATAAATAACGATAGAGATGCAATGTTGTCTCAACAAACACACAATCACAGCTTGCACAATTGACAGTACTCATTAATCAAGTAAACAGTATACACAAGCATTTGAAATGCTTAGCTTTTGCTTGGTTGTTGGTCTGCTTTATGAAAAGAGAGTACCTAGCTTTAATGTTTAATTTTAGATTATTATGATGCATTTTCATGATGTTAGATGTTATGAATAATTGGTGATTCTAGAGCTGGCACCTACCAAGCCCAGCGCATTAGCCTAGTGATACAGCAAGGTAATGGTATCAGCATGTTGGGCACCCTGCCGCTTGACGGCGGCGGTGACCTCAGGGATATATTTTATTTAATTTAATTTTTGTAGTTGTAAGTTAGGTTAAGTTGAACATATTATACATATTGTAATTACATCTAACTATTATTTGCATCTGACTCTTTGACATGACAGGACCTTAATATGGTCCAACACAGAGGCCAGTCAGAGTACCGATAAAGGGGGTGGAGTTTTTTTTCCTCGGCACCCCCTTCTCTACTCTCCAACCCCTTTCAGACACATTATTCATACAGTTATTATTATATATAATTTTATCAAAACAATCGCAAATACAGCTTCCATTTGTGTAAACTTACTGAGCTTTGTCTTCTCTTGCAAGTAGTCACTGATGAAAGCAATTGCTCTTTGAATGATCTCAATCTTCGGGTACTGTGTGGTATCTGCATCTTTGCTAGTATTCTCTCCTTCTTTGAAGGCCGTCCTTATGAGGTCCCCAAGCTTGGTGACTGCTTGGTTGAACTTATTCCGTCTTTCGCGCTCCCATTCGCGACAACGACTGAAAGAATGAAATTATGTAGATTGTGTACACCATCACATCATGGCTTGTACTTTGGTTGAAATTAAAATCATATTGTAGAGAGTAGAAGTATCTTTTGAAAGAATGTTGATTGTTTACCTTGGAGTTCGTTGCTTGCTTGTTGCACCCATAGGTCACGTTAAAAAAGACACTATATAAATTAATTTATGTAGGTACCTACTGTAACATTATTCAATCTTAGATGGAAATATTACTAAAATTCCAAAATCCTTGCAAATATAAATAAAAAACCTGCCGAATCCCGAACCAACAAACAATTACGATTGATTTGACATTTTGACAATTTGTTTGACATTTCAAATAATCGAGCCCCCTGTTCCGAGTCACGCCACAATAGATTACAGCGTCTACGAAGACGTTCCGAGCCAGCTTTGGCGATACAAAACGATGGCTTCGTAGACGCTGTAATCGGTTATGGCGTGACTCGGAACATGGGAGAGGTCACGTTCTGTCACACACATCGCCGTCAGCGCCATTGTCGATTACAGCGTCTACGATGATGATGACGCCAAAACGCCCAACAACCAAAACTGACTCTGATCGTAACGGCTTTGTAGACGCTGTAATTAATTTTGGCGTGACTCTGAACAGGGGGCGACAAACAATTTGACATTTTGACAGGTGTGTTCAAAGGCAGCATAATTTTACTGCTGTCTGTCACTCACTGTACACTAGTATCTAGTGTTCCGTTCCGTTCCGTGTGGTCATGTGCGGTCCGATTCAGTCCGAATAAAGAAAAGTGTACTTGTTTCTCAGACTTGTTTGCAGTTATTGCCCACTCACGGTCCACCTCCTCTGTCCACCTGGGCGGACCGTGGCCATTTTTTTTCCCACTGTCCACCTCTCAAGTGTGGTAAAACAGCGAATGAAGGCACGCTGCGAGTGGAGGGGAGGAGGGGCGCGAGGGGCGTGGCTACTTGCAAAAAATAGAACACGCTTCTATTCACTTTACTTCGCTGATTAGTAATCAATCACTCGCACTTATCAGTTGCTGTCCAGATGTTGCTCGCACTTTACACATTACAGCCATTCTTTACACCTGCACTTTACACTAATCAAAATGAAAACGGCCCTTGAATGAGCGGGCACTAAATACAAACAGACCGAGGCCGGGAAAAACCGATCGAAGTTGACTGTTGAATCCTCGAATGAGGGTTGAATGTTGAATCATCAACACATATACACCACATACATACACATTCCGTTTCGACAGACACTACAAATGTCATTCATTCATTTCTCTTTCTCACCACCCACGATCTGTTTGTGTTTGTTGATTTGTTGGTTTTTGATTTTGGTTATTGTTGATTGCGTCAACGGCAGTTCTTTTTTCGTCATTCATTATTAACTGATACTTGAACATTACTAATATTACCGGACGAAGGGTAGAAATCCCTCTCAGATAATAAAAGTAGCGTTCGTTGCACAATACGGTAGGTGGCTCATTGCAAGAAACGTTTCAATAAATTGGTAAGTGTCATTGTTTTGTTTACTGTGCTAACTAATCCAATTACAGTTAGAACCCTAAGAACTAACTGAACCTCACCATCACAAATTTTTAGCACAACCATGTCGCTGTATCCGTCACTGGAGGACATGAAGGTGGACAATATGGCTCGTGCTCAGATGGCTCATGAGTATCAGCGGCCTCCGCCCAGCTACCCTGGCCTGCCTGCAGCGCCGGCGTCAGCCCCCGGGCCTAGGTCTGGCTACTACCCAGCCCTGGGAGAGTTCATGGGGCTTGAACTGTCACCCAGTGTGATTGCGGCCAACATGCCACAGTATCAACTTCAGCAGGTAAAATTAATTCTAACAGATTTTTGCCAAGTAAAAAATAGTAGGTACTGCCTTGGTTTTGTCAGGATAACAGTCAGTCATCATTGTTTTGAGAGATTAGAAATTAGAGTTATTTTCTCCCTAATGAGTTCTAATTAATAATTGGTGTGGGTACATACATCTGAGCTGAGACTAGTGAAATTCAACCCAAAAAGAGGAACCTACAACTATAAGTTCAGAATGGGTGAATCTGGTAGAGAAAGCTCAAAAACATCATGTAAAATCACTACCTATATGAATACTCCTGCTAAGGGGTTGTTGGATGATATTTAAAAAAACTTTTTATGTTCACACATCAAGAATTTTCAATGGTGTTTTGAAAGGTGAATGACTGTTGGAAGAATTTAGAGCAATCTGTTGTAATTGGCTCTGTTCCAAGTTACCAATTTGATGACTCATGGGTTTACACCTACTAAAATGATGCAACTCTTATCTGATTCACTAACTACGGTAATTTGGGTTAAAGATACCTATACAGGTACTGGCAAAATGTGTTATCAGTTTGTTTAGACATAAAATTATATAACTTTTCAGGGAGACCATGTCTGATTAGATTTTATAAATATGATTAACTATCAACTATCATACATGAAGTCATTTAATTCTTATAGGTCCAATCAAGTGGTGCTGTGGCCAATCTGGTTGCACCGATTTCTGCCCAGTCTACAACTTTGGCCAAAGCTACTGTCACCCAGGCCATACGAGCTGTTGTGCTCTGCAAAGACCGAGACGGCAGATGTGGCCTGAGACTGCACTCGGTGAACAATGGTGTCTTTGTCTGCTATGTGGCAGCTGGAAGCCCAGCTGCCCTCGCTGGTCTCAGATTTGGAGACCAGATCCTGGAGATCAATGGTGCGGCACTTGCTGGAATGACAATGGAACAGTGCCATGGATTGCTGAAAAAAGCTGCTATCAATGGCATTGAAATGGCCGTTCGTGACAGGTAAAGTGCTTTTTTTAAAAACAAATTCTGACTTGACATTTAAGATACTTTCTTTGACCCCTTCACTTGCAGAAGCACACTGCTTGAACGACCGAACAAAGGCGAACTATTGTTATATAAGATGTGTTGGCGAACCAGTTACATAAAACCTTTTCCTATATGTTGCAATACTACACTATTAATAGTACTAATAGTGCCCATTATTAATGTCCTCACCAAGGGGCACAGGCCTTTACCCGGATCCGAGTAAGATAGAGTGATACTCCACCACATCAGTAATAGTTATTATCTATAGTATTTTTGTCAGTTATTCAACTCTTGTTTGATTTGATGATTCATTAATATACCTACATATTTTAAAATCTATTGCCCTCTAATTCCAGGCCGTTTGAGAGAACCATAACTCTGCACAAAGATTCATTGGGTCATATTGGTTTCCAATACAAGGATGGGAACATCACCTCCTTGGTCAAAGACTCATCTGCAGCCCGCAACGGTTTACTCACTGACCACCAGCTACTCGAAGTGAACACTATTAACGTTGCTGGTATGAAAGATAAGGAGATTGCTAAGGTCATCCAAGAGAGTACTTCCATCGTAAACATCACAATAATTCCGCGCTATATCTACAAGCACATGATAAGCAAGTAAGTACTTGATCCAAGTTGCATGTGTAGCAAACATTAGTTGATTGCATAATAGATATCTGTTGCAGTCACTTGCAGTGTGTACTTTGAAGTAAACTTTCCATGAACTTAAATCAGTCTTTTATCAGTTCAATACAAAACGAGATAATAATATTTCATACATTTTATTATTTACTACATAGAGTATGTAACTTATATATTTATTATACCGGATTTATTCTGATGAAGGGATATAATATCAAGTGCTAAAGGCATCTTACGAAGTCTCGGACACAGTTACTAAAGAAAGTCAATTTGGCAAATAGAACTATGTTATTAGTAGGGATATTAGGGGCTATTTATAATCATGGCATTTGAATTATTACCCTGTGTCATCATTTTATTTAGGAAGACATGCATGTGATATAACTTCTATCTTTTATCTTTATTCCAGAATGTCGACTTCCCTCTTCAAGGACATTGACCGTACTCCCGCTGTGTAAGCAAACATGAACACACTTCCGATTTAATCAAAGATATAAATGATAGTAAGTACATTCATTTTGCACAGTTATTTCAATTATTCACACACATTTGTTAAAGTTGTCTTTAAGATAGAACATGCGGTATTTGAGATGTATTCTTTAGTTGTTTGAAATTGAGTCAAACTGAAAAGTTCATCATCTCGGCATGGTCTATCTACCCGTAAAATAGCCATATTTTTTGTATCTGTTAGGTTTAAATTGGTTCTATGTCCGACTATAAACATAATGTTAAATGTATGCTCAGTTACAGTATCTACCGGAAGTAATATAAAATGTATCTACTGCAGTAAGTAAGCATACTTTCGTATATACAGTAATTTGATCTGCTATAACGTTAATTCGTCTAGAATTCATCCTTACAGTTTGTTGTTATTGCATTGCATTGCATGCGTGTGGATGGCTAAACACATTTCACATTAAGCTTATGGTCATGCTTATGTTGCTAGTAAGAAAGCACTGTAGTCAGTAAGGGCTGTGAGTTGGGTCGTCAGAAAATTGTGTTGGAGATAGCAATATGTACATTGAAACATTGAAAGTAATTAGTCGTGACCTAGTGACCAATCTGGTATACATTTGTTTGTAATATAATTCATTGTACGCATCAAAACATTTACGTAAACTTTTTTATTATTGTTGTAATTTTCAGTTACCATATCCACAATATTTTATAGTGTATGTACCTATTAAAACAATTTGTTCTCAATAGTATTGCTACAAACAATAATATCAAAAGATAACAAAATGCTACATAGTATTGTTTCAATGAACAATAGGTTTATCTGTTTGTTTGAAACACTAATAGGTACTACTAAGGATGGGGATGGTGGCGATCTGTCGCTGCCTATCTTTTGTCTCGCTCGCGCGCGCTCATAATGTATGATGTCCCTGTCTCTGGTCTCGGTTTGTATGTCGGTTTGTTGCGGCCGATCGTAGAATTGGGCACATCAAATATCATCAAACGATAAAATCTCTTACGGCAAACACTGCGGTAGCTTAGATGAAGACTAAAGGGGGCGAGCGCAGCGAAGCCCCCGAATAGTCTTCGTGTTCGTTTGTCATGTATGTATAACACAAAAAACATCACGTAGTGCTGAATAAAAATGCTTTTAAAAAGACATGTTTTCGTTAAAACCAAGTTAAGTGTGCCCAGTAATTGCTTGGGCATATCATGAAATGGCGGGTTCGATTCTACGATCGGCCGCCGACATGTACGTATATCGTCGCCGCGGCGTCGGTGGCGGCAAACGTCAAATGGCATTTTCTGCGGGTCAATGTCCGCTATTGCCATGTTATCCGGCGTAAGGTATAGTATCGCGTTCGCTTGGTCTTACCTTATTTTACCTGTTGTTTGAGAATTTTGTATAAGATTAATTAGATCGAAGAATTATGAATCCATCCATGACAATTAAAAGTAGTACGTACCTGAAGAGGTTTTTTTGTATGGTCTCTAAAAATGTTTTATTAAACTGAATGCAGTATCATTCAGACCCGTTTTCCCTTTGTCTCATATATGTCATATGCTCACAAATAGCGTCCTGTCAGTAAATAATAGAATAGATACCCATGATAGAATATCTAATTAATAGAATAGATACCCATGATAGAATATATATTTAATTCAGCCTTAAAATCAACATTCACTGGAACGTCAATAAATAGACTTTACTTACTTGACTTTGTACCCAGACAGAACTTAAAGCAAGATCACAATGATAGGCATTCACTGTCCTGCTTTGCCTTAGGAGAATGACGTCAGTTCTCATTACAATCAAGCAATTTTAACATACCTAGTTAATTAGTTCGTATTTGTACCAAAGTTAGACCTGTAGTATCCAAGTGGTCTTTGTGCCGAGTTACTCACATTCCTTTAGTTAGACATTAGCTGTGCGGTCCGTCTGAATTTGAACATACGGCATCAATCTTATTATTAATTACAGTAGATTGATCTGGAACTATTCCTATGCCATACGTTGAGCATTCTCAATTACAACAGAAAAGCCAGCGTTATGTTGACTTCAAATGGACCGGAGCAAATGACTATAGGTACTATGACTGATTGTTTGGAGGAGATTTAATGTTATAGAAATAGTAACTAAAATAGGAAATGCCAATATTTTATACGATTAAGATTTTAATATTATTATTAATAGAGCACCATGATATAGGAATGCCATTTTTTGTATTACTTTATTTACTCCAAAATTAATGTGTGTTATAATTATAAGTGGCAAAATATCATGAGAACTCAATATTATTTTATGATATAACACGAGTTTCGCTCTTTTATATTTTATTGTAAGATACTTGGCCTTAGATAATAAATAATAACTAATATGTTACAAAAGTCTGTATTTTATAATCAAAAATAAATGGAGTAATTAATTGTCAAATGTTTCGTTTTGTTTATACTTAGCGGTAATTACTATTTGTAATAAGCTTATCATCATACACACTTTTAATAGGTAATAAGATTTAATATCTAATTTCCTTTTTTAACTCGAGGAAGGAAACAAAAAAATATATTACTGTAATAATCAACATATAAGTAGTTATATTTAGTCATACAACACTGTTGTACATTTAAATTAATGGTATAGCTATCTTGTTGCTATACAAGATGTAAAGTATAACAATTTAAAAGTAATTGATATAAATTACTGGCTGATGAGAAGTTAATAATCATGAATGAAATAGACACGTTCAGGACATTCTACACCACGGCAATCGTATTGCCAATCGAACACATCGATAGGTTTCACTTGACGATATAATTATACCTAAAACCTTGGCCGGCCCTTAACGTCGGTAACCATACACCTGCCCTCGGTGTCGATTCAACTTTACTATTCGTAACTTGACACAAGCCTATTCGGTGAGTGTCGGTGAGTGTGGATCGGCACCTCGGTCGAGTAATAATTCTACAAGAATGTGTTGTGGAAAGTCCAGTTGGGTTTCATCACCAGTTTTGGGCACGACCAGGACTTGGGCACAAAGAAGCTGTCGTTATCAGATGGTGGGCAGTTCTTCCGGGCGAAATACTCCATTGGGTACAGACTCCAGAGGATACCTGTGATAATTGAAACAAAAAGTAAACTTTAGAAAAAACCGACTTCCACAAACCCTATTTGATTAGATTGAGTTTAATACTAACTGTAACCCCTTATTCCCCCCCCCCCCTTGGGGAATTAATTTTGTCAAATCCTATATCAGTGCTACCCCACGCGACTAAGGAACCCCCGTACAAAGTTTCATGGCTCTAGGTCCACCGGTTTAGGCTATGCGTTGCCTGCCCGTCAGCCACGCATTGTATTTGTATCTAGTATTGAGCAGATCTGGTGGCCATATGTGGTCTTCATCAGCAGTTCCGCATCACAATATTATGCTATGTGCATTTGCACGAGTTATTATGAAAAACACAAAAATCACTATAGGTCTGCCTATAATATTTGAAGAGTTCTCTCGATTTCTCCAGGATCCCATCATCAGATCCTGACCTGGTGTCAATGGGACCACCCTTGAAGTATTACCTATACGCCGAAAAAAGATTTGTTCAAATCGGTTCATAATTGGCGGAGTTATCGCGTAACAAACATAGAAAAAAAAAACATACGGGTCGAATTGAGAACCTCCTCCTTTTTTGAAGTCGGTTGAAAAGGAGGGGATGAATCATTTTTAAACTCCCGAGTGGACGCCAAAAGGAGGCCAATGATCAGCCGACAAACCAGCTTCCAGATACCGAGGATAGCAAGAAAGCAATGGACGCGGATTATACACACATGACCGAATTAAATATCGTGTAACATGAGTTGCCCTATACTGTAGGTAGGTACCTACTCAACCGTGGGTTTCCTGACAAGACCAGCTGATAATGATTACGATCAGTAAGTACCATAATTAAACTTAAACTAATGCAATCATGCATGCTCTTAAATTAAATTAAATGCTGCGTTAGAGGCCCTAATATGGCAGCTAGATAACTTCTGACAGTCACGTTAGCACCAGCCCGACTTAATAAGTTGTAAGTACTAAGCCCACAAGTTCAAGTTCAAAGTTCAAGTTCAAGTTTATTTTTTTATTGACCATAAAATCATACATATTACTTAGTCAACGTCAATATAATATTAATATTTTTGTATACTACCGCCCGTTCGGAAGTTGTGGGCTTAGGGATGGAGCAAAGAAGGGCAAGAAACTCCCCCGGGCAACAACAACAACAAGACAACTTCCGAACGGGCGGTAGTATACAAAATATTAATATTATATTGACGTTGACTAAGCAATCTGTCTGATAGAGAACTTACTAGAGATAAGCTGGCCTTTTTACACTATTTTTAGTATTACTTTTTTTTTAAATGTCTGTGCAATAAAGAAATTATGAATTATGACTTTATGGTCAAAAAAAAAATTACTTTGACCTTGTACCTATCCGCCCCAGGAATTCTAGCCAGAATTATGGCAAAGCGGCAGAATTCTTAATAAAACAGTTCAAATGATTGATAATCCCATGATGTGTCATTCATTACATTACCATTTCCAATAAGGAAGCTCAGCCACATGAGCAGGTTGAACACATTAGGGTAGCGCCGCCCGCTGTACGCCGTCAGTGGCACGCAGAGCACGCCGAACACGCCAAACTCGATCCACAGCACCGGGTAGAAGAACCCGAACGACAGGGCCAGCACCAGCTCGTGGGCCGCGGCTGACACCTGTGTGGGTAGCAGGAAAAGTACGCATCGTACAAATATTCGAATTTAAATGTACAATGCCTGCGATTTGGGAGGCGACACGAAATATACTATGAGTAAACTAATTAAAATGGTGTGTTTGATAATGGAATCTGTAGCCACCGCGCAAGAGCTAATCGGATTTGAAGGTTGTCAATTTATTAGTGCCTTTAGTTTCTCTAAATTCTGATTTTTTATTCCGTAGAATTCTGACAGCTATCAATTTTTGACATGTCAGAGATTACAAACCTTTTTGGCCGGGCACGTTTTTCAATTTCCATACGAGTCTGAACATCTGAGTCTATACATTTTATTTGTTAGTGAATGTATCCAATTTATTAAGTGCGGCGCTCCAAATAAAAAGGGGATTTACGGCGAGTGATAATTACGTCCCTTTTCATCACAACAAAACAATACAAAGAACAACAACAGGAATGTCCGTTTCGGGGCGGATTACAATGCGCTATTGAGCGCTATTTGCGTTGTGAGCGGGCTGTGAGTCGGTTCATAATGCGCTTATTTTCATCAGCGTAAACATCGTGACCTCATGAGTGACGTCATAATTGAAGCGTGTGCGGAAACGTCAAATTGACATTTGGTAGGTACCTACCTATTTTGTTGTGGTTTGATGTTTTTGTGTTTCAGTACGGTTTACAATACGCTATTGGTGCGTACACTGCAATCGTTGTATACTCGCTGGTTTACATTGTAAGCGCGCAAATAGCCATTGTTCAATATAAACCGGCGAAAGCGCGCTAACGTCATCCATCATGTCAAACCATAATGCCATAAATGCTAGTTAGTCATAAAACAAGCATAGGCTATCCCGCCGTTCCTTTTTACCCCGAAATTACGGTTAATGAATTTTAGTAATTGTCCTCATAAAAAACCTTATGATATCTGAAATGTCAGAATTCTACGGAATAAAAAAATCGGTTAAGTGCGGGTCGGTATCGCACACGAAGGGTACCGTACCATCGTGTACCATGGTACGAAATCAAAAGCACTCAAAACAATAAAAACTAAACAAAAAGAAAATTTAAAAAGTTTATGCCTTCACGAGATTTGAAGTATTTGAACCGACGACCTCCGGAATGAGAGTCTACATCATACCGGCTGAGCTACCACAACCATGTGGGTTGACGCGAAATATGCTATCATATTTAAATGTGTAGTATATGTGTCTATGACATGGTTGCTATGACAATAAATAAACAGTTTCAGTCAAGATCTCCATTTTGAAATGCGTAAGTGTATCTAAACACGTCTCTTGTATCGGGGCCCCCTTTAATTTGCAATATCTCTCGTATTTCAGTATTTGTGGTTGGTGCGGCAACAGATATACACATTCTGTGAAAATTTCAGCTTTCTAGCTATTACGGTTCGTGCAGACGGACCCGGTGACAGACAGGACGGACGGACGGACAGACGGACAGCGAAGTCTCAGTAATAGGGTCCCGTTTGGCACCCTTCGGGTACGGTACCCTAAAAATAGACTTGGTTTTGACACCTCCCAAATAGCCCCCATTGTCATTTAATCTGAACTCGAACAATTTAGCTCTGTCATCTCTGTCAAAACGTGCGTCATGCCTTTTCTCATGGGGTGGCAGTGGCAGATTGCGCCCCCGCGTTTATTTATAGATAGATATACTCTAAAGACAGATATCAAGGACTCCTCACAATATCTGTCAATGTTAGAACTTCACGTGACAAAGTGTCTCCTAAAAGTGAGTTAGAATTTCACAACATCGATAAGTCGAGTGGGCTTTGTTTGCAAACAGAACCATAATTTCCTTTTATTAGGAAAGAAACCACGTACCTATTCTGTTATTTACAGTGTTCACTCTTAGAAGCACACCGGTCGAACAAACGAACAATGGAGAACAATAGATAAATAAGATGTGTCGACTAAAGGGTTAAAGAAGTATGTGAAATGAAATGATAATGAAATGATTATTTATGTTCAAGACTGAGTGTTACAGTTCACTTGTTATTTTTTTATACATATTGTGTTAGAGTAACTCTAACTCCCTATTCCCTATGGTAGGGTTCCCGGTGTTAAAGGATAAGTTAAAATAGCTCTTCCCGCTTAGTATATTCATAAAATATGTAAACAGGTTAAATATTTACAACTTAATATTAAAGTACCTAATCATAAAAAAATAGAATTAATGCACAGTGTAAGCAATAAAGTAAGTGTAGGTAGTTGAATAGTACGTATGTGTGTATGCTGAGGTGTGTAGCTAAGTGTGTAGCAAACAGAACCATAATTTCCTTTTATTTATTTGGAAACCACGTATCTACCTATTCTGTCAGAAATATGTAAATTTCACTTCCTAAAAGTCCCAATAGGTTGGTATGGTATCATATTTTGGTGATTTCCTTTGCCTTGAAAACATACCCAGTTAACTACCCTCTCGTTTACCTATTTCCGTAATTTTGAGCTATTGCCACAGAAGAGATAATAGTACTCCGCTATTGCTTAAGTTAAAGTCTAAAATGGATCGATGTGTGTGTCGATATTGTTCCACAGCCTGCGTCAAGTTATTTGTTCCAAAAAAATCTAATAATACCCAAAGTAAATCTGTTCAGTCAAAATCCAGCGATCGATTGCCCCACCGCCATCCATCATGGTTTATGCCCGAGCTCACACGTTTGTTCCGCCCTAGATTAATGTACAAGTTGGGCGTGACAGCTACCCATGTTTACTAACTAATATAAATGCCAAAGGGACATATGAGAACAGAAGGCCTAATACCAACTCATATAGCAGGACTTTAACCAGAGACTATATATCAAATTGACTGCGCCTGCGGGGGAATGCGGCTTGCCAAACGTTTGTTGTATTCAACAAACGTTCGCATATGCAACCTATGTACGATGACGGGCCGCCAGACAGTTTCGCAACGGCTGATCAATGACAGCTCTCTTACCTCGTCCCCCGCCGCCCGTAAATTGCTGAGTGGTGTTTCAAAGGAAAATGTATCTATGCGCTATCCACTGGATAAGTGCTCCCTGTCATTGACCTACTATTACTAGCGTATGGTAGCTCAATGGCCAAGATAGCAACGGCAGTGACCACCATGAACAATGAATTTAAAGATCGAATCATGTGGACCAGCTTACATTTACGATAGGTAAGGTACCTACGTAAAAATGTTCGTGCTTGCTAGGTCGTCTAGCTAGGCAGCGAGTAAACACAAAACTCAAAAACTTGCCAACATCTGTGTGTGTGTGTGTGTGTAATTTCTTTATTGTACTCACATGACAGTAAAAATAGCTTAACATAGAAAAAAAAATGTACAAAGGCGAGCTTATCTCTAATAAGAGATTTCTTCCAGCAAACCATGTTGGGTAGGAGACGGAGATGATAGGTAAGGGGAAGAATTGCGCGTACAATAATACATCTATTACGGTGGGAACAATACAAACTGTATAGATTACTTATTTTAGCAATTTCCTTTGGGATCATGTTAGTGGGCGTTAGGCGATGATCATCTAGTTGTTAAAATTATTTCTGTCAATCACGTGCTGCTGATTCATTCCCCCAAGGAAACATATCAGAGGATCACGAGTCGGGAGAGAAATATGATATAATATTGAATTAATCTTAGTCAAGGCCCTGGGTAATGCCAGATTTTTTCATGGTTTGGGCGTGGCATAGCTTTTCCCGCCGCGCAGCCATGCCTCACTCCCGCATCACGAGATCGCGACGCCGGAAACCAAAGTTTCAGAACAACGGTATGCTAGTGCGTGTCAATGATAATTATAAGATTATGATCTAAGATACATGTACCTACCCCACCTACACATCAGATTTTATAACTTGTTACATTTGACCACCCTTTCAGAAACTGGAAGTTAGTCTCGCCCGACAATTGGTTTCGCTTGCAGGGTTCTAAACGTGCGAGTATCGCATGGACTCGCACAACTATTTTCCAACTCAATCTCATAAAAACGTCAGGTGGTTTAGAAAGGCCCACCTTATACTGAAGCCCTTGTGTGTTTATATGCCCTGCCTCTTCCCAAGTTATAATATTCGGGACCATTTCGCTGCATCCGGTTTTATCGTTTATTCAAGATTCTCAGATCTCCGGCTCAGTTCATTCATAAAATATTTAATTTTAATAGCATTGCGTTAAATCTATCCAAATGTCAGATCCATTTAATCCTATAATAACAGCGTTGAGTTAAAATCCCTCGTAAACTTTACTTTGTTGGTAAGAAATAACACCCACGTTACGTAGTTCATCTCGCAGATTAAGAGGCCTATAGATAGCCTTACCCAACGCAAGGATAGCGAATTTTTATAACCTATTTAATAACGTATTTGAAAGATTGTAGATAAGGTAAATAGATACCTATAAGATATAAATTAAAACCGACCAACTTTGCCAAATAGATAGGTAAGTATATTCCAAAAGTAAAGACAGTTATCAGTTTTTAAATAGATGCACAAGGCAGTGCCTTGAAGCTCTTGAAGGCACTAAACTGACAACCTTAAATCCGACAGCTCTTGCGCGGTGGCCACAGATTCCATTTTCAAATATCTACTTACAAAAAATCATTATTTTGACTTATTTCGTGTCGCGTAGACAGGCTGTTATAAAATCGAGCGATGTATTTATTTATCCCAAATAGGTAGATATAATTATACCTATATTGTGTACGTGTTTTCCCCATTGTGTTGTATCTCGCCTCACCAGTATAACTAGTCAGTTAAAAAGGATTAATTCGTGGTATTCTGCAGTGGAATGGTTGCAGATTACAGACTCTGTTTCCGGTGGAGACGAGTTCTGAATTTCTAATCGGAACATTTGAGGGTCCTATTTATTCGCCAGCGGTTTATTAACAAGGCTTGAGACCCCGAAAATTCTCACTGAATTTATGTTTAAAACACGCAAAAGTTGCAAGGAAACATCTTGCTTCGAATTAACATAATGGGCTATATGGGCCGTGGGACTAATCTCAATGTTTTGATTCTCAAACTTTTTCGGGGTGGACGAAGTTAGATAATAAGTCTCGCGAGATTGTTGCTTCGTCGTCTGTAATATACTCGTATAATATTCATTCATTCATTCATTCATTTTACAGGGATCAAAAATAGGGTACATAAAATTAGGTAGAGTTGTCTCGTCTCGTTCTCAATACTATAAAATAACTTCTAGATGAATCAGGCGAATGCTCGCTTCTAACTTACCACGAATACCGCAAGGGCAGCCAAGCCGCGGCCCGCGGCCGGCGCAAGCGGCAGGTAGATGTGGTCACGTAACCACGAGTGGACCACGAGGTTCCAGGCGCGGAAGTACCGGGAGAACTGCGACATTGTCCACCATTCCTGTAACGAGATATATAGAACTATAATTAAGAGGTATATTTACTGACATAAGAAATGAGGGCTCAGTCAGACCCCCTAGACAAGATGGAATTCGCTAATATTACACGCCGTCAACGATAACAAAATGTCGATTAATCCTCTATGTTAATTGCAATTGCGCAAGCATACATTCGGGAGCAGAAACACAATTTCGTTATGTATCTTTCACCGGTCATCGTCCCTATTTTTAACCGACTTCCCAAAGGAGGAGGTTTACAATTCGTCCGGATGTTTTTTTTTTTTTTTTTTTTTTTTTTTTTTTTTTTTTTTTTTTTTTTATGTATGTGCCCCGATAGCGCCTAAACGGGTGGACCGATTTGGAAAATTATTTTTTTGTTTGAAAGGGTTTACCTTCCCATTGGTCCCATTGACACCAGGTCAGGATCTGATGATGGGATCCTGGAGAAATCGAGGGAACTCTTCAAATATTATAGGCAGACCTATAGTGATTTTTGTGTTTTTCATAATAACTCGTGCAAATGCACATGGTAAGCATAATATTGTGATGCGGAACTGCTGATGAAGACCACATATGGCCACCAGATCTGCTCAATACTAGGTACAAATACAATGCGTGGCTGACGGGCACGCAACGCATAGCCTAAACCGGTGGACCTAGAGCCATGAAACTTTGTACAGGGGTTCCTTAGTAGCGTGGGGTAGCACTGATGTGGGATTTGACAAAATTAATTCCCCAAGGGGGGGGGGGACAAGGGGTTACAGTTTGTATTAAACTCAATGTAATCAAATAGGGTTTGTGGAAGTCGGTTTTTTCTAAAGTTTACTTTTTGTTTAAATTATCAATGATCCAATAATTGTTTTTGCGAGCTTCATAATCCAGATTTTCTAATATCCGGGTAAATGGTTGACACACATGACGTGCCCTATCTCTCGAGCAGCACTCGAGCTCAACTTTAGAGGTGCTAACACTCTGCCTCTGGTAGAATCATAAAACTTTGAGGCTGGGCGCACACTGGACTGGCCAGAATGTGCCACTTGCTTCTACAAAATGAAATAATTTATACAATATTAAAAAGTGGCTGTCTCTCAGTGGTTTGTGTGTCAGGCGATCCCTAGGTGGCAGTTCGAATACTCCACATTGTTTTACTCGTGCTGCATTATTTTACTGGCGTCGTCAATGGAAACTTCTCCGCTTGCTCCGAACTGGGAATTGTTTCACGGCGAACTTTGTCTATTAGATCAACAATCCCGTTTCACAGAGTAACAGCGGAGCGGAGCGGCACAAACCACTCGACTCCTATCTATCCGGCCCACTTCAGACTCTAATGCGAAAAGTTATAGGAAACGCCAAAGTATTAACTTAATTGTACGTGAATATTAAGTAATCCTACGTGAATTAGATCCGTAATAATTAAATGCGTATTAAACTGTGTACAAGATTGGGATGGGATATGTATGCTGCTCCTACATCTTGTTGGCTGGTAGTGATTAGGTACCAAATCGTTAGTCATTCGAAAACTATGCTCATGCTAAGCCCGCGCTAAGCCAGCGTGTCGTCGTAAGTATATTTCTACAGCCTCTAGGATGTGAAGAGTACCATCGCTATCGGAATATGACATCTAGGCCAATCTGATCACGGATAACTTGACGACCTCTGTAGCGGTCGAGTTTCTGACTCACAAGCTGAAATGGATTACTTCCCTGGTTGGAGAAGCAGCTAAAAAATCCTTAGGTCTTAGATGTTTTGACGTCTGTTTCTGGTCCCGGGTTTCACTAGGATACTCTGTATCGTGAGGACCAGAAACAGAGGGCACTATCATGGTACCACTATGGGTGCCTGTATTGTATTTAAAGATTGTGTAACTGATGCGAACCTCATAGAAGAGCCGATCAGCAAAGGTCAGCATCTCGGCGAAGGCGTTCAACCAGGCGTGCAGCAGGCAGTAGAATCCACACAGGAAGGAGATCATGCCGGGCAGGATGCACGCGAATACACCGCGGACCACCCGACCCAGCTCCACCTGGGAACAATCGATACGTAGAGGCCAATTTAACCCTCTCGCTCGCACATCTATTGTACCTATCCTTAAACGGGGTGGCAGAGGCACAATTGGACTCATGTTACCCCAGATATTGATCACCCCATCTTGCGTGAAAGGATCCCCATCGTCGCCGCAGCTGATTGAAGTTTTTGTTTTCACGATGTTTTCCATCACCGTCCTTATGATGTCAGATAAATAATATTGAAATGAACAAAAACGTATTGGGTTGATTCTTTCGGTATGTTGGTCCGATCAGCAGATATAGCCAATATATATTTATTTATTTATTTAAAGTAAATTCGTACAACATGACAAAAAATCCAATTCGTCGTACAAAGTATCCAAACTATAAAATAGATTGCATTAAACACATTTATATATATATACATTACACATAACAGGAACGCCATGTGTTCCATTACACGAGAGTCTCACATACAATAAGTACTTATGAGATATGGCATAATTCATCGTAATTTTTCATTTGTGTTAGGGACACTTGCTCGTTTAGTTTAGCCATTTTATAACGGGACATAACATTCTACAAATTGAGCAAGCAGAGAGTGTCGCAGAGAATCCGATTTAATTTTGTCTCGCCTGGAAATTCCTTATTATAAACCGATACCTTGAGTGCTGTATTAATTAAATTTCCCCTCACCTTCCGCAAACATAGGCTGGCAATCCCCTGCCATTAGCAACAATGGGATCGTTATTTATCATCTTCATTATACTTCATCTTTTCAAATTAAAAAGAAGCGAATAGAATTTCGGCAAGAAAATAAAACCTGACACTTTTTTCCTTACGACATGACTTTCCAGAAATTGATCCTTATCAGCTTCAATATCGCCTGATAATACAGGGTGACTTTTTTATCAAAATCTCCGTACTCGATTCCCGTCCCGACTAAAAAAATAGCTCTATTTGAAATCGAATGATGCAGTCAAAGATCCTATTCAGGCATCTGTTTGATTTAAAAAAAAAAACTAGGTCAAAGCTCTCTTTTATCCTGTAAAAATATTCAAAATATTTATAATAGCTGTTTATCATAATCTAATCAGAATCTCATATTCTTAAAAATCTGTGCCTCTTACCGTTGGCTCCTTCCCGTAATCCGACCAGTATGGCAGAATAAACCTCTCCCACAAAAAGCCGTTGTAGAATATTATAGCAGCTACCTCCATTAGGTGGTAAACTACTGTACTCCATCGAATATTCTTTGTTCTGGAACAAAAATAAAGTTTACCTGTAAGCCACTCACAAGTTTAGGAAATAGAAATCCTGTACTTATTACATTTTATTGTTTGGAGTTCCTGATCTGAGAGGTAAAAAAATCTAGCAAAGAGATCCTATTTTTTAATGAATGGCTCAAAGGTTGAAAAAGATTACTTGATTTCAAGCTTCGCAGTCCATCTATTTCTAATTTGAAGTGTAATTTCCCTGGAGTGGACATTTTGCGAAATGAAACCGATATTACAAAATAAACAGGAGTTTTATCAGTGAGGAATGGATGGAATTTATACCAATAATTAATAATTAATTAATAAATACTGATTGAAATAAGTTGCTAAAATATAAAAAGAGAGATTAAATAAAAATATTAAGGAAAAAATGGGTCAGATTGCTATCGACGACGACAACGTCACAACGCAATCGTAAAATTGCTGGTTAATTGGATTGGTATTTCATACGTCTGTTTAACTATAATATTTTGTTACCGAGAAATTGGTGGTACACACACCATAAAACATTATATTCATATCATCAGACTGCATTAACATCAATTAATATCTTTAAACAGCTGCAAACGAGAATCATACAGGCATTTAAACAGCCAGGCAGGCAGGAAAACAAAGTGCCTGTTTGCTTACTAGCAAGCAAGAAGGTTGAATAGCAATGATGAACTTAGGTTCGACCTTATTTGAACGAAACCTTTTTGTGTCAATTTTCCGAAGACGCGCCAAAAAGTGTCACGTGATCCGAGGTCGCAATGAGGCTGCTTACCTACTTTTTGATTGTCATTGAAATTTATGCCTTATTTTCATTGTACTGAAGTGAAATTGCCAATCCTATTGTGCGGCAATGAGAAAAGCATGAAAACTCAGAAATACGCGATTTTTCAGTTATGAACCTAGCTCGATCGATTTTTTACCCTCAAAAACCCCTATATTGTAAACTTTATCGAAAACTACACCGCCATTTTCTAGAACACAAAACATATATCGTTACATACAAATATTCCTCGTATTAGGTATTGGCTACCGCTCGGCTATGCGGCTGGTCCTCGCCTCGTGGACACCAATTGGAGGATTACCTCCCGTGGCGTAATTAAAGAAGCGAATTACTTCTATAGCTTTTGCATATAATTTACTCTATGGTTTCTGCCTGATAGAGTTGATTTTAAACTAACTGTTAGCTAACTTACTTACTTAAAGGGAAGTAGACTAGACAAACTTTATACTTAATTACGTTAATTTTTAGACTTAAGTACTCTGAGTTGCATGAAACTTTGTTTAGCATATTCAGATAGAAATGACAATCCTATGAGATTGTCGTCCTTAAATCTAATTATTGATGATCGTCATCATCATTAAAGTTGTTTTGTGCAACTCTGTGCAACTCAGGGAAATTGTCTTATAATTTTTTACCATTCTCAAACAGTGTGGTGTTTCCCATCATTATAATCAAACAACTTTCCTCGTGTTCGAATCATGTGGCTAAATAATAACGCGAAGTCAATATACCCATAGGGTGCTGTCCTCTTCACGACGTCCGAGTACGTGCACTTACTTGCTTAACCACATAACTTGGTCTCCAGGGGTCTTCTTGTGAGGAACCGTCAATTAGATGGTTCTAAGGTAGCGGAGGCCTCTGAACATCAAACGCGTTCGGAAATTAAATTCCCCAAGGTAATTAATTTTAGCATCTCTGCGTTAATGGTTATGACTGCTATTGAGACGACGAGTACTGAAGATTATTAGGTGACCGAGACATACACGTGGACCAGTGAAGTATCATGTAGTAATTTAAAATCTGATATAAACGTTGTAATTAGATATCTATCTTTTTACCATCATAGGTCCTATTAGCACTAACTATGACGCTGTAATCTATTGTCTGTTCTATATAATGTGTGCTAATAAAGTCTTTTTCAATTTCAATTTCAATTTCAGTCATGGTAAAAAGATATTTAAAACGGACTTAGTTACCTACTATACATTGCTGGTAATTATTAATGCCGCCCTTACAAGGACAATGGTTCAAATATCCTATGTTATTAAAGCTATTGTAACATAAAATTTTCAAAGCACAAAAATCAACAAGACATTGATTGTCGATATAGCAATAAATTATGGAAGGAAATATAGGCTTCGTCATCGTGACGACAAATGAAATAAAACTTCTTGGCCAGTAATTTTCGTACAACATGTGCATTATTATATGTCACCATCAAAGAAGAATACCTAGAGGCATGGCATGGTATAGACAGGTAAAAATTGGCAGGCAAGTACGAAATTTTGATTTTTTCTACGATTAGACTGAAAAAATCTGAATTGCAAACGAAATATTAACAGGGTGAAGTGATGGGTCAGAGTAGGTGAAGGCTGAAGGCACAGTATACATATAGAACTGAAGGTGATGAACATAGCATGCCTATGTTATGAATCGTACTCGTGTCATGCATTTTACTGCGTGAGTGTGACTATGGAACATCACTATGAAACATTCAAAGCCTATATTTTCAGACGTCAGGTCGGTTCCAAATTGAACAGTGACAGAGATCATAACATATTAGTGGATATCTACAAAATTAAAGTTAAGAGTGTTTGAAACTGTGTGTGAACACTAAATCCAATCTCAAAGCTGCCAAATAAAAATGAAAGATCTACATAGCACGGGAATTGGAGACTCACGAGAATATCAGTACCTAACTTCTAAAGTAAAAGGGATACCACCCACGGGTTTAGGGACATATTTCATCGTTAGTGTGAATCCTACAAATGAATATGAATATACATTTAGGAACTGCTTGTTTTTACCGATATTTTACTGCTTACAAAATATGAAGCTTGAATCTCAGATATACATTGTACCTACTACCTACATAACTAAGTAGGTATTTCTAATTTCTAAGTGAGTGACATGGCACCATTAGCGTAGTTTTATAGAGGGCAGCAAGCGAATGACGATTCACGATATTTCGTGAGGCTCTAAGTATTTAACTTTTATTAGGTACCTTATTACTCGATTTTCGAAAATATAATATATGTATTTTTAATTGTTACGAGGTTATTAGGTAGATACTTACTGGTAGATAGCACATCTAATTCAGTAGCGGATTTATTGTGATTAAAATATGAAACAGTCGTCAGAGTAAACTTAGAGGACATTTCCTATAGTTCTGAGAATATCAAATTCAGAATTTCGACTACGGACACGATTACAACAACAACTGAAAACTTTATACAGGATGACTTTTGGGTCGTGAATCTAACATATTGTTTCTAACTCGGTAAATGATTGCGGTTTTACCTATTAACACCCATGGTAGCGTAAGGACAAAAGAGTCCTTGGAACAATATTGACATTCAAATTATAAAAAAATGACATTAAAATTATTTTGACAGTGGGTACCAAGACGTCAATGAATGTCTAATTTTTGACGTTGGTACCCACTGTCAAACTAATTTTAATGTATTTTTTTCTATAAAAATAATAAAACTAATGGCTCGAGTTTGGGGATTAAGCTAGTATTTAAATAATCACAACTATGCGTTAGTAATTTAATAAATTAATTATCCTTATTAATTCTGAATGTTTGGTCACCTTACAATTATTGTTAAAACCTCTTTCAAATAAACTAATCAGAGGAGTAACAAGTGTCAAAATCAAAGGCCGTAAACAATTTATGACAAAGTCAAAAGACAGTTGCGCTTTTAAGGTCTGTAGGGTGACCAACTGACCCTGAACCAAAACAGGACACAGATTTTAATTATTTTTGTACCAAAAAAATAATGACTTACCGAGCTCTCATCTACAGCATAACATTCCTAACCAATAGGCAAATCTAATATTACTTTGTTGCTACACGACCCCGCCGTCACCCTGTATAAAATTGTAAGTATGTCAAAGTTAACTCGAGTATAATACTAAATAGGTAGCCGTTTAGCTAGTCGACCTTAGGGTTCCAGAAAAGCATGTGTATGTACCCCAAAAATTCATATTATTTATACGTGATTGATATTGCATAAATACCGGTAGACGTTTTTATTTTAGCTTTGCACCGGATGTTTTATATCTTTTTCAGGTATGGCGTAATCCGGTAAACGACACAGCCAGCTTCCGAAACATTTCCGGTATAATAATTGGTCACCAATTAATAAGGGTTACGGTTAAATCTCTCAACGGTAAAGTTTAATCGAATGAGGAATGTGACCAGAATTCATACGTAATTTCCGACACTTGTTCACTTACCTGGGATATCTGTCCCTGTAGAGCAACGTTGGCGCAAATAGGAAGTACAGGTAGTGTGAGAAGGAGGGCAGCGGGGTGGTGTCTTCACCACGACACCGCGGCACGCACACCAGTGTGATGGCGTATATCTTCATTGAGAAGCGAATCTGAAAGCATAAATAAAGATTTTTTTACATATAAGTTACGGCAAACTCTAACGAAGAAGTTTTCTATACACGATATTCTGATTATTCGCACCAGCCCCCCTAGACAAAGTGAAACGCTAACCGTTGCGAAACGAAACGATAACTTTTATGTATACGATTTGACATTTGGCTTCGCTAAGGTGACGTCACGTAGCGATTCCAAATGTCAAATCACATACATAAAAAGTTATCCTTTCGTTTCGCTATCCTTAGCGTTTACATTGTCTACAGGCAACAGGCACAGACATACGGTACTCCCGGGAATTGCAACGTGCGCAACAAAGAGACCAAGAGGTCACACTTGAAAGTAAACTGGTATTGTAGATACCTATTTGTAACGCAAATACAAAGCCACATCGCCCTAGTAACGCTATAGCCTTCATCATTGTTTTTGGTGCCTCTCGGCGAGCCGCAAAGCCACTACTGTGGTCTTCCCAGAGAGAAAAACTCCAAGTAACTTTACGAAAAAGTGTGAACTGGTGTATTATTGAACTACTCTACAAATGTACATCTTGGCCTTATATCACCGCTCCTAAAACAAAGCGAGTCAGTCAACTATTGTCAATGCCATCTAATGAGCAGGAGCGGCAATATGGCGTCAGTCAAGGGGTAAACCAAGAGGTCAACTTGCGGTCAAAAATCTTATCTACATATCTACTGCATATGCGATCATGAGTGAGTCACTTGAGACAATATTTAGTTGAAGATAATTAAGTAGTATCAAACTGGGAGTCCGGACATCTTACCTCGTTTCGAATTGTGTAAAAGTAGGTAAAGCCTAGACAGGAGGGAGAGGAAGCAAGGCCGGTATCGCTACTACCTATCGCTCCACATAGCCAGGGGGGGGGGGGTATATTAATAGTTTCGCAACGTTTCGAGCTTGCCGTAACACGAGTATTCCCACTCACGCTATTCGAAAGGGATGGAGGATAGCAAAGTCTACTCGTAAACGGTCAGTGTTGTAACCACGAGCTCCATGGCCTAGTGGGTTTTCTCTCACGCCTCTCATAGACGAGATGCAGATTCAAATCCTGGTGCTGATCATGTACCAATGTAAAAGTAAAGTAAACCACTGAGGGGCACAGGCCTTTACCCGGATACGAATAAGATTGAGTCATACCCTACGTACCTACCTACCAAAAAGATAATTAATTTAGTCTTAAGTACACTAAACGGACGTTCTAGCGGTGATGGAAAACAACGTTAAGAAACCTTAATTACTCCAGCTGCGGCGATGGGTCAGCCCCTTGTCACGCAAAATGGAGTATAGAATAATTTTCTAAAAGTGGGCAAAATTGTGCCTCTACCACCATGACGACCTCTATGGCGCAGCGGTTGCGCATCTGCCTACCATGCGAAAGGTCCCGGGTTCGAATCCCGGCTGGGGACAAAAAAAATCCCCCAGGTCTTGGATGTTTAGATGATGTTGCTGTTTTTGGTTCCCACGACACAGGGTATCCTAGTGTGGGGCCAGTAGCCATGTAGTGCGTATAATGTAAATAGCATGAGAACAGAACCAAATATTTTTCGGTTGTTACCTTTGCGATTTTCAAATTTTATGTTTGTTTATGGATAAAAGTGGGCAAAGTTGGGCCTCTGTCACCTTGTACCTGTGGGTAAAGGCGTGACGCTATGTTTGTTTGTTTTGTTTGAAAGGGGTGGAGTATAGCAACGTCTACTGGTAAACGGTCCGTGTGTGGCTACCCCCTCAGCCACGTTACTCGCCATCGCGCTGACGAGGGTTGCGTGATTTATGCTACATTTCACTTACCACGCTGTTTTCCTACTTCACCGCACTCCGACCAGTATAGGCATACAGCGTGTAACACAAAGATGAAGCTTGTTTTAAGGGTTGATTAAAGAAAGGCATTTCGATACTGTGCTACTGCGCAGGCACTAAAACTAATATCGCCATTTACTTAAAAAAAGACTTTGAATCACATTTTACATATTGATCCCCAAAATTTATGTTTTATGTATGACGTTATCGCAACGCGGCAAAGTGGCTGCTTTGAAAGTGGAAGAGGTTCCTATGTGCAAATATGATTCTTATTGGGTTATCATCCCTTAGTAAATAAACAACGGTAAACATGTCTGCAACACCCTGTTCGGTTCATATTTATCAAGTATTCTGTCAGACAGCACCGTCTGGAACGTTTGTTCGTAAAATCACTACTTTAGGGAATAGTAAAGTTCTTGCCTTGCCTTGGTCATTAGATACAACAAGATTACGCGACATCGTCGTCGTCGTAGGGAAACGCTATGTGATTTATCTAGAGTAAGTACCATATACAAGTGCTAAAGGCTCTGGTATCGGTATGCACCTCGATTCTTGGTGGTGGAAATTTTGGACATAACCATATTACAATAATGATTATAACAGCTCACACTGCAACATGGCTGTGACGTCAGTCGCTGCAGGAGAACTGGGGCCCGATGCTGCTCTGAGAAACGCACTTATATTGGATCGCTACCGCTTCTAAAACACCCAAAATGGCGTCATTTGGTATGCTCCTAAAGAATCGCAAATAGATCGTAAATAGATTGCAAGCAAAGCGTATACGATTTGCTTGCAATCTATTTACGATCTATTTGCGATTCTTTAGGAGCATACCAAATGACGCCATTTTGGGTGTTTACGATGCGATAGCGATCCAATATAAGTGCGTTTCTCAGAGCAGCATCAGGCCCCTGTGCGATGCGAGGTTTTTAGTCACAGAGCCTGTCACAGGTTGAACTTTTGGATTAGTTTGAAGAGGACTACTAATAGATGCAAATGATATGATATGCATGCAGAGCCGTAGAAAGTAAACACAATCAAAAATACATTAACTTTACCTAAGTAAAAGACGTCAGAAGAGAATAGAATAGAATAGAATAATAGAACGCATAAAAATAAATCTTATAGGCTACGCATAGGTACATACATCCATCATACATCCCACAAAACCAAGTGTGAGTATGGCCTGTCTATGGGTCGGGAGTCGTAAATTAACGAGTTATTGGTACAAAAAGGTCGAATATAATTTCTATGTTAATATGATACGGGGTGACAGAGGCTCAGTTGAGTCCATGTTTAATATTTAACACTACATTTTGCGTGGTTTAGCTACAACAATTAATATTCGTAAGCCATTTTAGATGAAGTAAATCAATCAAGGTGAGCCGGTTAGTTGTATTGTTGGGTGCCATAAAGCAAACTTTGAGCTCTCTCGGGGCCCCCAATCCCCGCCTAACTGATACATCCTAAAACTTTTACAGAAGCGATAAAACTGTCCGGCAAATTACTCGGGAGGTAGTGTCGCGATATACGAAAAGTTAGATAATCCTGTACACAATATACGAGAAAGATACGTTCATTGTTCAGTGACCGAAAACAAAAAGTTTGCCTCCGGCGGGAATACTCGTAGGTAATAAATAAATTCGGTCTGGTGCAACTGTCAGGATTCAATAATGATGGTAATGGGTGCTGGGAGGAGCAGTCGACACTAACTTATGTATCTAGATAGGTGATATCTCAATTCTCAATACTTACCAGAATTTCTACAAATCGATACCTCTTACACACAAACAACCTCTACTGATGAACACATCATGACTTGTGTCGGCCGAAAGAGAGGCTCCACTCGTTCCTTCGATAGTAGACTAAACCCCTTCAGGAGAATCAAACCGACAATCCGATCCACATCATGGATGATGTGAACTGATTACACGGCCGCCAGCAGAAAAAAATAAGCTGCCAAGTGCGAGTTGGACTCGCGTTGAGAGGGTTTCGTGAGTACACCAATATTGGGACTAACACCAACAAAATTAACCCTTAAATTCAGTTTTTAAACAAACTTTGCACCCCAGATTTAGGGGGTTAGGGTGTTAAAGTTGTGGATTTCGGGGTCTTTATGGGATATGGGTGCAATCATGTGATTGCGTACCAAATTTCAGGACTTCGGTAAGCACTCTAGAGGTTTTGATGACATGCGAATCAGTCATGTTATTGAGCATTACTTTTTCAAAATTAGTCATAAAAACATTATAAAAAATACATTTAAGATCCTAACACCATGCGCTTTGATTTGATATGTCACACGGCATTTTTTAAATTATTATTTGCTCATTAGGCCCCCCAAAAGTGGCCCCCATATTCCATGTTTAAATATTTACATTACGCCTCTGTCTTTGGGTCATAGATATTGATTGTGTACCAATTTTCAGCTCCATCAATATGTTCTGAGTAAATTGCCTGTGACAGACGGACGGATGGACTGATGGACAGACGGTCGGACAGACGCACGAGTGATCATATCGGTTTCTCCTTCTGAGATACGAAACCCTAAAAGAAGAATTTATTTGTCGTATGACCGACTGTATAGCTGTAATTTTTTGACCGATTTCATAATTATGATATAATACAAATACAAAATCCTTTATTTACTAAAAAGTTTTTTACATATGGTTACTTATGGTCTCCCCACTAGGTGAAACCTGTGATATGAAAGTACTTGCCATCTCTAGAGTGACGACACAGCCTGAAGCCAGCGCCAGATGAACCTTCGCCAGGTCCATCACGGGGACTGCAACCATCGCCGCATGAAGCCCAGCCAGGCAGACCAGGGCACACAGGGACCATTGCCGGGATAGCACTGCGAAACATCATTCATCATTTAATGTCATCCCTTGATATTGTAACCCTTGATGTTGTTGCATCAGAGCACATACTAAATACTAATCATTGCAAGTGGATAGAAATAAAATATCGAGGATCGAACTTTTTAATGTTGTTTAATTCATCCGAGAAAAGAATCATCGTCTATAGATTTGTGTCTTAAGCGGGCTACACACGACGTGATATCGGTGGCGATCTAGGGTGTAAAAAGGTGATAAACTGGAGCCTCCTCCTGTGTGTGAGCACACCACCTCCAAGCGCACACAGCAGGCGGCTCCAGATTATCAACTTTTTACACCCTAGATCGCTACCGATATGATGTCGTGTGTAGCCCGTTTTATGTGAGGCATTTCTTACAAAAGGCTTTTTCAAACTCAGATGGTTTTGTTTTGCTGCTATGCATAGCTTTTAATTATGATCCTGCATGATCCACGTCAAGGGCTACTTTGATTGACACAAGACGGCTACTCGGCCAATCTCATAGTCATTGCTCATGCTGATTCTGAAGATTTATGTGTCAGTCTTGTGTTCGAGACCTAACTAGAACACAGGCAGACATATGTATGTATGTACCTATTATTATGTACAAAGATGAAAGATCCGTATTTAACCTGCATTTAAAAATTACATTGCTACCAACAATTTGAGCAAAGAAAGGAAATGAAAAGTAAAATGTGTTACTGCTCCAGCGTGTGCTAAAAGGTAACTGAAGATAACCAACCATATTACTTATATTCTGAGATAAATCTATTTTCCTATTCCTGTAAGAAAAAGTACAGTCACGTTCAGATCCATCCATTAGCTTTCTTGCATTAATTTCATCAGTTACGGATTCATATAATACTCTGACTGGTTTTTTTGTGTAAAATTCCTATTACAAACTCAGCTGAATGCCGGGTGCAAAGATTTGGCTCTAAAATAGGAACTGGAAGATGATCTGTGTAAGAATAACAATAATCGTATGGACCTTCGTCCTTTTAAAAGATCTTCGCAGACGAAGTCACGAGTACAAACTAACTAGTTCGAAATAAAATTGTGCACATTTTCGTATAAAAGACACACGGTAAAACTAGCAAATCCCTCGTGTGTTGACGGTCTCGCTTGAGTCAGACGACGCATTTGTTTTGAGAAAAGCTGGCCTGATGGAAACTGAGGATGGAGACTCTTTTGAATCAGGAAAAACATTTATACCTACAACCGACTCGTAAATATTTTCGAGTAAATTGAAAACTACTTTGAACTCTAAGCGTTATCGAACATCTATTTCACAAAATACTAATATGTTTGTGTCTATGTGTGTATCTTTAATGCTGAAACGGCTGGACGGATTTGACAGAAATTTACATACATTATAGTTTGTGCCCTAGATTAACATAATAGGAAACTTTTATCCGACTGCAACAGAAGGAGGGTAGGTAATGATTTACACTGTACTCATTTTAAAGCATATAACAAAGATTTATCTTTTTACGGCGGGCTAAAAGTCCCACCTGAAACGTTTAATAATTATATTTTTAAATAATTTTGACAACGTCATAATGAATCGGCCTGGTAGCACCATATTACAACTTTTAACGTAGTAACTATTTATTAATCTGTGGTTTAGGTACTGATTTAATTTGCTTATACATATAATTTAAACCGAATAAAGCTCGTTAAACGTACATAAACACAAACTCTTTCAGGCTATCATTTCATGAATAGTACTGTTCTGTTTTTCTTTTTTAGACAAACAAATTAATAAACTTAAAGCTAGGGGGTAGCGTCACGTGGAGTGGGGGGAGTTGTTAGTTTTATGACCACCACACCCAAAGGTCAAACAAATTTCAAAACTTTATTAGTTTGTTATTTCCATACAATTACTGTACTAGAAGTTAATATGACATACTTTGTTCAACTGCGCTCTTATGACTTACATTTTGTTTGCACCTTTCCGGTGCAGACTTATACGGTTTGTTTAGGTGCACAAAGGGCAGCAGCGGGGCATGAAGTGTGGTCACTGAACCGATTAAAGGTAAGACCGCACTAGGCGGAACTGCACCGCAGCGGAACTGAGCGACACGACGCGACAAAATATTCTTTCAAGGCAAACATATGGAGCAAACCGCACTACGCGGCAACGGAACTGCACTGCAGCGGAACTGCGCGGCAAAGTTGGGCAACTAGGCAAAACTGACGCTACCTCACGCCCCCGCCCCTCTCTCCTCTTTCTATCTCTTTCGTTCTTTGTTCAAATGGCGGGTGAAACTGTCGCGTCGCTGCAGTTCAAGTGCGGTTTACCAAAAAATGACGCGCCGTGTCGCGCAGTTCCGCTGCAGTGCAGTTCCGCCTAGTGCGTTCGCACCTTAATTGGAAGGGCAGAGGTGAGATCTGCAGCCAGTTCGAAAAGGGCAATTAGCCCTTCGCGCTCCAGTTGCATTCATTTGTGGCGCGCAATATTTTATGCCGAGTCGGAAGGATATTTGCTGTACAGCACGTGTCTTTAACAGCTGCATAGCTGCATAGATAGCAAGTTTGCTCGATACATTGCATACCTACCCAAGATCACAAATAATACCAACGATGTATACGTAGTCACATTGGTGTGACAAATTGGCGTGCTACGGATCGGTTGGTCGTCAAGCTATCAGTTCAGTCTAGTCCAGTCCTTCCGTAGATCGTTTCTCTATATTGCGACTTTGAATTTGATCGCATTTTGGAGATGTCCACCATATAGGTAACTCTATGATGTCAACTATCAAACTTATGATTTACATCATTAAAATCCTTCCAAAACTAGATGCAATCGTAATCAATGTGCCTGAAGCCATCGCCATCGCCACTATAAATATGGAAGACGCATTTAGAGTTGGCTAGAAAATAGAGCTAGGATGCTATTTTTTAACGCCCCGCTACACCATAACTCTTGATAACCGAATATTTTATGTAATCACAAAATTTGCAAAATTAATTAAGTTCATTTATTTACGAGACCGAATTTATAAATAAGAGATTACTACCCGATCAAAACTCACCCTAACAACGCAAAAAAGGGGTCCGTTTCCCGAGCCGCTAAAGCCTCTAATTAATTACCCCGCGTATAAATCTACCGTCACAAAACCACTCTCCTTAATCCCACCTCTTTGGTGCCAGCACGGCACGCGGCATGAGGAGCGATAAATAACTACTTTCGCGAAAACGTGGGACAGCTAACCGAGGGACTAATTAGTAAGCGCCTAGTGCCCGCCCGCCCAACAAGAGCCCGCCCTACAAAGAACAAAGCCTACTCTTACTTGGGCAGTATCGCCATTTGGCTGTTACGATTACAATACGTGATACGATTTCGTTGATATCACGTCCGAAGCATATTGAGGTTCTTGTGTGTTCTTACCTTATCATTTACTATCCATTTTTAATTCCGGTGAACTCATAGTTCTAATATGTTCTGAGTGTTTAAATTAGTAGCTGATCTGTCATAGATTAGACCATAATTGTATATCTAAAAGGATGCTACGAGCTAGGGACGTAATGTATAAGAAATAATTTGTGTAAAATTGCATAAAGTCTACCCTTGAAACACTTACCAGCATTATTTTTAAATGTTTTCACGCCAATCGCGTACAGTTTCAAGCAAGGGAAGAAGACCAACGCGAGGCTGAATTCAAAGATCCACAGCTTCGCTGCCCTCAACACGTCACCAAAGCCGAATGCTACTGCATTGAGTCCTATGTTTATTCTGAAAAACACAATACATATATATATTCAAAAGATTTCGTAATTTCGTAATTTCTTTATTGTACTCACATGAAAAACAGTCTTAATATAGAAAAATCTCTCTTATCTCTAACAAGAGATTTCTACCAGCAAACCATGTTGGGTAGGAGACGGAGATGGTAGGAGATAAGGGGAAGAAATGCGCAAAAGATTTACTTCTTCAAAAAATGTCGTTGCAGTTATGATGGATTCTGTCCTTTGCTCATATTTTAAAAGGATGGCTTACTGCAAACTGCAAATGTGATCATTGTGTACAGAACTGAAATAACAAGCATTTTTCTGTAGATTTCACTGGTTTCTTCCGGGAAGAGTTCAAGATTTTGTTACACGGTTGTCTCGAAGTCTGAAGGTGATGTTGTTTACTCGTTTGCTGACATTTGAAGAAAATGCAAAATGTTTTATCAATAAAATACTAAATACTTTAATATCTAGAATTCTAAATATATGAACTAAGTATGTCAAATTGTAGCTCGGACTGTTTATTTCGTTTCAACGTCAGCCGCTCGCGCTAAACATACATTTGCCATTTTGCCCCTTCACTCAAGAGATTGTCATTCTCCTGGCCGAAAAGGAAAAAAAAAGATATTTAAATTAGGGGAAATAAGGGGGAAATCAAGTTCTCATCCCCTTGCAAAAGACATTAATTGACGTCTACCCATTGTCAAAGTCAAAGGACTCTTCTGTCCTCTAGCGAAGGGGCCTGTTAATATAAAGTAAAAGCCTTTTTACTGCAGTTAGGGCCAACACCAAAGCTGGTCCAGTTGCAAGTATATGAATCACATTTATGGTACAGTAGTTTTGTAATTTTGAGACGGACGGAAAAACAGAGATAGACAAAAATATAGCTTGATAATTATGGAACCTATGACAAGGTTATTTTCTGTACGTTGGTAAAAAAATGAAAAAAAAGATAAGAAAATGAGCACGTATTTTAATGCACCCTAAACTTGAAATAGATTTGATTCGATTGATTAACTCATCAGAGCTACAGCTGTATAGCTCTGTCCCACTCCGCCGCCCTTATACACCCTGCATAGCATTTTAATAGTAAGGTCTTCGATCGTAAGGTGGTAAAATTTTAGATATTATATACTACTTACTTTCCATGTTCAATGATGTCATAGATCAGTGTGTCCAGTAGAAGGATTATCAGGATTGCTATGAAGATGTGGTATATGGCTCTAATGTGCAGCGAGGAGGACAATAACACCGTTAGAGGAGATTCTCTCGGTAAGAAGTCAGGGTCGACGACCTTCCCAGGAGGTACTAAGACACCATTTTCCTTTTGTTTTGTTGTGATTTCTTTTACACGCTGTCGCGGGCGGTTTTCTTCAGTCATTCTGTTTGTTGTAGATGCTGAAATGTTAGGATTATTTATAAGTGTGTTGTATTAAGATCAACGAAATTTAAATATACAGCCATTAATTTCACTGATTTGCTGAATTTGCTTGATACTCGCAAGGGAATCAAAATCTTATCATTGAACTAAAGTCTTCACAAAATTAAAGGCCCGTTTTGACAGTTCACGCCTATGCAGTTTTAACCCCTAACGCGTAGGTAATAGAAGTGGTTTTCCTAGGTGCAACTTGTACGCTTTGCTTGTATGGAACAGTTGGCATTTATTACCTACGCATTAGGGGTTAAAACTTTATGGGCGTGAACTGTCAAAACGGGCCTTTTATTTTGTGAAGACTTTTTTTAGATACTATAATGTATCTTATGAACATCGCTCTGACTATAATCATGAAATGCACGAAACAAGATTTTATAGCACATAATGAGTGGTAAGTGGTAACGTGGTGGTAACCCAAATGCCTTAGACCAATGCCAAATACCCATCTTTGAAGAATTATTCCAGCTGAACATACAGTATGTAATGTACTTCAGCTGAATGAGACACTGCTCATAATCCTATACTCCTATAGGTAAGTAACATAAGTATCCGGAAAATAATATGTATACTCCTATCACAGACTTTATAGGGATACTAACGAAAACGAAAAAATATATGATGGATGACCCCTTTTCTTCAATTATTCTAGTCTGTCTTCAATCGACGTTCAATCGCAATGTTTGAAAACATCACAATTGATCACAATGTCATTGTGATGAAAAAATCTGAGGAAAAAACAAAAAACCTCAGAACAAATAATTGAAACAAATAACTTAAAAAAAAAAACTGACTTCCACAAACCCCATTTGATTAGAAACCAATGTCAAGTGCTTTTTTGGTTTAATACAAACTGTTACCCCTATTTCCCCCTTTTGGGAAATACATTTAGTCAAATCCCTACCTAGTGCTACCGTACGTTAGGGAAACCATGCACAAAGTTTCAAGGCTCTAGGTCCACCGGTTTAGGCTATGCATTGCCCGTCAGCCATGTCACGCATAGTAGATTGTATTTGTACCAAGTATTGAGCAGTACTGGTGGTCATGTGTGGTCTTCATCATCAGTTCCGCATCACAATATTATGCTTACCATGAGTAAATGCACGAGTTATTATGAAAAACACAAAAATCACTATTGGTCTGCCTATAACATTTGAAGAGTTTTCTCGATTTCTCCAGGATCCTATCATGAGATCCTGACCCTGGTGCCAATGGGACCAATTGGAAACCCTTTCAAACAAGAAAATATTTTTCCAAATCGGTCCATCCTCCTCCTTTTGTGAAGTCGTCGGTTAAAAAACATAAAAAACACGTACCATAAACGAGTTATTCAAGAAGTTTTAAAATTAATATTGAAATAGTTCTTGGTTCTTGTATCCTAAAATTGATATCTGGGAGCCCAAGTCGAGCTAAAATAGTCATCATCATATGTCGACATTTCTAAAAAAAAATATGTTTGATATTTTAGAAATAATCATTGGTTTTTGTAAAAATTATAGAAAACACACATATTAGTACTTTTCTGCCGCACAGCAACGAACGTAACAGCCATGTCGCAGCGTGAGCTATTATGAACTTTATTTTAACATGGTTGCGCCCAAATTTCAACCTACAAGTTCCGAGAGGCCATTTAAAGATACACAAATCAGTTAAATCATACCACTTATCATATGGCATGCGATACGTGACCGATAAAAAACAATACCGTATGATTCCGAGACGGACTGCCGACCGCAACTGCAGGCGACACTGCGGCGCCGCAACACCACCCCGCTATAGAAAACGCTACGCGACTGCAGACCGCAGTGCCGCCGCGTTCGGAATCAATTTCATAGATATGCATAGAAACCAGTAGTGACTAGTGTCGCTTGCAGTCTGCGGTTGCAGTTTGCGGTCTGCAGTCCGTCTCGGAATCATATCTTTAGCCTTATGGTGGAACCGCACTAGGCGGAATTGCACTGCAGCGGAACTGCGTGACGTGATGCGTATATTGCATTTGAACTACAGCGGCGCGACAGTTTCGTCCGTCATTCGAACAAAGAACGAAAGATATAAAGATAGGAGAGAGGGGCGGGGGGCGTGAGTTTGCGTCAGTTTTGCCTGGTTGCCCAACTTGCCAGAATATTTTGCCGCTTCGTATCGCGCAGTTCCGCTGCAGTGCAGTTCCGCCTAGTGCGGTTCCACCTTTAGTGAGTCGAAACTTACTGCCTAATCTACTGTTAGACGCGATAAAAGATAAAGAATGTTATGATTTTGTATTTACTGTACTAATAACCCCCTTTATTATAGTTGTGTTCTAAGATAAATTATACGGCGTTTTGTGAACAAGACATTTCCTTTGGCAGGATTGATCTGTAGGTCCAAAGGAAGGATATAAGAAGTGAAGCCAACTGGAATTGTGATGCAGGGGTAAGAGGGGGAGGGGCAAAGTTTGTATGAACAAAAAAATAATACTTAAACCAGGCGCGGTCGCAGCTCAAGATGGGGGGGGGGTCATCTGAGCTCTAGAACAGCTCAAGAGGAAACTTTCACAGAAAAATAGGTCAGGCAAATAAATAACATTAGGGACAACTGGGCGGCGTCAACCGCCCCGGAAAATACACATGGCTAGCAAGCCAAATAACGAGTTCCCCAGATAAACGCATGGGCGGCACTAGCCGCCCGAAAATTTCACATGTCTAGCAAGCCGAGTAACGAGCTCTTTAGAGAAACGCATGGGCGGCGCTAGCCGTCCCGCAAAATTCTCATAGCTAGAAAGCCGAATAAGGTGCTCTAGTCAGGAACGCCGGAAAATTCACACGGCTAGCTACTCGTAAGTGAAGTGCTTTGTAAGAACTCATTGGCAATGTCACCCGCCCCGGAAATTTCACATGGCTAGCAAGCTGAGCAACGAGTTATTTAGAGAGGAAGGCATGGGCGGTTCAGCCGCCCCGGAATTTTCACCGGGTTAGCAAGTTGAGCAATGAATACTTTAGAAGATCTCATGGGCGATGCCAGCCGTCTCCAAAATTTCACATGACTAGACAATCGAGCGAGGTGTACTGCAGAGGATTAGATGGGCCGTGGCGTGAGCCGCCCTGGAAATTTCACGTGTCGAGTACCAATTTCTTCGAAATATTTGGAAACCGTCAAGTTTTAGGAGATTTTATCCCATGACCCCCATGACAACCCCCCTGGGACCGCGCCTGACTTGAACTATGAAGCTGTAATTTAAAGAATTCTTAATTGTTATTTTAAAATTAAAGATATTATTGATAATAAGTTATTTCG
The DNA here is from genome assembly GCA_963457715.1 of Argyresthia albistria. NCBI lineage: Eukaryota > Metazoa > Arthropoda > Insecta > Lepidoptera > Argyresthiidae > Argyresthia > Argyresthia albistria. Next base: position 5,606,300 of record OY735257.1, on the reverse strand, counting down.
GGAGTAACTACGAGACAGAGCTACACAGCTGTCTGTCTAATCAGGGGGTTAGGTTAATGGTAAAAATATAAAACACATCACAGGTTGTATCAAACAACGAAGGGTCAGTCAGCAGTGAGTGGACAATTTGTGTCTTATACTTTGGACTATTTGGAAGGAAGATGCACTAAACTAAAAAGGTTACTAAGCCCTCTAAACGTCATAATGACGTCATCTTTGTTGTTGATAACAACTAAAATTACGTCATTATGATGTTTAGAGGCTTTAGTTGCCTTTTTAGTTTAGTGCGATTTCCTTCCAAATAGCCCCCATTGTCACAGATCCAGATTCTTTGGGATATAATTTACGGTTCCTTCCTACAACAAGAAAAAAATGGCAGGTCTACTTTGACTTTGAATTTGAGTAACATAGCCTGCGGTAAACATTTGGTTATGAACTGGATCATAACATAATCGTGAACATTTTCTGGTACGACATATTCCAACCCGTCACATCGCGGTTACGAATAAGGTATACAATTCACAAAATAAAAGGCCCGTTTTGACAGTTCACGCCCATGAAGATTTAACCCCTAATGCGTTTAAGTAATAAAAGCCAACTGTTGCGTACAAGCAAAGCGTACAAGTTGCACCTAGGATAACCGCTTCTATTACCTACGCGTTAGGGGTTAAAACTTCATGGGCGTGAACTGTCAAAACGGGCCTTTTATTTTGTGAATGGTGTAATAGTGGTAAATGGTAATCAAACTCCGATAGGAGATGGTCTTAAAGAAGAAGGCGTAACCATATACTTCTACAGTTTAGGATTCTCAAAAGTTTACCATATTTGGTAGATTTTTTATAAAATAATAATAATGATGACTTACCCTCTCCGTCCACGAGCACGAACAATGCACCGCAACTTGTTTACTCTCTCATTTAGAGCGAATTAGAAAATATTTTATCCGTCCCACAATTGATAGTCTTCTATTACTAACCTTTAACTCGCGATAACAGCTTATCTGCCCTAACAATAATTTATATTCTAATTGTACATCTTATTCAAAGCGCTAATAAAACTAGTAACAAATTGGACCCGACTCTGCGCCTGCGCTTGCCGGGGTCGATCTGGATACTGATTGAGTAAATCATTATTTTATCAATTCACCTACAATAGCATCACGTATGACTGCGAATTAAACAGTAGCGAACGTTATCAGGCGTCCCGTCTATAAAATAACGATTAGTACTTAGATAATGTTTTTTACAATACACTATTGCAACATTGTTTCAATCACAGACTTCTTGTAAAAAACTATACCTACTCTGTCCAATATTTATATAATAATTTTAATACTTGTCACAGATTAATAAAAAGTTACTTGTTTAGAGTCATCAGGGTTAATATTTTGAATAAGTATGCACGAATTTAGGGGGATGGAGGTGCGGAAGGGCTAGGGGGTGTAGGGGACCTCGCCCTTCAAGTTTCAGATTTAGGAAACCAGGGATTTTTGTTATGATTATTTTTAAACCTTATTTTGAGGTTAGTTTTTTCTATAGGAGGGTATTTTTTTTGAATCGTTCATCCTTAATTGAGGGGAGGAGGGGGAGTGGGGAAGGGGGCCACGCTTGGCCACGTAAGTACTCCAAACTTCAAACTTCGTGCGAACCTACTTACCCGTCATAAGAAGCGCAAAGTGGCTCAGCGGTTGCGCATCTGCCTACCATGCGAGAGGTCCCGGGTTCGAATCCCGGCTGGGGACAAAAAAACCCCCAGGTCTTGGATGTTTACATGTTAGTGATGTCGCTGTCTCTGGTTCCCACGACACAGGGTATCCTAGTGTGGGGCCAGAAGCAATGTATGTGCCTGTATGTAAATGTTTAATGTTTGTATAACGAATAAGATTTTAGGTGATATTTTGGAACAAAGTATTTTTTCATGAAATAACCAAAAAGTTTTGTTCAAATATCATGTCAGTATAGTTTTGTAGGTATTTGAAAAAATAACATTCGAATTGATTCAAAGTTTGCCGCGCTTTTAGGGCATTTAATACGTGCCCTTAATGTCGTAAGCAGAACTGTCTACGACCTACTGGAAAACGTGAGACACAAATCCACTACGAGCCGAGTCCTGGGGGTAGCTAACGTCAACGCAGATCATGCTAACGTCATGCTACTCGTATCACAGATACTATAATATTATACATGCTACTCGTATGCTCAGTTTCAAAATCATTTCGTGGGGAGTCGAACTTAGAACGAATTTTTTAAGATAGACAAAAACAAAAAATACAGTAATTTTTGTTATATTTTTTATGATTTTAATAAGTTCAATGAATTTTTATTTGCACTCATTTATTGTGACATAATTGAGTCAACTTTGCTGACGAGCTGTTTATTAATAATTGAGCCATAAACAAGACACTTGGATGACTAGATAAGGGTGCTTTAATTTAAGTTAATGCATTCCACACAGGGTGTGTGTGTTATGTCGTCCATGTACATATTATAAGTTATCCGCACATAACGTGATGATAGCCTTCATCATAGATAGGTTTATAAACACTGATATGTACAATACAATAATTGAAACAAAAAGTAAACTTTAGAAAAAACCGACTTCCACAAACCCTTTTTGATTAGATTGAGTTTAATACAAACTGTTACCCCTTATCCCCCCCCCCCTTGGGGACCTAATTTGTCAAATCCCATCTCAGTGCTACCGTGCTCCGTGCCCCACGCTACTGAGGAACCTCTGTACAAAGTTTCATATCTCTAGGTCCACCGGTTTAGGCTATGCGTTGCCTGCCCGTCAGCCACGCATTGTATTTGTACCTAGTATTGAGCAGTTCTGGTGGCCATATGTGGTCTTCATCAGCAGTTCCGCATCACAATATTATGCTTACCATGTGCATTTGCACGAGTTATTGTGAAAAACACAAAAATCACTAAGGTCTGCCTATAATATTTGAAGAGTTCCCTCGATTTCTCCAGGATCCCATCATCAGATCCTGACCTGGTGTCAATGGGACCAATGGGAAGGTAAACCCTTTCAAACAAAAAAATAATTTTCCAAATCGGTCCATCCGTCTAGGCGCTATCGGGGAACATACATAAAAAATAAAAATAAAAATAAAAAACAAATATCCGGACGAATTGTAAACCTCCTCCTTTGGGAAGTCGGTTAATAAATAGCAGTGTGGTCTAGAGATTTCGCTCGCTTCACACACACAGGGAGATGCTGGTTTGTGATAAGTAATTTATCCTAAATCTATTATACGGACGTTCTAACAGTCATGGAAAACATCGTGATGAAACCTTCGTATCTAAATATTTGCGGCGATGGGATAGCCCCGTGTCACATAAAATGGCGAAATGAATGTCTGGCTGACTGATAAGATAAGATAAGATAAGATAAGATAAGATAAGATAAGATAAGATAAGATAAGATAAGATAAGATAAGATAAGATAAGATAAGATAAGATAAGATAAGATAAGATAAGATAAGATAAGATAAGATAAGATAAGATAAGATAAGATAAGATAAGATAAGATAAGATAAGATAAGATAAGATAAGATAAGATAAGATAAGATAAGATAAGATAAGATAAGATAAGATAAGATAAGATAAGATAAGATAAGATAAGATAAGATAAGATAAGATAAGATAAGATAAGATAAGATAAGATAAGATAAGATAAGATAAGATAAGATAAGATAAGATAAGATAAGATAAGATAAGATAAGATAATAGTTTATTTTTCAATAAAAGTATTAAATTGCAACTTAAATAATTAGGAACATATTACAAAGCGGTTGTGTACATTGGCAAAGTTTAGCTCCCTGATACCTAAACTAGGTTTTATAGAAAATCTGTAATATAGGCATCAGTCCTCTTCACGTTCTTAAGTAAATATTACTATTATTACCGCTACATTACTATTATTTTTACAATTTTGAAATTATTAAGCAAAAATTAAGTAGTTAATACATTTAATTTATTTAAAAATTAATAAATAAAAGCAAACATGCAAGACATGCAAGCTCCATTCAAGTTTATTCACCTGCATTAAAATACTTACAACAATTCGCTGATGGGCACAACTGGGCCTCCATATGGCCCTAGACAGCCGGACGCTTAATTTTATTATTTTTATTGAAAATCTACCCCACACATGCCCCCCCCCCCCACACCCATGCATTGGGACTTTGCTTTTAGTTTAGGAGTCTTGAAAATTCACTCATTTTATTCTTACTAAAATTATAACGTAGACGCATTTTTAAACAGAAATAATTTTGTATGTTTTAAACAAATCTAAGATTACACCACCCCCGTTACTTTGTTGCAGGGCATGCAGGGTCACTTATATGTAGGTAATAATGTTACTTACTTGATATTTTGGCGATAAGAATTATCGCAAATAAGAAGCAAATAGGTGAAGTATTTTGCGTAACTCCATGGGAATTCCCATGAGAAAAATGCCATCTTTGGAAGAATTCCATAGCGTTTACAAAACATTTCACCTTCTTATTTTTCTTTAGGGTTCTGTACACAAAGGGTAAAAAACGGGACCCTATTACGAAGACTTCACTGTCCGTCCGTCTGTCTGTCTGTTTGTCTGTCCATCTGTCTGTCTGTCCGTCTGTCACCAGGCTGTACCTCAGGAACCGTGATAGACAGTTGAAATTTTCACAGATGATGTATTTCTGTTCCTGCTATAACAACAAATACAAAAAAAAAAAAACAGAATAATACTCCCATACAACAGACATGATTTTATTTTTCTGTTTTTATAAAAAAATGGTACGGAACCCTTCGTGTGCGAGTCCGACTCGCACCTGTTTTATTCTTCTTTATTGAATCAATGCGTGCGAACAAAAGTGCGAACAGTTGTGCCTCTGCCACCCAGTATGGGAAAAGGCGTGACGCTATGTTATGTTAAGTTTTTTATGGCCCACAAAAACGTACAGAAAAGATTCATGGACAAAAGTAGGCTTATCTCTTTCAGCAAGCCTATTGAGAATTTGATATCACAATACTTACGTCTACCGTTCTAGGTAGTATCACAGAAACTTGTAATACTATACGTAGTATATATAATTTACTTTATGGTTTATAGCTAACTGTTTCCATAATAATTCCTGAGTATAATTCACATTGCTTCATTGACAAGTACCGTAATCGGTTGTCTTCACGTATTTCGGGATTTTCCCAACATATTTAGCAGAGTGTGAGAAAACAAAGATTCTAGCGGTCTGCCAGGTGGTGGGTCGACCTTTGGTATTTACCAAGGGGGGGGAGAGAGGGAGGCGTGAAGGAGAGGGCGGAGGGGAGGGCGTACAGGCTCCACAGGATCCCCATTTTGTTGCCGTTCAATTTGGTAGCGCTATAAGTCCAGTGGGGCGCGTCGGTGTTAAAAGCTTGAGGTTGACCCTGCTTTCTATATATTGCATTTAAAATACACATGTAAGATTTCTTATATCTATTTCGTAATTTAAAATGTTTTAAGTCCTATTTTTACTTACTTACCTTGTGTTTTAATCCGAATATTGTCCCTCGTGTTACTTGACTATACCCCTGCTCAGTCAGTCAGCTCACTGCTGCGTCACTGTACCTTCATTTGACTATTCAATAAAGGTCCCTTTGCACTGAATCAACTACAGTCAAGACACCGACAAATTGATATCAACTTATCACAGAGTCTTTGAGTGTGATCCGTCCTTGCTCGTAGCTCCGTAGACGTGCTACAGGTATTCGTAGCAGCTCGCTACGTGCCACGAATAATAGCTACGGCGGAATTCTGAATTATAAATCGTCATTGTGATTGAGTATTTTCTTTTGTTACGGTTTATTGGTTTCAGCCTCCGTCACGTTGAAATGCTAAACAATAAAACACGAAATAGATAATGTCACCTTGTTTTCAATTCTTTAATTTATGGAAGAATGATTTGAAAAATTGTGTACTTACCATCGTCTACATAAAAAATCGGTCAAGTTCGGGTCGGAATCGCACACGAAGGGTACCGTACCATCGTACAACAAAACTTAAGCACTCAAAACAATAAAGGAAAAAGAAAATTAAAAAAAGATTATGCCCTCACGGTGATTTGAACTCACGACCTACGGATTGAGGGCCTACAACATACCGGCTGAGCTACCACAACAATGTGGGTAGACGCAAAATATACCATCATATTGAAATTCGTGGGTGTATCAAAACAAGTCTCTTGTATGGGGACCCCCTTTAATATGAAATATCTCTCGTATTTCAGTATTTGTTGTTGTTGCGGCAACAGATATACATATTCTGTGAAAATTTTAACTTTCTAGCTATAAAGGTTCATGCTCTAGGACCCGCTGATGGACGGACGGACGGACAGACGGAGAGCGGAGCTTTAGTAATAGGGTCCCGTTTGGCACCCTTCGGGTACGGTACCCTAAAAAGCATTTCGTAGGAAAAACAGACTTTAAAAAAATATTACAGTACATTGTTATTAAAAAGTAAGCGTAGACACACACGGAAATAATATGCGTAGAACGATGATACAAATTATGTATTTCCTTTAATCGCTGTATGTAGTATGTGTCGCGCAGAGCATTTTGTTAGACAAATATTACTTTGCTATTGCTCGCAAGCAAGCTCGCAAAACTCAAGTGGGAGACGGGTGTTGGGAACTTAAGGGACATGTTGGGCACGATATAGAGCGGAACACTTATCGCTCTTGACATACCTTGAGCTTGGGGTTACTTTAAAATAATATTAAAAAGTACGGAATAACGGTGGCGGAAAACATCGTGACGTGAGGCATTTTAGATGGCTACGGCAATGGGTTAGCCTTCTGTCACGCAAAATGGAGTTTTGAATTACTGCTAAACGTGAGCACAGCTATGCCCCCATGATAAAAGGGGTGAAGTTTACGCGAGGTGTGATAGTTATAATTTTCTGCCGAAAGGCTTTTTGGCTATTTATTGCCGAAAATTATTGTGCATGATTATTTTATATCTATAATACAAAACTGAGAAAGGTTATTCGTAGGGTACCCTAAACTCAAGAATAAAACAAAAGAATCATGCAAGTTCTCTACCCCATGCGGTTTCCACGATACCCGGGTGTTTCTCTGAAGTACCCAAAATCTAGATGCACGACCATCTAGCTCTTCTAGATTTTATTTTAGCTTAAATAATTATTTACATAATTTCTTTAATATTTAATGGTATCAGTACCAATTTATAGCTGTCTTAGAAGCATCGCTTCGATATAAAACATCCTAAGATAGTCCTTAAAACAGCATCTCAAGTAGCGTGCATAACAAAACTTTGGTTTCATTACAAAAAAAAAACATCTAACGTATACAAATACCATAATTTACTTGCACATACCATATAGCTAGATCTCTTAAGTTATTAAAAACAGAATAAACATACTTCTAAATCAACTATAACATTGTTATTTCAGCCCGTGCACTTTTACTGATCAAAGTATGTCATTACCGTAATTTGTGAAAAAACGCTTAGCAATCTTCGTAAAAAGCGTTACAAGAATTCACCAACCCTTCCCCGCCGTTGCGGGGAGTGAACTAATTCCCAGTAAACAGTTGCCGCATGCAAACGTTAGTCGGGTGTCGCTCCTCACGTGTTCTCCGGTGTGAACAATATTCGTCGTGTCATTCACGTATCTTCAAATTCCGGTAAGTATGCTTACTGATTACATTAAATCTGTATATAGATCTTAAGGTTTTGGTGAACAACAAACATTTAATACCACGTGACGACGAAACCTACCCTAACATTTTGTTAAAAAAATAAAAATATCCAAAATGTCCTTCCTCGTCATGTCCTTACCAGACACAACTGACGGGGATGGTAGTGACAATTTAGAGCTGGTAATGACTTTATATGTTTTATTTTATATTATAATTAATTATTGGAAATGCCGATGCTTTCGGTCAAGTCCGAAGCGAATTTTTCGGCCAAGTGAGAATCAGAATACACGGAAAATTTTGACGATAAATGTCGGGAAGAAGGGGTCGTACAGTTATTAGTTCGATTTGCTTCAAAATGTTTTTTTTTTTTTTAATTTAATTATGATTGAAGAAGAAATGTGATTATTATTGTTTATTTCAGATGCAGAAAATTGGAGGAAGAAAAAAGCAAAGCGTAACATACACAAGAGGAAAAAGTATGCTACAATTAAGTAAAATCAAGAATCAAGGCCGATAAGTAAATTTATTTTTGACTAAGAATATACAAAAAAGTTTTTTACTCTAATGTGAAAGAAGTTGTTACCTACTCTTTTTGTGACGATTGATTTATGTTGTGTTGATTAGTTAGTCTTGTTATATTTCTGTATCAAGTAACGATGTTGTTACTTTTTGTGATTTTATGTGATTTATATAGTCGAGATGTTTATTTTAAATAGTACCTCAAAGTGGATAATTTTTTAATATTTTTATAAATGTTAAGTGAAAATATGTTTGCTAAAGTATATTCTGGGATCTCAATAAAGATTGTAAGACTGATTATATTAAATATTGAAACTGATTAAATTGAAGTATCTTATTATATTATAGCTTAATATAATAAGATACTAAATCTAAATAGACGGTGAGACAGACAGACAGACAGAAATTTACAGTTTTCGGATTTTTCCCTTTACTTGTGCTATAAGACCTTCCTTCATTCCAAATTTCATGACCCTAGGCCAACCGGAAGTACCCTATAGGATTTGATTCCCTTGCGAGTTCCACGCGAGTTCATACAAATTCAGCAAAATTATGACATAATATCGCGGTATCTTTTAATTGCGTGGACCTAGAAGTTTAATTTTTTCACAGCTCCAAGGGACTTGAGTAATCGATATTAACTTCAACATGATACGTTCCTGAGAAAAGGGGTCGTGACAGACGGACAGACAGACGGACAACAAAGTGATCCTATAAGGGTTCCTTTTAAGGATCGGAACCCTAAAAAAACGTCAAATACTAATATACGAAGTCATTACCCGCCTTGAAATGTCATTACCAGTCTTTGTTATTCATAGTTTTTCGTGAATAAATAATTTTGATTAACTCTATTAAGTTTTTGTTTAATTTAAAAACAATAATTTCTTAACTAAGATTTATTAAACGTACCGTTTCATATAACTTGTCATTACCATCCTCTCGGTGTCATTACCATTTTTTTGTTCTTTTATATGTTTTTTAATTGTTATTCAATTGTGTGCACACTCAAATATGAGTAATAGTTATAAGCTTACAAATCGACCTAGAGTGCAACTAATAATAAATGAGACATTTTATCCAATTTATCCGAAATCAAGATTTTCAGAGAAACACCCACCCGAGAGCACGTAACGACGCGATTGTGTGAAAGGTCAAAAGGTTTGGAAATGTAAACAATCGCTGAAAGCTTTTTAATCCAACCGCAGGGCTATAAATAATAAAGGACATTGCCTATTTGTGTATGGTAGTTGGACCAAGTGCTGCTAGAATGTTAACATAGTGCATTTTGTCCCTCAGATATCACTAATTCTTTATCCAAAGCCCATTAAAATCTATCAAGAGTCTAAAGAAAAAACCGGCCAAGTGCGAGTTGGACTCGCGCACGAAGGGTTCCGTACCATTATCTATAAAAACGGCAAAAAAGTCACGTCTTTTGTATGGGAGCCCCCTTAAATATTAATTTATTCTGTTTCTTAGTATTTGTTGCGGCAGCAGAAATACATAATCTGTGAAAATTTCAACTATCTAATTATCGCGGTTCATGAGATACAGCCTGGTGACAGACGGACAGACAGACGAACGGACAGCGGAGTCTTAGTAATTGGGTCCTGCTTACCCTTTAGGCGCGGAACCCTAAAAACAGTATTTTGTGTTCTATTTAATAGTTATTGTGCATTCATTGTAATAATTGTATTTTTGATGTTGTAGTACATAATTTGATGTAGTTATGCATAGTTGATCCAAGTGCCAAAATTCGGTTTTTGACTTTTTGCAGTTTTGGGGTCACTGGGTCATACTACAGAAAAAATACTATAGCATTTTTCGTCTCCCTGGTATTTTTAGATTCCAAGTCCAAGCGCCTTCTGGGCAACGATATTTTTTTATACGGTAAAACCGAAACCTATAAATATTGTTTTTCTTTGGACTCCTGGCATAGATTTTTATGGGCTTAGATTACAGATTAGTGATGATCTGAGGAACAAAATGCACTATGTGAACATTCAAGGCAGCACTTGGTCCAAACCTTGGCAATATCCTTTAGTCACTTTTGTATTATACGAGGCTTTTTATCTTTATTACGAGTTTTCTTACGAGTAGTGCAATTTTGAAACATGTTGTAAGGGATGACAGTATCCATCATTAATTTGCCTAGGATCGAGCCTGAAGTGAAAAATCGAATATTTATTTCATAGTTCACTTTGTTCAGCTTTGTGTAAATAAGTAGATAATACGTTTAAAGAAAGCTGTGTAACTAAATAATTAAACGAGGTAATTACTAAGCAATTTAATTGCATAACATAAATTCGAAGATATCATTGAATTATGGACTCACATTTTATCAAAAATATCCGAAATACAAAGTAAACTAAATCAATAACTTTAGCATATATATCTAGTCGAGATACCGCATGGTATGCAAGACTTATGATGATGCATTATACGCGGTGCTAAAAAGGTGCCAATTGTTGTATTACAGGATGACTGGTTAGTTTCTTTTAGTTCCTTGGCGCCACTTTGCTACAGACGCCCTTGATGCAGGTGAGGTTTTCTGCGCAAACTTCTGAGGGGGTCTCTCCTAGTTCCTTGCTGTATTTCTTGCAGCCTTGGCCCTCATCTGGAACGAAACGTCATAGATATCAATGTAGGTATTCTATTCTATTTTAGTTTATGGCACTTTGTTGCCTATCGACAAATTCTGCTTACATAGGTTGTGGTTGTAGTAATATGATACGTATGGGTAAGCGAATAATAAATTAGTTCATGTCCGAATCTCGTGGTTTCACATCAGTGGTAACAAAGGAACGCCTGAACTGTTCTAAGGTGAGAATATCTCTGACAGATCAAGCTACTGAGTCTATTAACTATAGCAGCATATGACTTGACTATGACAAGGTTATGCCATCGTCTATTGGAACTTTGTGATTGGAACGCTACCTATATCTTGTTCGCTATGCGAAGTACGAGTATATCCCAATATCCCCTAGCCGTTTCCTCCGCCCGATTTACACTCGACACAACCTACCTCAAGAGATTCTTGTTTAGATGTGGACGAGTAATTGGACATATTTAAAGCCACGTACGTATTGCTACAAGGACTTAAAGTGTAAATGATAAGAGTAATCATAAAGTACCTACAATTCAAACAATGTAATACAATGTGTGTGACGCGCCCCACCACCGCATTTACACACACAAGCAAACAAACATAGTAGTGGGTAGGGCGCGTCATTTCAGTTTGGACAAGCTCTACCTACCTAAATCTAGGTAAAATGAACATAAGTTTATGTTCAAGTAGAATTTACCCATATCAATCCATGTTAGAATAGAAGGTTTTATTCGCCGTATTTTTCCGATTTTCCTAGTCTTATGTTGGAGATGAACTCACAAAATGTATTCATAACCAACAGGATCTAGAAAGCTTTTTCGGGGAAATTAGGGTCAGACGCCACATTGAGATTTACCGTTGAACATTCACATAGTATCATGAAGAGTATACGAGTACTGAATTGTATGTGACTACCAGCTACAATGAATATTTAAAAATCTGACTAGGTACATAAAGTTATCGTGGAGTACAAACAAAAGAGCCGAATTGGGTATTGCATAATTTATGTATGAATGTAAAGTACTTATTTCTCAATTGACCACTAGTTTCCCACTATTCGCTTCTGACCCTGATGTATATCCAAACACATAGGTAGCGTGTGTGACTGTATTCTGATTGTCCAATCAGTGTTGTGGTTCAACGCCCCGTATTCACAGAAGCCACGACAAAGCTATGCGTCGTCCCATGTAAATTACCGATACCGGGCTTTGTAGGGCTATAGTCCTTGAACTAGGTATTGTTTACTTTACACATAACATACCTAGCTTACTTTATACATGGATAGTTATTTGAACAAAAAGTAAAACTTAAAATAACCGATTTCAAGCGAATCCTATTTGATGCTTTAAATAGCACTGCATCATGTTGGTAGTGTGTCTAGTTTATTTCGTATCGAGAAACTTCATTATAAAGCATATCTAACCTTTCTTTGTATAATAATATTAATAATGTAAAGGGAAATTAAGGCTACCAGCGGATGACATTTTTTTTAACTAAATATGCATTCCATTCCAAATGACAGGTTCTTTATCTTTATCTTTATATTTGATGCTATTAATTTCCATACTGACTGCAGCTTAAATGTCATACAGTTCCCGTCAGATTCGGCGACAGCACCATGCGTTTGAGTGACCCTCAAACCCTTGTTGAGTTGTCGGTTGGACGTCCGTGGTCCAGCCAACGATACTTACTCAGGATAGTAACGCAGGCGGGGCAGCAGGCGCACTTCCCGGCGTGCTTAGCGCGGTACTGGGCGCCGCCCTTGCACGAGCTCTGGGCGGGCGGGGCGGGGCAGGACTGGTTCTTGCAGAAGTTGCTGCCACACACCAGGTCCGAGGAGACGAGGGCCACGGCGCACGCCAGGACCAACAGGACTAGGACGAGCTTCATGCTGGAATGTTCGGGGTGATATTTGTTAGCATGGCGAGTCGGTAGCGGCGCTCTGGTGTGATATATACAAGAAACTCTATGAAGCATGGCATGTCACACCACGGCGGGAGACGAGGTGATCGAGGAAAAAGAAGAAATATGAATTTAAGTGCCGTTCTCTCATTCCTCAGATAGCGTTTGTCTGTCTGTTTATCTGTGGCTTTAGACATTTCACACGTACAAATAGTTTCAAAAAAAGTTATCTGACTGTTTATCCGTCTCCTAAGAGACTCGGGCTAAATAAAACAATGCCCTCAGTAATTACACAACTCCATTGCCGAGACAATTAGTGACTCTGAAAACTGAATAATAAATAATTCTGAACCCTTCGGGGCCTGTAATTATATCATTCCGTAATTGAAGATTCATGCGCTAGCTGTTACCTACCGAGATTTAAATAAAAACATGCCTGTTTTTTAATTGTTGTCCTATGTAGTAGATAAAAACGTGAATTTTACATGAAAAAGTAATCAGATATTTTGCAGATGCCTCGTAAACCTGATTGTTTCGTATGCATTTCTTCTAACTGAGGTCACTTTCATCAAGCCAACAAATGACATATACAAATAATTTACCTACGTAGCTAATACTGAATTCATTTTACAATCGCGGTTCAATTTGGGCAGATTATCCGGGGGCTTTCGGAGAATTCCGAATGATCCCCGGTAAAACAAATTTTCGTTCGACGGGATAACGAAGGTCTTAATCCAATGAGCAAACGATATGTGGTGGCTACGTGCAGATATACAAGTATGTTCATCGGTTAATTAAAACACGTAGGTACACACGTAGGTAATATTTATAAAAACATTATCAAAATATTCTGTCATGGCAAATGTTTGACGCGATAGCAATCCCAATTAGAATAGGTATTGGACTGTTAAACTATACAATACTTTTAGGAACTATATAGGAATATTCATGTTCCATTATGAAATACCAGCATGTGACGTCTTAAGGGCGGGCCCTAGGGAATCAGAACTTAGAATTTCATCCTTAACTTATTTTTAGAGAAAATAAAATAAAAAAAAGTTACAGCCAAGCTAAACAAGTCTAACTGAGGAAAAAACTGTGCCATTTTCATAATGATTAGATAAACAACAAGAACACAAATTCAGATGCGGTGCGAAATTGTAAAATAAAACATTGTGACAGACTTTCTGGCAACTTCAGGAGACTTTTCTATCGAGCCAAATTAATAAAATAACGTTTATGGGAAAACAAAGTCACGCTGACACTCGTGATAAACAAGCTAGTGAAAAAACATACAGCAATAATACTCGTCATTCCGAGCGATTTGTATTTTGCTAAAGGCTCTTTTTGCCTTAGGCGCCGTCTTAACGCAAAATGAGAAACAACATCATTCTGAGCAACTTTCACTATGAAACCGGTTTGATCAGAGCAACATTATTTTTCACTTCTCCAGACAAATCAGCTGACCCACTCAGGCCAAAATGTACTGGAAAGTGAAAAATGAAGTTACTCTGATCAAATCGGTTTCATAATTAAAGTTGCTCAGAATGATGTCCCTAACAAAGTAGTTTCTCATTTTGCGTTAATTCATTTACACCTTGTATAAAAATGCTGTTTTCACAATTAATACCTACCTTGTCCAACACTAATTAAGTTAAACTTAAGTTAGTTGGATATGGAATGTGAATAATCAATCAAAGTCATCTCACTCGCAGATCAATTAGAGGTCTTCGAGGCTTATAAAGTGCATTCTCGAATGCGACTCTCGGAAAAATTTTGGAGATTTTTTTGCTACCACTCGATGAAGTGCGATACATTCCAGACTCTTGAAAAACCAATAAAACTGTACACAGATCGTGCTGCCATGCAATTGAGTTCGTGGATCACTTAAAACTAGGCAGTCCGGCCTCGTCCAATTATCTATTCAACCAACATGCTTCTATAATGAATGGATATTGCATTAGGTGAGATTTATAATATCGATAATTATTTTAGGCATGCAGAGTTTAGACGAAGTCATTGGACCCGAATAGCTTCGAGGCTGAATATAATGACGAAGAGCTTGTCCAAACTGTAATCACGCACCCCACTACTTTATTTGCGATTTGCTTTGTGTGTGATTACTTGATTAGGATTACCGGTAGTAGGGCGCGTCATTTCAGGTTGTACAAGCCCTATTTTTGTTAGGGTGTACGTACAGTACAACCAGTACAAATAAAATACACTCGACTCTACTCTAATTGCAGAAAAACTAATAAATAATGTTGATCAGCATCGATGTTTATGATTGTGTGTATTTTGATAATATTAAATAATACTCACATAACGGAAAAAATAGAGCAGAGCAGAGTTGTCTGAAGTAGTGAAACTAGCAGAATGTTGTGAGACGAATCAGACGGATAGCTGTACTGTTATAGCAACAAAAATAAGGCGAGATAGAGATAACCCGTCCGTCCCCGTCTTGTTTACTTCGACTTGTTAGCATTATCTCGCGGACTTATTGCTCCCAAGATAAGCTCAATTTATTAAAGACAGCTGTCCCCGCGAAAAGTCAATTAATGTCATGTTATTTTCATTTTGTGTATTTTCCGATAAATCTTAATAGTTAATCTGCTATTCAGGGCGAAGATAAATCCAGCAAATAAATGATCATTAAAATCGGATCAGCCGTTCTTAAAGTTTTATATAAATGGTGTAACTAACCCGGCTCGTTTTATTAATACTGATATAGAAGTACGCATACATATAACTATATAGGTAGCTGTGTACTTAAACAAACCAAGGTTCGGTATTTTTATAGGGCTGCCACGCCATGTCCTCAAACAGGGTGTCAAGTCTCTAAAGTTTCAAGCCATCGACACGCCATCGATATAACACGGCTATACAATGGCTATTAGTTGCCAGCCGTGTTAGTCCACTGTTACATTCAATAGAATATTAACAGAATATCAACAGAACATCAACAGAATGGCTCTAGCAATGACACACAGACACAAACACACCCTCCACCACAGATTACTTTGCCACTTTCCTCTATAATCGATCGATTGATAGGTTTATCTTTGGTTTTGGGCATACTTTTTGCTGCAGAATATCAATTTTGACAGCCACTGCCATGCCACAGCCACCGTGGAGCCATTAGAACATGGGACTTCTAATTTCCACGCCAATGCTATTAAGGCGATAGCATCAAAGGCGGCCATTTTTGTTTACCAGACTACCGATTGTGTCATTTTCTGTATTTTTGAAGCAATCGCTACACCACTGGGAGGCTGTAGCGGTAGGGGACTTGAGGCCCAGTTTACCCGTAAATATTGGCCTTACTATTGCGTAGGTATAGGCTTTCACTCGATCCTGGTGTCAATCCAATTGAATCCTGGTTATCATATATTGTTACTGTAAAAGCCCGAAATACGGTAAATCCTAGGATTGGATTTACCACTAGAAACTGGTACATGTTAGGATTAACGAGAGGCGGTCGGTAAATCTTGTTTTTGGGAAGAAAACAACTAGCAATTTTACTTTATTTATTGAAATTATCTATCATTAATCAACAAGGGTATTATTAATCATATAACCAATCAATCAAATCCTGTTCAGGGTGCAACAGAAAAGTGTAAGTAGTCATCATCACCATATTACGGGGTTGTTAGGGACATATTTTTGGGCCGGAAGTCGCAAAAAGGAAAAGCATGGCAACAGCTCTAACGAGGGCGCAAAAAGGCTGGTTTTGGCTGTCTTGCTTCTTTTCTGTTACACCCTGAAAAGGTTTTAATTGATTGGTTATATGATTAAAAATACCCTTGTTGATTACTGACAGATAATTTTAATAAATAAAGTAAAATAACTAGTTCTTTTCTTCCCAAAACCATCATTTACCAACCGCCTGGTCAATCCTAAGATGTACCAGTTTCTAGTGGTAAAAGTACGAAATATTGAGCGGCACAGTATAATTATAGAGCGCCGACTGTTTCTCTTTTCTTCAATTCGGACATTTACCAACACAGGTCTGTACATCTTAGGATATACCGGAAAATCCTAGGATTTACCGTATTTCGGGCTTTTACAGTAGCATTAATATCATAAAACATATTCTCAACTCAAGGGATAAAGTAAAGGAAAGCTGTAAGATATAAATAGAATATGAATAACAGAACTGAAAGACAATGCAATATTATTCTACGTTTACGATATGTTGTGTAGTGGTTGAAAGCTTTTACGATCACATATCCTTTCCCGTAATGTAATACCTATTTTTATATCGAAAAAAATCAGTAATTCAATCTGGGACGGAATCAAGATTCGGTTGAATTATTTCAATAGAATACGGAGGTTGGTAACGTAATAGAATTGGTATAGCGTAACAGTATACAAATATTGTTAGGTACCTGACTCACGTCACATCACAATTGATTTTTGTTACTAGGCGATCTTATAGGTGGTAGTTAAAGGTAAAAGTAATCTCGAGCACAGGAATAAAATGTCTTACGATTTCTTTCTAACTGACCTACAAAGATCATTTCAAGTTTACCGAAATCTTTACCTATTCATGGAAACCCGAAGAAGAATTATTGTAACGAGAGCTCCCCGTCGTGGGTGGGAGCCTTTTCATAGCTTTCACTTCGTTACTTATAATTTTGTGAAAATTGTAGTATTCCAGTAGCAGTAATAATACTAACCAACAAATATAGGAAAACTTTTTCGCCATGCATGCAATAATAAATATGACTTTATAAATTTATGCCTACGAATGAATGACGCTATATACTAACTTATTCACATTCTCTATTGCACAGAAACCTTGGAGGAACGCGGCCTTTCCTACGGAAACCTAAGCTACCGTGTTGCTTGAAGACAGAAACTTAAAAAACACATTTACAAGAAATATAAAAAGGCGAGCTTATCTCTAAAGAGTATTCTACCAGCAAACCTAGGCAGGACAGGAATGTGGTTGCATGAGGACAGTCCTAGTGCGCAATAAAACTACATAACAACACGGAAATTACAGCATAAATATAAAATACAGTACTTACTTATATAAACTTTATAAAAAACAATACATAACATGGACAAATAAATATGAACTATATTAAATATGCATAGACCTACATATACATATATATATTATATACATACATATAATGGTACCTACTAATACGGAAGAGACAGGAAATGCTCTTTTAATCTTTTTTTGAAAGTAAAAATGGATGGACTACCTATCCCTAATAGCGCAGGGAAGTGCGTTCCTCAGTCGGATTGCCCTTAACTTCATCTGACCTCAACTTTCCTGAAAAAATAACTATATTGATCAAGCCGCACCATACAATATCTCAGTTCAATTGTTTCACGCGGGCAGCAGAGTTCGCTAAGTTCTCCTCAAGTGTTCCTTTTACTTTCCAAACTCATTACTGAGCTGTCAGCGTCCGAGTGTACCGCGTCCCCGGGAATAATGAGCAGAGCTTCGTTGCGGCTTCTGGTGGCAGCTGGAGTGAAAACTGCCCGATTTCAAGTGAAACTTGCTTGGGTCTACATTTTCGGTTTATGCTGGTTTTATATCCATCCACACAGGATAAGCTGGTTCGGGGACTGCAGCTATGAATATGGATCCTGGATCTATTATCGTACTTTTCACATGAAGTTCGCAGTTATTGTAGGCCCATAAGCCTTCCCCCACGTATGTAAATACGTTAAGACGCCGAATCACTCTGCACTGAAGATGATATTCCGGTTTCCGATTTTGAAATGCGCCCCCGTAACGTAATTTCTATACTTTCCGTAGCAACCAACATAATATACACGTATATGTATATCTTTTGTATCTGTCCATCAATCACGAAAGTTTCCTCGCTGCGGTGTCGATCCGTGTAAATGTGTCTGCACTCTCCGCGCGCCCTAGCCGCCGCCCGCCCTAGCAGAAAGCTCTGTAGCCACCCGCCCTCCGCCGCCGTCAGAGTTGGCTTCGCGCTCCGTTGGCCCTGAAATCAAAATGAGCAAGCTCCCTGACTGAAATCCCTATTAGTCAACGAAACGCCAGCGAATATAAAGCCATTTGGCAGAGACTATAACCATATTCCTTGCTTTTAAAATACAAGGTATATATATCAGTTCTACAGTAAGGCTATTTCTTGTTTTTATGTTTGTGTTGTTATATTTTACGTAAAATATGTTACTGTACTATATTTATTATGGACCTAGAAGTCCGAAATAAAGTAATTGAATTGCAATATTGAAATATTCCGGCCCCACACTGATACCTTTAGAATCTAAACGTCACAAACGTATGAAGACTTGAGTTTTTTAGGGTTCCGTACCCGAAGGGTGCCAAACGGGACCCTATTTACTGAGACTTCGCTGTCCGTCCGTCCGTCTGTCTGTCTGTCTGTCTGTCTGTCACCAGGCTGTATCTCATGAATCGTGGTAGCTAGACAGTTGAAATTTTCACAGATGATGTATGTCTATTGCCGCTATAACAACAAATACTAAAAAACATAAGAAATTTAATATTAAGGGGGGCTCCCATACAACTAACGTGTTTTTTTTTTGCGGTTTTTTATAGATAATAGTACGGAACCCTTCGTGCGCGAGTCCGACTCGCACTTGGCCGTTTTTTTTTGTTTCTTATGTATTTAGTACTTATTTTATTCTTTCACCGATTCAGATTCGAAACCTGGAACATGTTCAGGAAAAGAAGAATCAATACAATATCTATTAATTACGTTATGTACGGCAATAATCTTTAATTCCAAAAAGATGCATTCTTAGATAGAGGTAATGCTAAATCGAGTCTACATGAATTGAAACATGATTGTTACATATTGCTGTTCCAGCTATAGACTACCGACAAGCGAAGTCTTCTTAAAAATATGGTGCGGAAAATATGCGAATAAACCCACCAATTTCTAAGACTAGTCTAGCTTGTCTAGACGGTATCAAAATAAGATGTGTAGATAGATAAGATAAACATCGTAGTCATATTTGTAAAAGCATGTCAAAGGTAAATTAAATATTGATATATAGTCGCCATCGTCAAACTGAAAAGAAAATAGTTTTTTTGGTCGTGTAAAATATGTCTACATTTTTATATTCAGGTAATTTATTACTTTCATGGATCATCCATCAATCTGTAACTTGAACATAAAAGTTCGGTCAAGTCGGTCATACTCGTAGACACATGAAGGGTTCGGTACCTTCTCCACAAGAAAACTTAAGGACAAGAAAATAATAAGAGAAAGTAATAAAATCCGAACTTCGTTTCAATACCAGTCCCTACAGACTGCGGATCCGACGTTAAACCAACTGCGCACCGAAGAAGACGATGTGCACTACGCATTGGCGATAATAATTGAATGATGATGTTTTGTTCGTTCGCAGCAGAGGATTATAAACGCGCCTCTCTTACGCCTTTAGTTTATAAAAACTCGTGTAGTTTATTATTTGTTGCTGTAGCGGCAACAGAAATGTGAAAATTTTAACTCTATACCTATGAGATTCAACCAGCTGACGAACGGACGCGCGGACGGACAGACATACGAATAGCGGAGGCTTGATAATTGGGCCCCGTTTGGAATCCTTCGGGTACGCACGGGACCCCGAAATTAAATATTGGGGGCCTTAATAAACAAAAGCTGCAGTGGCTACATAAATCAAAATTCCGTGTTTAAATGTATATTCCCGGTGCTTGATATTGGCTCTCAAATGGCAGCGATGCCCGCGGTGTAACCAAAAACCGGCAAAGTGCGATTTTCCTAGTAAAACACAATCTAACTGTATTGAAGCCCCGTTTGTAAAATTTAGTGTTCCTAACTATCCGTTATCCGTCACAGCTTTGCACGCTTGTAGGCATTGGTGTCGCAGGATTTGTTGATGTGAATGAGAACGAAAACGAGACGTAGATGACAGCAGAATTTTGAAATCTGTTCTATTTTGTAGCGACAGCAAAGTCAACAGGAAATTTAAATGAAAAATAAAATAAAAATGATTAGTAATTTGAATGTGTTGAACTGCATAAGCCTTAGATAAATGGTCCATCAGTTTTGACATTAATTTAGATGAATCAGATGAAAATTCATCTAATAGATAATTGATTTACTTTTTGGTACGATGGTGCGGAACCCTCTATTTGAC
The DNA here is from genome assembly GCA_963457715.1 of Argyresthia albistria. NCBI lineage: Eukaryota > Metazoa > Arthropoda > Insecta > Lepidoptera > Argyresthiidae > Argyresthia > Argyresthia albistria. The sequence continues at coordinate 5,585,466 of OY735257.1, read as the reverse complement.
CGTCCGACACGCACTTGGCCGATTATTCTTAATGTTTAGACTGAATTTTCAAACTTTAGAAAATAATAATGTAGTCCTAAATTTTTGACTTCAGTTGATGTTGATGACTTACTGTATGGATATTACATTAGTTTAATGTGTGCGTGTTTTTTTGCTGTTATTTATTAGAATTCATTCAGTCGTTCATCAATCAACTTTTTTGCAGTAAGCACATTGTGCGAAATCATTCACATCAACATATTTTCCGACACCTACACCACCACCACCTAATTTCAAGGGAATCAAACTGGGAAAACCATTTCGAGATAATTGTATTCTGAATTGAATAGCGTTATTTGAATCAAAAAATATTACAGGATTTCGGAAATTTCTGTAAAAAACAGAATAATTTTCATTTGACCTCTATGACGTGGTTTGGCTATTTTTAGGGTACCGTACCCGAAGGGTGCCAAACGGGACCCTATTACTGAGACTTCGCTGTCCGTCTGTCCGTCCGTCCGTCCGTCCGTCCGTCCGTCCTGTCTGTCACCGGGTCCGTCTGCACGAACCGTAATAGCTAGAAAGCTGAAATTTTCACAGAATGTGTATATCTGTTGCCGCACCAACCACAAATATTGAAATACGAGAGATATTGCAAATTAAAGGGGGCCCCGATACAAGAGACGTGTTTAGATACACTTACGCATTTCAAAATGGAGATCTTGACTGAAACTGTTTATTTATTGTCATAGCAACCATGTCATAGACACATATACTACACATTTAAATATGATAGCATATGTCGCGTCAACCCACATGGTTGTGGTTAGCCGGTATGATGTAGACTCTCAATCCGGAGGTCGTCGGTTCAAATCTCGTGAAGGCATAAACTTTTTAAATTTTCTTTTTGTTTATTTTTTTATTGTTTTGAGTGCTTTTGATTTGTTGTACGATGGTACGGTACCCTTCGTGTGCGATACCGACCCGCACTTAACCGATTATTTTCGCCGTTAAATTGGCTGTCCGCTGTCCTGAACGGAGGATTTATTTAATCGTATGGCTCGAGTGAATAGGCTACAAGGGAATATTTAATGAACTAAGCCAGTTTGATGCCAGTTAAATGTTATCTCCCCCCCCTCCAGGGCGAGCGTCACCCCCCGTGACCTCGAAAGTGTAACTTTCCTCTATAACCTACATATCCTGACAGATAAAAGTTACCCTTTTTTTTTGCAATTTTTTCCATACATACGAATCTAGTATTCTTGAACTAAAATATTTAGATGTAACCACCTGCCCTAGCCCTACCTGCAGGAATGAGACTAGTAATAGTTCTGTTTGAACTCTGACTTTCGGGAATTCCTAAATTCCTAAATATAGAAGAGCCAGTTAATATGTTCCCTGACACGTGTCGCAAATAGAACAGTATCTACGTTGATTATATCAGTCAACCTCTCTGAATTCCTGGATTTGCTACCCGCATTCCAGCTCGGGCGAAGACGGAACTATGACACCGAATTAATGCTGAAAATGTAACAGACACTGGCTCAACCAACAGACTGAGCACAACGATTCAATGAATTAAATTGTATCCACCTGAATTAAATAGAAGAAGTAGAAAATCAGTCGAAAGGTCATTCATAGCGCCTATGATTAAATATATGATTTAATAACATTTTTAATGAAATTAATCATAGCCGCTATGACCATTTCGACTGATGTTCTGTAGATAAACTCGCGCCTGAAGTGAGATAGGATTTGAATGCTGATTGATTTTGGTGGAGGAAGGTTAGGTAGCCAAGAGTGAACCTTTAATCGTATTGAGGGGTTTCGCACAGGTATATTTTTATACCTGCATTCTTCCGGACTGAACAACCGCCAGTAATGTCATGGGATCTTTTCTCTTTAAATATGTTTCGGTAGAAGTACCGTCGTAGGTTTTTCTCAGTTCGGCTTAGCAACTAAAGCCCGGGGCGGCTTCGAGGCGTTTCCTAATTAAAGTTCTCCCTCAGCCAGTAGAGCCACACGACCTACGCGTTCAAATTTTAATTGCTCCGTTTCATAAATCACTTCTTTGTTACGATAAGACATTTCACGGACGGAGATTACGATGCCTCATCAAATTACGCGCTAAATCTGCCCGTAAGACATATACATATTTCACGGCCAAGGCTGCCCTTGTTCTACTTTTACAGGGGTTGTTTCAGCGATTGAGTAGTGGGCTAGTGGGTACCGAATTTCAGAGTGGTCTTGATTCCTTACAAATTGGACCCTTCGAGCGCGATCAATCATGAGAAGTGGTTGCTTACTGGCTGCCCAGGTTGAGAATGAGAGTGTTGCGTGTGGCCAGTCGATCACATTACATCCTGCACGACCTCACCTTGCTTATATGGGTAGTCCGATACCGTGACCTTATAGTAAATTTCAGTTTTGACCTTGCCATTCGGCCCGTTATCGACTTTCTCGTATTACGTCTAAAGGGCATTTTGCCACTGTCAAGTATACCTACCTACATAAAGTACAACTATGAAGGTCGCAGCAATTTTCTGTAATTTTCTTGTTATAATGGTAAGTAGTTAATCGGTACCGCATCCATTATAAATTTGAAATCGATAGAGATTGTCTGTTTACTTAATTTCATAGTTGATATTAATTGGCATGAATGACGCTTGTTAAATTACACCATGACTTGTCCTTGCCAACAACTAAATGATTCAATACCCAAAGTTATCCAAGTATAAACGCTCCTCAGATAACTTTATTACCAAAGTTTAAGATACCATATTATGTTGATTAACTGTTTCACCATGTACTTGTAAATAACCTGTTAGTACAGCTTTAACCTATTGACCTCGACTTTTTATTGAATGGCATCATACGAGCCAAATATATCTAAGGATAAATATATGATCGAAGAAGGACAAGCGACAGAACACGCTGAATTATAAGATCCAGTTTGACAGGCAAAAATACTTCGGTACCTACCTCAAAGTTTCAGAAGATTTACCTATCTTCTGCCTTATTTTAGTCTCAAATCAAGAAGAAACTGTCTCTATAGACCTAACGCTAATTTGAGGGACTAACTGTTTTCTCTATCCATCTTGTACAATATTTGTTTAAGAATAAACAACATTTTACTTTTACTTTACGTCCTGGATTTACCGACGACGTGAAAATGCGGCCGTGCGGAAAGTCCGGCGTTAATTGCCGGTCTGTTGGTTAATAACCGCCAATTAACACTTGGTGCAAAGTCCCATTTTCATAGAAGTGCCTCCACTTAAACAAACAGAGCAGGTGTATAGAATCCTTGTTAGGGTGCGGCCTACGTTTGTAAGGTGAAGAAGAGTAATGATAGGGGCTCCTAATAACAGAGCGAGCGTGGGTAGTCGTTTTGAGACAAGGTTTTATTCAGTTATATATTTTGAAAATAAGTTTATTAGTTTGTATTATAGGGTCCCTAACCTCGCTTAAATAAGACTTAATGATAAGAGAATGAGAATTCACCGGAAAGGGATTGACTTTAGCCTACATGAATTTACTTTAGCCTACAAATATTACACTCACAGCAATAATTCGATCACGCACGGCCCATTAGTTCCAATGAGCTCGCAATTTTAATATAATAGCAGAACTGAAATTCCCGGAACTTTAAAAATATGAATGTAAAATGTAATGAAGTTATCAAAACAGTCCATTAAATCCAAAAAGGCGAACAGGGAATCTCCAATTTTTTGACAAAGTGATGTGTTGCGAAACTTGCAAACTTCATACTTTGATGTCGAAAGGAAAACATTGTGCGCCCACCCTATACTTATTATATTCTTTAAGAATTTGATGGAAACCAAAAGATAAGTACATGCAAATATAGATATCTAACAGTAACTGGCGGTTGATCGTTTCCGTGTACATTATTTCATACACACGGTTTACATACTTACTAACAAATATATTGATAAGGAAAGCCAGAGCAGCTACTCCCGCTTTTAATAAAATCTTATACAATAATACCGATTTACTTAGTTCTTTAGACAGGCACAAGGCTTGTACAAACAGGCATATGAATTCTATGAGGCAGAAAAAAGGCATATATTTCAAAAGGACAACCTTGACCAGAATACATCTGTACAACGTACGACCTCGAGAGACCACTGCTTTAATAAGTAGAACTTCCCTGCGTACAGTCGCGTTAAATCGCTTATTACGTGCGGGCCGACCACGGATCGAAGTTTTTTGCCTGTGTCAAAAGGCGAGAGAATCTCTTGCCTTATGCTCTTTTTAACCGACTTCAAAAAAGGAGGGGCTATCAATTCAGTTGTATGTGTTTTTTTTATGTTTGTTACATCGAAACTGGTACTCTTTAAGAACCGATTTTAAAAATTCCTTCTTTTTAAAATAGGATGGTGCACTGTACTATGGAAACTCTCGTTGACGTGACTGTGACGGCGGGCGTCGCGTCGTCGGTGGACCAAAGGGCGTTATTAATATAAGGGCCTACTGATTGCGAGTGTACGACTTGTGATTGCGAGTGTACGACTTGTGATTGTCAGTCTCGTCACTTTCTTCGGCGTGAAATGCGGTCATTATATCCTCGCCGCACAACTTATTAAGGGTGGATCCGTCCTAATTAGTTCCACAGATATTTTTCATATCATTTCTTACCGGACGCGACGGCTTGGCGTTGAAAATAAAAGTAGGTACTTACCTATTGTTCTGCTGTCAACTGTGAAGGCGCAGGGCGCAAAGAATGGCTCATTGAATTCAATATTTTCACATTTCCGGTTTATAATAGAGACTTATTATTAAATAATAGGTACTTTAGATGCCAGTTATTCACAGTTTATCATTATATAATACACAATGACTAGACGTTTTGTAAAATAACAGAGGCACAGTTGTGCAGAGTTGTGCTTGCTTATATTATTAGTATAATATTATACATAGTATCTGTGCTTATATCAAGTTATTGTATACTCCATTTTCCGTGACCCTGTTACGGCACAGCCCCCTGGCTGCTAGCCCATCGCCGCAACACTAAATAACATCTTTAGATTCAATTGACCCGTGTATCTACTCTGCATTATTGTTATTATGTGAACGATAAACAATTTTAGGGTTAATATAAAGGTACTAAGGCTTAACAGACTCATCTCAAATTTAATTAACATTTTGCCGTGCTGAGGTTCGCTCGTCGGCGATAATATTAATGAGATTATTTTATCACAAAATATATTCATATTTAATGAAAATTTGTGTTATAATGTGTTACATTGGCACTTAATAATAGCATATTACGCACTTCATAAAACCTACAAACCGGGGCTTGATAACTTTTAGATTTTAAACGTTCAACCGTTTTTGTAACATGGGTACCTAATGGTGAAGTGTTCATTCTACTTATTCATGGGTGTAATTTTAAACAACTTTTCTTAAAACTAAACAGTTTTAAACACATCATAATGGTAGAGACCACTGGTTTTTTTAAGTGTTGGCTTGGCACATCTTTAATCGTACCGTAGTACGGCGGCTCTTTGAGAATACATTTTGACAAACAGCAAAGCAACATAAAGTATAACTGGGCCTCTCTGATATATTTCTGGTTCCTGTTTATAGCAATTTATTTATCCTTTTTGCCTCGTACTTAACTTCCGGCAAAACATTCCAATGCGTAGGCAGGTGAAACGGTTTTCAGGGAAACGGCCAACGCGTGGTACGTCATCGTAAGTTTTTATTTTAAATCGCAATTTAAGGAAATACAATACTTCAATGTTATAATTTATATAATTAATAATATCAATACAATAAATAATATATTATTATGTGGTCTATACGATAACCTAATGGTAATGAACGCAAGAGGTAAATTAATGCGGGTTCTTAGAGGCTTAGAGCTCACAATGAAGGTCCGATTTATGATGATAGAATTTATAACATGCGAATAAATGCCGACTTTAAATACGGTTCGGACACAAGTATACTTACTCACAAAAGGATCCAAATGTTGCTTTCCGATGACAAGGGTTGAGGGCACGGGCCGGACAGGCGTCACTGTCCGTTTTCGCATTTCCTTTCTTGAACAAATGATGGTGAACCTAAACACAATGACGACATTTGGAATATTGAAATTGCAAGGGGCGGGAAGGACGAATTAACATGTTATTTTCATTAAAACTGAAATTATTTAGAGCAATATCTATCATGTTCGTGCCCTTCAGTGTCTGTCATCCTTTCATTAGTGGGTAAATTGAGTTTTTTGTTGAGTTTGAGTAACAATTACAGTTCAGTTATCTGCCCGTAGCGGCCATATGGACCGACTACGAGGGGATAAGCGTTATGTGATGTGAATCATCTTCCATTTTAAATACAAAATTAATATTTCATCTATCACGTAGGGGTTATCCAGATATTGTAAATCAGGTCCTTATGTCAGAGCTTATATCAATTCGAGGGCTGTAATGATAACAAAAGCCTGTCTTTCTTAATTTTCATTATATTCGCCTAAACGTGAATTAAGTTCCAGAGTCTATCCAGCTTTAAAATGTGATTACAATTCTTGGGAAAAAGTGTGACGCTGCTTTAGGTTATATAAAAAAAAACCCGCTGTGTCTACGCACAGTGCATACCAAAGAGTGTAACTAAGTAACTTGGGTGTAATGTGTTTTATGACATGTTTATTGGATGAAGGGCCGCTGACAGATGGCCCTTTTCGGTGTCGCGTTCCCGGCAAGGGACACTGATGTACTGTAAGCCCTTATCGCCATAGATCACGCTAACAAGGACCGCAGTCAACCCTGACCAATCTCTGATGGCCACTTTATGAAAAAATCTTCTTGTTAGTACTACAGAAAAGGACGTTTACAGATTTGGCACCTTAATAAAACGCATAAACGAGTAAAAAGACACTAAACAATTTATATGAAGATAAAAATTGTTGCTATTTCATTGCTTTATTTCCAAAAGCATTCATTCAATAAATTGTTCGTTCAATTATGAATTCATTCATATTCAATGGATTTCAATACGATGCACAAGCCGGAGGTCCGGACGAAAGAATAATGAGGGGGCGGAAGCCAAAAAGGCGGATGTACCTATCCAGGAAGCTCCTGTCATATGGTAACCTTACCCTGGTTATGATAGCTTTTTTCCAAGGATTATTCCATATCACACGTCAAGGGAACTTGGTCACGCTCAACAGAGGTACATTACTTTTTGAGTGTCAATTATCTGTTTCTTACGACATCTGTGGTGGCTGGTGGCGGAGTCTGTCCGTCTCGTCTGTCCGTGTTCAGTGTTTATAATACAACGTAATGGTAATTCTCTGTTTCTAACTTTTACGACACAACTTAAATACAAAGCCTATGCACTAAATATGTGCGTTATGTTTAGGTAAATCATAATACGAGTAGCTCTAGTCCATGGGCCAGCCAAACTCGAGAAGTATTCGTCCAATTTCATTAAAAAATAAATAAACATAAGCTCTGTGTGTGAATGTGTGCTTTATATATTATTATATCGGTAAAGTCAACCGTTAATAAGTAATTAAAATATTGAACAATTTCATTTTTTTATGTATTTCTTTTATTCAAGTTTTTACAAAATATATTGTAGGTACATTACAAAAAAGCTTTAAAGGAAGAAAAGTAATTCATTAAATTATCTTTAATTTGATATGTACCATATGTGGGTCTGATGGCTGAAAACACACGGAAACATGAATTAGATTTTACTTCCGTTGAAATTCACCGTTGACTAAATAACAGCGGAACAAAAAGCTTCAGGTAGAAGGTGTAGCGTACCTTCAAAAATTATGTTATTATTATATTTTAATAATTTTAGCATTAAGAATAAATAGTAGCATGATAGTAATATTACTTTTGATTTGTTACAGGTAAAAACTAAATACCTAGATATTTCTTCAGTAAACATGTCTGCGGCTACAAATCAAGAAGAAGATGCAAATATGCAAAGTGAACAAGATATGACTGTGTTTAATATGGGCGAGATAGGACCATCAGTGACCAGTGACCAGTTTAGTGAAGTGCACCCCCCAAAAGACAGACAATCTTGGGCAGTGTGATTAAAATGTTGAGCCTAATACTAAACGACGTGATAATTACCGGATGAACTATTTACACACTGTGAAATATCACCAATATCAAGGCTTTAAGAAAATTACAGACAGACGGTTCATCTTCTTGTGTTTCTAAACTTCATTACTGCCATGAGAAACGTTCGAAGTGGTTAAAAATAGATGTAAAACAAACTATATACAAAAAGCTACATTGCTTTTTGTATTATAGTTTGTTTTACTGTGAGAAAGAAAGTAAATATAGGAACGGAAGCCAATCTATATAGGGAATCATTAGTCCAAGTTCTTCAGTTTAGCACTGATAAGAAACTGCGTGAAATTGCTATTGAAAGAGAAGAAGAACAATAAAGTCGTAAAGCTTGTCAAATGCCAACTTCACCTGTCTAACTACTACTATACCATTTTGATTTAGCTAGCTGGCCCATGCACTACTCCTAGCGAAAAAGACAAGAATTATAAAATATACTGATGCAAGCATGACAAGAGAGAGAACTTCCAATACACCATTTACAAACAAGTAGGTTATCTCTCCATTTTCGCACGGGGGGGGGGGATATTTATTGCTCGTGCTTAGCGTTCATTACGATAAAGTTTCGCACTCGTTCGTAGGCCAAAAGCTCGTAATCGACCGCCGGGTTTTCCAAGTTTTCGGAAGATAAGGCAATCTGCCTCATGCATGCACGGAATAGGTAAAAGACCTTTAATAGGTTCTTTCACCTTTTCAGACGGTAAGATTGGCCTACAGTTTAAGTTTGTGTAGTTTGCAGGACTAAATCGTTTGTCAAAGTTTGTCTAGAAAAACACTCTCTTCAGTCAATATTCGTATAATGATGTATATATATAAAGTTATGTTATCCCGAAATAAAAATTACCTTATTCAAAGTTTATGAAAAATTAATTCCTTTAATAAGCAGTCATGAACTAGGTGTGGTCTTAATAGTTTTGGAATAAAGTTGCTGTGACATACGGACGGATAGACAGACAGACTTGACGAAACTGTAAGGGTTCCTTGTTTCTCTAACGGAACCCTAAAAAGCGCTTCGCAATGCGGGACCGAGAAATAAGACAGGGAAATAAGACTTGATAGGATATATTCTTCATGAGAATCATGACTCAGCTTCACTCTCGCACAATCGTAATGAAACACATTTCCTTTATGTATAATAAAATTAATAAAGGCAAGAAACGACTTTGATCTCACATTTATTACTTTTGGTTCTAAGTGAAAACGGAGTAATAATCAATGCCCCTTTGCACAGGCTCCGATATTACTTACATAAGTGACGTAATTACTACACATTTCGGCATAATTACATCCATTATGAGAGCTCGGGTGCCGCCGGCATGTTGTATATGACGCGACATTAGCTGGGAGGCCAACCGGAGTCTTGATGCGTCCCGCAAAATTAGCAGATTTGTAATTCCAACGAGGTCAGGGGGGCAATTCTGGCGCTAGCGACATCATGTCCATGGTCGAAATATCGATTTTGAGATACCGAAATCTCTATCAAAAACAAGAAAAAGCTATTCTTACGACTAGCCTTTCGATGAACCGAGATATCTCGACCCGTTTTCGATCGAAATAAATATAAATCGAGATCGTTTTCGACGGATTTAGGCGGTATCAAAACCGATATCTTGACTGGGGAGATGATCTCGATAGCGCTAGAATCGGGGGCCAGGCTTGACTCTCGGGAGATTCTGATTACAAATAGAGTTAATCTTATGGGCCTTCTCGGTGTAGACGAAGCACCCCTCTCCGACTGCTCATGTCAATGTAGCGCCAATTACCCAATTGGAAAACTGTCAATTTCTCACACCAGGTGGAACATTCGCGATTGTGTATGACACGGGAACTGTCAAATTGTATGTAGTTTTTTGTAAAAAAAGTTTTGAAACTTTCCAACCTGAATGCAGTGTTTTTAAATGTAAAAGTAGGGGTTACATTTATTACTGTTATAAACCGCTAGCGAAACATAACGTCGAATTCTTTGCATGTTTACCTTTCTACCAGATGAGATTTTTTCCAGCTACTGTCGCATTTCTCCTTCGAATCTCAGTTGGAAGCTCAAGCACGGTCATCAGAGACTATATATTATGGTTCTTTATCGCAATAATAAGGCCAAGTGCGAGTCGGACTCCCGCACGAAGGGTTCCGTACCATTATCTATAAAAACCGCAAAAAAACATTTTGTATGGGAGCCCCCCTAAATATTAATTTTATTTTAATTTAATTAACTAATAAATAATATATTCAATATATTGTGAACATTTTAAGCGTCCAGCTGCTACCATTATCAATACCGAGCAAAAATGAGCAAAAAAAATCACGTTAGTTGTATGGGAGCCCCCCTTAATATTAAATTTCTTTTGATTTTTAGTATTTGTTGTCATAGCGGCAACAGAAATACATCGTGTGTGAAAATTTCAACTGTCTAGCTACCACGGTTCATGAGATACAGCCTGGTGACAGACAGACGGACGGACAGACAGCGAAGTCTCAGTAATAGGGTCCCGTTTGGCACCCTTCGGGTACGGAAACCTAAAAAGCATAAAAATCGAAACTCTGTACTTGACACTGACGTAAACAAGGTACAGTCCATAAAGCGCCATCTGGGTTTTAGCTTTCAATTTTCCGCTTAATTCGCATAAATTAGATTAGCCGGCTAACTTGAATGGTCAACTTTTGAGTTCACACCAGTCTCCATTGTTTGAACTAGATCCGCGAACCTGCGGGGAACGGGGGAATTTCGACGAAAGATAGTTGAGATACAATACAACTTGGAGCGGATGTTTTGGAACTCCGAAATACCCTTGAGTAAATAAATAACGGGAAAAGTCACACTTTATTTTAATGTGTAAGGATCGGTCTCGAAGGATCCTGTGTTACTATTTTTGATGTTACAATTCATAACAGACTGCGGTATGTATGTATATTAAGGTTGAATGTATTAGGGTTAAGTTTCAGGGTTCCGTACCCGAAGGGTGCCAAACGGGACCATATTACTGAGACTTGGCTGTCCGTCCGTCCGTCTGTCTGTCTGTCACCAGGCTGTATCTCATGAACCGTGGTAGCTAGACAGTTGAAATTTTCATAGATGATGTTTTGCTGTTGCCGCTATAACAAAAATACTAAAAAATTTAATAATAAGGGGGGCTCCCATACAACTAATGTGTTTTTTTTTTTGCGGTTTTTTATAGATAATAGTACGGAACCCTTCGTGCGCGAGTCCGACTCGCACTTGGCCGGATATTATTTACTTGTCACACCACTCTTGACATGGTGAACAAAGCGCTATCGAGATCATCTATCTCCTTTATTCTTCTCGATTCATATTATTGAAAACGGGTTGAGATATCTTGGTTGATCGTAAGGCGGGTCGTGATAATAACTTGTTGTAGTATATGTATGTGAGACGGATGGTGGGTGCTGCGACACCACATGCGACGTTAGAATAAACGAACAGTGCGAATCGAGCAGCCCTGCCTGTACGGTGTAGTGGCCGCACGTCTTGAAGATGTTATAGGAAGTTATGTTTAAGCTCTGGTAGCTATGATGGGTTCTTGTAGTTGTTGTAGTTAGTTAGAGAAAGATCACCAAAGTTCAGTAAAGCACTATATTGTCACTTAATAACATGAAATACAGATAAATTAGGCAAGTCTTTCTTGGTAGATGTTAACCCGATCAAGATCGTATCGCTACTACTTATTTTGTATAGGTAATATCGTCATGCTAAGTGCAACGCTAACAAATCAAAAGTAGGTCGTTATTAATTATGTACAAACTGTACATCTTGGAAGCCCCAAGAAAAGATAAAAGTATGATAAGAAAGATTTGCCTTAACAATAAAATTAATCAAAATTAAAAACTAAATTGTCTGCACCGAGAATAAAGTCCCGCCGCGATGCATTCGCTCGAGGCGTCATCGGTCTCGGATTGCCCCGTGTTGGTTTTTGCTGATTCTGCAGTTCTGTGCTTATCGTTGATAGCTCGATTTGCTCGCGCCGCTCTCTGACTGCATTATGTTTTCTCGTACATTTTGGAAGGCAGCGAGTCTTCGCCACCCACACGATGCCGAAGATGATGAGGACGGTGACCATCGAGTAGCCAACCACGTAGTGGTGCAGATCATGTCTTGTTAAGTTGGCGGGCAGGCTACTTTCCTTTCTCTTCTGAAATTCAACCTGTTCTCTGAGTTTCTTCATGTCAGCATTTTCGCTCGTAAGTTGATAAGGCAACTTAGGATAGGTCAGGCTCACTATGTTGTTTACAGTAGAGTTTATTGTTGCTTCCGGTATGTTGTAGTTTATAGTTGCATTACTTTTGTATTTGTTGTGTGCGAAGATACTTAGATCATCGGACTGTAGCACACACCCCTGTGATATTGTTATGATAGCGGCGGATGTGAGCGTGTATGATGCGATTTCTTCGTTGCAGATAGTCCGTATAGTGCATGTCCCGCAGCATGTTGCCAGCCAGCTGTTCGGTAGGTGTAACTCGATCCACTCTGTCTTGCATGACGCCGGTTTAACGTCACAGGGCAAGGTCGTTGTGTGACCAAGTAACATTGCTTCGCACGGAGTTTTGTCAATGTTGTTATGAAGATTGTAGATCGGCACATTCTGTTGACAGATGTACTGGTCTTGATTGTGTACAGTACAGGAGCGTAAATTTTCATCAGTTATCGACATGTAGGTATTCTTTTTGAAGTCTGTTGCTAGGTATGGTGTTCTCGGCTGGATTATGACTATTTCAGCGCCCATCTTGATCGGCAGTGGAATGATCCGATATAGAGCGTAGTCCCCTTCCGCCACCAATGGTATCTGGATTTGAAACAGAAAATAATTAGTTGTGACCCTAGCTCTGACCTTCAAAAGCTTGTATAATTCCTTGATGCTCTTCGTGACATCAGTGTCGCCCGGGATGGACAGGGTCTTCGGTAGTTGTTCGTTTATGTTTTTCAGTTGTTCCATTAACTTAGTAGGTGTAATCAAATGAACGTCAATGTGTCCTTGGTACACGTCAGTGAGTGTGTTGAAAATTATTTCTTGTATTTTTTTCAAGTTGTTAATAAGCATGTAGGCTGACAGGGATGCCGAGCTGAAGTAGGTTGTCGCCATTACGACTTCTAATTCTTCTTTAATTGTTGCAAAGTTAATGTTGGTTTGATTGATAAAGCCGTCGATCATGTTGAACTGTTGTTGTATATTATTTTCATTTTTCTTGAGTAAGTCGTTTTGGAGTTCCACTATGGAGGTCTGATTTTTTATAAGTTGTAATAAGTATTTTTCGTTTTCTTGCACCGATTGAATATCATCTTGATATTTTTCCGCAAATCGCTGATCCAGCACCCCAAACAGGCTGTTTGCGACGTAGCCTACTCCGTCGATCAGTCCTCGTTTCTTCCTTCTCTCGCCTAGGTGGGCATGTGGAGACAGTAGCATAGTATTGTATGTTTTAAGTTCTTCGTTCTCGTAGTAAAGTTGATCCAGTGTCGTTTTGCAGTATCTTGGGTCCGTTTTTTGGCAGAAATTGTTAATGTCGTTGAGATATCCTTCCATTCGTCGAATTCCATCCCAGTAGTTAGTTAAGTTATAATACATGACTAATGTCCATTCATCGTGTGTAACTTGAAGCGCTCCTAGCTTATCGTAGTAAATCGGCCGCTCGGGTTCCACCTTGGTTATTTGTGTTTTTGTTGAAGTTGCGTACGTTCCAGTGATGAATGTAAACATTAATAGCATCGTCGTCAGAACAGAGAAAGCCGTGTAGACCTTTTGAACCTTTCTTTGTGTTTTAATGTTATTGCTGTTCGGGTCCACATGTTTTTCCTCGTACTTTGTTCTGTTTTCATTCTTTTCCGATTCGGTAGGCAATAATGATAGTTTTGTAACGGGTCTTTTGATCGTTCCAGTTTGAGTTTTTAAAGTTGTTACGCGTACGTAGCCATCAGCGCCGGGGTGAACCTCCATCACACGTCCCATTGCCCATTTTGCGGGGGGGAGGTTGTCTTCCTTAACCAAGACAACGTCTCCTATCTTGATGTTTTTGTTAGGCTTATTCCACTTGCATCTAGTTTGAAGTTGATTTAGATAATCGTTTGACCAGTTTTTCCAAAATTGTTGTGCCATATGTTCAGTTAATTGCCAGCGGCGCCGTATGTCGATGCTCCTGATGTCCGTGTAATCTGATAACGGCGGTGTCAACGTTGCGCCACCGGTGAGGAAGTGCCCGGGTGTCAGGCAGTTGTAAAATTCCTCTGGATCTTCAGTTAAGGGGCACAGCGGCCTTGAGTTAAGGCATGCTTCGATTTTCGTTAGCAAAGTTAGGAACTCTTCATAGGTTAATTTCTGTTCCCCAAGAACTCGGCGAAGATGGTGTTTCATGGATTTGACCGCAGCCTCCCATAGTCCTCCGGCTGTCGGCCATGATGGTGCGTTAAACCGCCAAGTCACCTCCATTTTACTGATTTCGTTGAAGAATTTTTCAGTCATCATCTTCTTAAAGTCGACGAACTCTTGTCGAAGCACCCTTGAAGCTCCAATAAAGTTGGTTCCGCAGTCTGAATATACACAATTCGGCGTCCCGCGCCTAGCGCACATTCTCTGGAATGCGGCGAGGAATGTTTCCGTACTGAGATCGGATACAAGTTCAAGGTGTACAGCCTTCGTGGCCAAACACACAAAGACTGCGATGTAGCCCTTGGATGTTTTCACTCCTCTTCCCTTGTTTAGTTTGATGTCAATGCTGCCCGTAAAGTCCACGCCGGTGTGCGTAAATGGCTTCGATGGGGTGATGCGTTGCTTCGGTAAGTCTCCCATCAGTTGATAATTTTTATGAGGACCGAAGCGACGACAGCGAACACAGTTGTGCAAGATGGATTTGACGGCTCTATTGCCCCCGATTATCCAGTACCGCTGCCGTATGTATGTTAGTGTGAGCCGCGCTCCGCCATGCAATGTCGAATGATGCGCGTGCTCGATCATAAGTTTTGTAAATCTTCCGTTGCGTGAGAGAATTACAGGATTTTTCATGCCTCCTGGTAATATTGATTTGTTCAGTCGACCTCCCACACGCATAATGTTGTTCTCGTCCATGTAAGGGTTAAGTTTATTGATGTTGCTTTTTGAAGGTAAAGGTTTATTGTTCTGAAGTAGCTTGTATTCTACCTCAAATTCCTTTTCCTGCACGTATTTAATTATCAGTTCATTCGCTTTGGTCAATTCGTTTGTTGTTATGTTAGGTATTTGTTGAATTGCAGTAGATTGTGTTTTTGTGACGAAGCGCAAAATCCAGGCAATGACTCGGCGAACTCGGGTCAAATTACTGTTATTCACCAGTAATGTTTCTATAAAATGCTCGGGTTTTTTATTGATAGTTATTATGTTGCTGTTATGTTTCTCGCTTTCTTTGCTTTCTGTTAAGTTTGTATAGAGGCATTGTTGAGACGATGTTGATGTTTCTTGTAGGGTATATTCGGGGTCCTTTAGGAACTCTGGGCCCTGCCACCAAAGGCTAAAGTTGAGTAGTTTACTTGGTTGTAAACCTCTGGATGCACAATCAGCTGGGTTGAGCTCCGATTTCACGTATTGCCATGTGTTAGCTGGCAATATAAGTTTTATTTTATTGACTCTGTTTGCTACGTAGGTTTCCCACCGCGATGATTCACCTTGTATCCATGCTAGCACCACTTGTGAGTCGCACCACGCTCGTTTGATTATGTTGTAGCCGGCGAGAGCTGTTTGAACTTTTTTCATTACTTCCGCTAACAGGAGAGCGCCACATAGTTCCATTCTTGGTAGGCTTATTTTCTGTGATATTGGCGCCACACGAGTTCTTGCGATCAGTAGGGTTAAAACAAACTCTCCGTGTTCATTTAGGACTCGGCTGTAGACAACGCAGGAGTATGCTTTTTCACTTGCGTCGCTAAATCCCAATAGCTCGATGTTGTTATTTAATCCGGCAATCCATCTGGGAATTCGCATTTCCGGAATGATTGGTATTTCACCTTTCAGTTTAAGCCATTCTGTTTTAACCTCCATTGGTAGCTCTTCATCCCATCTCAGATTACTTATCCATAGTTTTTGAAAGATAAGCTTGGCAGTTAGTGTAACGGGAGATAGCCAGCCCAACGGGTCATAAAGTTTGGAAATCTCTGATAGGAGTGTTCGTTTTGTTAGTTTTGAGGTTTGTTGGAGTGGCCAGTTAAACTTGAATGTGTCCGCTTCCGGGTTCCAGGTTAGACCAAGGGTTTTCTGTGATTCTTCGTATTTAAAATCAAAGTTGTTTTTTGTCGAAATTTGCTCTTCAGTTAGTTCCTCTAGCAGAGCAGGGTGATTTCCGCTCCACTTTCTTAGGTTCATGCCGCCTCTTTGTAGCAACATGATGAGTGATTTTTGTAGCTTTTTAGCTTCTTCCAGAGACGAATGACCGCTGATCAGGTCGTCCATGTAGAACTCTTGAGTCAAGGTCACTGCTGCACCTGGATATGGTACCTTGTCTCCATCATCACTAGCCAATTGTTTTAAAGTTCTCATCGCCAGCCATGGAGCACACTTAGTACCGTAAGTTAAAGTTTGTAATTTGTATTCTTGCATGTTTTCTGTTGGTGAGGCTCTCCAGATGATTCTCGTCAGGTCTCGTTGTTCTTCCTGAATCCAGAGGCAACGGTACATTTTTTCAATGTCCGCTGTGAAGGCATAGCGGTAAGTTCTCCACTTCAAAATCAATGCTTGAATGTCTTTTTGTAGGTTCGGACCCTTCTCTAGCAGGCTGTTGAGGCTGTAGCCGCTAGATGTCTTCTGAGATGCGTTAAACACTGTTCGAAGTTTGGTTGTAGTTGAACTTTCTCTCAAAACTCCATGATGTGGGAGAAAACACTGAAGAGCTGATGTTGTGGTCTGTGATGGCGCCATGTGACCTAAATCTTCGTATTCTTTCATGAAATCTCGATACATGGTCGCTAGTTGTTGTTTTCTCTCCAGTCTCTTTTCAAGTTGAAGAAATTGCGAGATGGCTATGTTTTTTGAATTGCCAAGTTTTCTCTCAAAATCCGAACATAAGGGCATCTGAACAATGTATTGTCCTTGAGAATTACGCTGAACAGTCTTCTTGTAAAACTCTTCACATTGCTCTTCCTTTGGCGTATCCGGTTGCTGCTGGGAGATGTCTTCGGTTTCCCAAAAGCGTGTTAGTTCTTGTAGGTCAATCAAAGTTACATTACAGCAGTATGATTTAGTTATGCTGCCACATAATATCCACCCCAACTGCGTTTGTTGTGCAATAGGGGCTGATTGATTGCTTTTCAGTAAGCCGTCCAGAATTATTTCAGCGTACACTCCTGCCCCAAGTAAGAAATCTATGTTTTGAGAGCTGTTATACTCCGGATCGGCGAGTTTTAAGTTGCTTAAATGAGGCCAGTTAGCCTTGGGGAATGACACGTTCGGTAAGTTGTTAGTTACTTTTTTCATAATCAGCGCTTGAGTTTCAAACGTGTAATCCGAGTTAATTGATTTACAGTTTATTTGAAGACTTCCTTTGCATTCCCCTGAAGATGATCCAATTCCATTGACGCTAGCATTAAATTTCTTTCGGGGTAGTTTTAGAAGATGGGCCGCCCTTTCCGAGATCAGGTTTACTTGTGCTCCTTGATCCAGAAGTCCGCGAAGATTTTGGTAAGTTCCGTCAACAGATTTAATATTCAATTGAACTGTTGTTAATAAAATCTCTTTATCGTTAGCTGGTGCGTGAATTGAAGGATTTGCTTGACCCGAATTGGAAGATTGTTGAGTTGAGATGTTTATGTTTGCAGTTGTTTTCTTTGCGTAATGAAGCATCGTATGATGTTTCAAATTGCACTCTTTGCATGTTTTCGCTGATTTGCAAGCGTCCGAGCCGTGGCTAAAAAGACAGTTTTTGCATAAACGAAGTTTCGCAATTGTGCCGTTTCTTTTCGCTGTATCCATGTCGACGAACTTCGGACATTGCATCAAAACATGATTTTCGTTGCATAAAGGACATTGTCCATAAGTTGTATGATAGATTTTGTTAAATGTTGGTTTGTAGTCAAAATGTTTTTTTTCTTGAGTTTGTTTATTCGACGGAGTGGAGAAGGGCTTCGTTGAGTTTTCTTTTCTTGTGCTTTTCTTTGCTTCAAAGGCGAGAAATGCTCCCTCCAAATATTTTAAAAATTCTTCCAGTTTCGGAATCGCTCGTTGATCATCCCGAGTCTTCACATAGTCCTCATAGGAAGTTGCGTCCAGTTTTTGCGACATCAAATACACAATGATGGGGTCCCATGTTTGTACGTCTAGGCCGATATTCACGAAACCGTTGACAGCTTCGTTTATGACGTCATGCATCTTCTTTAAGTTGAACGCGTCGCGTTGTTGTATGTTGGGCAAATGCATTATGGTGTTCATGAAGGTCACAAATTGCAGATGACGATTGTCGTATCTTTGCACTAAAAGTGCCCAGCATGAATCGTAGTTATCCGCGCTGATCGATAGGTGTTGAACAATCCTCTCAGCTTCACCATGAAGTTTCGTCTTTAAATGCTGCATCTTTTGCGCCTTGTTTATAGTGGGGTTGTTGTGGATTGTTTCCGTAAATAGATCTTTAAAAGAAATCCACTGTCTGTAGTCTCCTTTAAATTCCGGTATGTCGACTCGCGGCGCAGAGTGCTGATAGTGCATTGTTGAATGTAGTTTGTTTTTTAGTTGTTTGCGTAATTGTTCATAATCCTGTTCGCCTTTCAGGAAAAGAGAGTTGTATGCCTCACACTGGATCCCCGCCAGACTTGCCTCAATCTCACAGTGCAGTTTGTCGACAGGTTCCCATTTCGACTTTAAGATGGCTAAACAATCTTCCAGTTCCCATTTTTCAGTGATGGACTGAAAATCGATTTTCGCCATGGCGCGATCAAGCGCTTTGATGTTAATTTCTTGCTTGAACATAAGTAAGTTGATGTTGTTTTCATTAGCCTCTGGGATCCCCGCCAAATCAAAGTTGATGTTGTCGTCGATAGGGGTTGGTTTTAACCCTTGAAGAGCTTGCAGTCTCTTCAAAATGTCATCTTTCGTTTTTTCATACATTTTCTTAGTCATAGCATAGACGTCATCGGTAAAGTACTTGATGTTCTTTTCAGGAACCGTGGCCTCAATTGTTCCATGCCTTTCTTCAAACTCCTGCCAGTAGTCGTCGAATTTGGAGAGCGTATTCGATAAGTAGTCCTTAGTCTTTCTCGATGAGCCGTCCTTGCCATAATTAATGCATCCTTGTTTGATTTTGTTAAAAAGTTCTAGTTGTAAAGTTAGATGTTCCATGATGTTCCTCAAGTTTGAACGCTCAGGGATTCGGCGAAGTTTAGTTGTCCTCCTTTCCCGTCCTGCAGTTCACAGTAACGCGAAAAGGTAAGGTTGTTATTGTTTGTTCACTTTCACGTCCTGCGGTTCACAGTAACGCGAAAAGGTAAAGTTGTTGTTGATTGAAGTAAGTAGTTTCAGTTCAGAGCTCGCTGGATGATGGATGCAAGTGATCACGGCCGTGAATCTCAATCCCCTCCGTCCCTGTACCGATGTTTACGACTTCTCAATTCAATTCGGTGATTCCGCTGGTGGAGGCCGAAAGAACCGATCCGTTATCAGTGAGGAATAGAAGGAACAAAGTCACTTAGTTTGTGGCACTTGCTTCTTGATGCTCGAAGGACCATAAAGATATACGGTGTAGTGGCCGCACGTCTTGAAGATGTTATAGGAAGTTATGTTTAAGCTCTGGTAGCTATGATGGGTTCTTGTAGTTGTTGTAGTTAGTTAGAGAAAGATCACCAAAGTTCAGTAAAGCACTATATTGTCACTTAATAACATGAAATACAGATAAATTAGGCAAGTCTTTCTTGGTAGATGTTAACCCGATCAAGATCGTATCGCTACTACTTATTTTGTATAGGTAATATCGTCATGCTAAGTGCAACGCTAACAAATCAAAAGTAGGTCGTTATTAATTATGTACAAACTGTACACTGCCTTTCACTTGTCTCTCAATACGCAACAGTGGCGGCGAATAAAAAATCAGAACGCGTGCAGTTACGGTCGCAAAATGGCGGCTTCAACCACTCCTATTGGAATCCTGGGCAATTTTGACCATGAGTTGCAAGACTGGATAACTTATCGCAGCAGGCTACAGCAATGGTTCATTGCAAACGGGATTGATGGAGAAACAGACAAGTCGGGATCAAAGAGGAAGGCTATACTACTCAGCGCATTCAACGAAAGTTCGTACAAGCTAACTGTGAACCTTGTATTACCGCGCACACTAGACGCGGTAGCATTCGTGGAGATATTGAAGATCTTAGACGTGCATTTCACGCCGAAGCGTTGCGGGTTTGCAGAAAGGCATAAGTTTTACGTGGCAGTGCAGCGGGCCGGCGAGACTCACGCGCAGTGGGCAGCGCGGCTGAGGGGCCTATCGGCGCATTGCAACTTCAAGCAGCTGGAGGAGACGCTGCTGGACCGGTTCGTGATGGGCATGCTGCCTGGTCGCGAGCGTGAGAAACTCTTCGCCAAGGACGTCAGCGAGCTGTCGCTGGCCAAGGCGGTAGACGTGGCGGAGAGCGTGCGGTGCGCGCGCGCAGGGGCGGCGGCGGCACCAGCGGAAACCAGCAGCGAAGGGGCCGTGTACAAGATCGACAAGGGGCCGAAAACCAGCAGCGTCACTCAGTCGAGTGCAGTGCAGTGCAATGTGTGTGGACGTAGAAGCCACGCATCAAGCGAGTGCCGGTTCGCTAATTACAAGTGCAAAAAATGTAACATTAAGGGTCACTTGCGCCGTATGTGCAAAACCGTAAATTACGTTGATGTTGAAGCCGATCAAGCGAGCGAGGGTGATGACGGTGAGTTATTTAACATACGGTCAAATAATGGGGCTCCGATGATCGAAACAGTTACGGTTAAAGGGTTACAGTTGCAATTCGAAATTGACAGTGGTTCCACGGTGACTGCAATTCCAGTTAAAGTCTATTGTTCGTATTTCAGTGATGTGCCTCTAACAAAATGTAAGAAAAACTTAATAAGTTATACGGGGGGTAGGATCGACAGTCTGGGTGTGGCGCGGTTACCGGTGACGTATGCAGGCGAGACAAGAACACTCGACGTGTACGTGATTAAAGATGGCGGGCCGCCCTTGCTAGGCAGAGATTTTATTTCGAGTTTTAGCTTAGAGTTATCGCCAATCCAATATTGTGATCATCAAGGTTCCACAAATGACGTAGAACTGCAAACATTACTAAGTCAGTATTCAGATTTATTTGATGAGGAGCTGGGGCGCTTTAACATGTATAAGATAAAATTACATTTGAAGGATGATGCTAGACCAGTGTTCATGAGAGCTAGACCTGTGGCTTTTGCTTTGAGGGAAAAAATTGAAGATGAAATAGATCGGTTGGTTCGCACGGGGGTAATAGAACCGGTTAAGCACTCGGAGTACGCGTCGCCTGTCGTGCCGGTGCTGAAGCAAGACGGCTCGGTCCGGCTTTGTGCCGATTATTCGCAAACGTTGAACAAACAACTTGTCGTCGAGCAATATCCGTTGCCGACGGTACACGAGTTATTTACGCGGTTACATGGCGGCGTACAATTTAGCAAGATAGATATGCGATTAGCTTACAATCAATTAGAGATCGAGGACGATGACAATGTGACTTGTATTAATACCAGCAAGGGTTTATTCAAGTATAAGAGGTTGATATTCGGGTTATCTTCAGCCCCGGCGATATTCCAGCGGGCTATAGAGAGTATTTTAGACTTGGACGGCGTTTTGTGTTTCTTAGATGATGTACTAGTAACGGGAAAAAATAGGGCTGAACACATGTCTAGGTTGAGAACCGTTCTAGCTAGAATAAAAAGCGCTGGCTTAAAACTAAGAAAAGATAAGTGTGAATTTTTTAAGGACGAAATCACATATTTAGGCTACGTTGTGGACAAAAATGGGTTAAGGAAATCGCCGGACAAGGTGAAGGCTATAGTGGAGGCACCGGTACCAAAAAATCTAAACCAGCTTCAGTCATTTTTGGGGTTGGTCAATTACTACAGGAATTTTATTCCAGGCGCATCGACCTTGCTGTGCCCTTTGTATGAGTTGTTACGAAAAGATGTAAAATGGTCTTGGACAGCTGAACATGACAAAGTTTTCATTGAAATAAAAAATCTTATGGCATCGGAAAATGTGTTAGCACACTTTGATACTAAGGCTAAGATAGTTCTGACGGTGGATGCATCGCCGAATGGATTGGGAGCTATTCTGTCGCAAGTCGGGTCAGATGGGTTAGAACGGCCGGTTTCGTTCGCATCTCGAACGTTAAACTCGGCAGAAAAGAAGTACTCACAAATACAAAAGGAAGCGACCGCCATCATATTTGGGGTACGACGATTTCATCAGTACTTATACGCGAGGTCGGTTCCATTTATATTACGTACGGACCATAAGCCACTCGTTTCTATTTTTGGCCCACAAAGCGGTATCCCACAGGTGTCGGCTAACAGGCTTCAAAGATACGCATTGTTTCTGTCCGCATACAACTATGAGATAGAATTCGTACGAAGCGCTGATAACAGCGCAGACTTCTTATCACGCGCGACATTGCCCGAGGCAGGGACAGAGACGGACTCTGCAGGGGGGGCGAGCGCGCGCGGGGGCAGGCGGGGGGACCGCGCCGCCTACATCAACTTCGTAGTGGAGGGCTCGCTACCGGTCACTCTCGCGGAGTTGGGCCACGAAACAAGAAACGACCAGGTTTTGAAAACGGTGGTGAAACATGTAGTGCAGGGGTGGCCACGGACAGTAGATAGGGAGTTAAAACCATATTTTCAATGTAGATTACAGCTGTCCGTGGAAAATGATTGCTTACTGCGTGGACATAAGGTCGTGATTCCAGAAAGGTTACGACCAAGAATTCTTAAGGAATTGCATAACTCACATTTTGGGATTGTAAAAACCAAAGCCGAAGCACGGTCTAGATTTTGGTTTCCAGGGGTAGATTCGGAAATAGAGAGAATGATAGGGTCGTGCGCTGTATGTGCGGCTTCACGACCGTCCCCGCCGCGCGCCCCGCTGGCGCCGTGGCCCTACCCGGCGCAGCCATTCGATAGGATTCATCTAGATTTTCTAGGCCCGATACACAATAAAATGTATCTAGTAATTGTTGATGCACACACAAAGTGGGTTGAGTGTTATAATATGAATAACAACATTACGTCAGCCGCCCTCATTAGTAAACTATACGAGTATATGTCCCGGGTGGGAATACCTCGTACTGTGGTCTCAGACAATGGGACGTCTTTTACCTCAGAACGATTTGCTGACTTCTGCAAATTAAACGGTATAAAACACGTCACATCTCCGGTGTATCACCCCGCAAGCAATGGCCAAGCAGAGAGCTACGTGAAAATTATAAAAAAGGGTATAAAGAGTGCACTAGCTGTAGGTCGGGGTGCTGAAGATACGAATAATAGGCTATTTAAATACTTGTTCGACTATCGGAACTCCATTCATTCGACGACGGGGCAATCACCAGCCAGCTTGGTATATGGTAAACAGCTGAGATCAAGGTTAGATTTAATAAATCCACAGTCATCACCCACGCCCACAGATCTAACTAATGCGGTACAAAATAAACAGTGTTTACAGAGTAGGTATCACGGTGGGGTGGCAAGGAAAGACTTTCTACCCGGGGACGAGATTATGTACAAACATTATATAAACAAGGACAACTTTCAATGGACTAGAGGAGTCATTGTAAAAGGAATTGGGAAAAGATTGTACATAGTAAGAGACGTTAGAGACAACCAGGAAATTAAAAGGCACAAGAATCAGATTGTGAGGCATACCGGTGAACCAGGTGTTCAGACAACGTGTGGTTCAGATACTACGTGGGAGGAAAGAGATAGGCAGAGCATAAGTGATGCGAGCTTTGACGAGCCAGTGGAGCCGGAACCCGCGACCATCGAGCGACGCGAGACCGTGGGCGCGCGCGAGCCTGCGCCGCCACCACCGACGGCCGAGCACCGTGACTCACCGACCGCGGGGCCGAGCCGCCCGAGCCAGGCGCCGGACGCTACCTCTCCGACTCACAATCAAACCACCTCTCGCAGCGGTCCTTCATCTATGCTCCTACGTAATATTCCACGGGTAGATTACAAACCGTTCCTTTAGGTTAAGTTAGCTTAAAATATAGGTGGAGGGATTGTAGTATATGTATGTGAGACGGATGGTGGGTGCTGCGACACCTGCGACGTTAGAATAAACGAACAGTGCGAATCGAGCAGCCCTGCCTTTCACTTGTCTCTCAATACGCAACACTTGTTATGGTTTTCAATGGAGATATTTGGTATCTCTAAAATCAATATTTCGACCATGGAGATGATTTTGATAGGGCGAGAATTACCAATTAGGGGGGTTCCTGACAACTTTCTTCTGTGTTGCCGTGAATGTAAGATTTGAATGAATGAATAAACTTGAATTGCTTCCTTGATTGTGAAATGTGTGGGCAAGCAGGGACAATTGATAAGGCTCACCCTGCGGCAGGGCGGCGCGGCAGGAGCAGCGATTCCTTCCTCCTTGCTTCCTAGATTGTCCCAACCGCCCCGGTGTCAAAATCAAAATCAAAATTAAATCAAAATTAGTTTAGTGTAGCGCGATTGGGGCAATTTCTCAATCAGTTGGTTGCCATTGTTGCCATGCTAGCACGGAGCCCACGTATTTAATAAGTATAATGTGTTGCATTATTAGTATGATGTCATTTAGATAAACAAAATTACTATTTTTGTCTTCGGGATCGTTCAACAATTACGTGATCATTTTTGGCCGTTTTTTTAACCCCCCCCCCCCATGTGATCACAGCGTAATCTTTTTTTTTAACCCCTTCCCCCTCGCCTTGATTACGTAATCTTCGTCCGTGCTTAAATTTTTTGCTGTTTATTAACACTGACACGTATGTCATGTTTCTATGGGTCTTAAATGACCTAAATTTTGGATCCCGATCCCGGAAATCCCGTTTCATCTATCTAATAGTAAGTGTTTACCAGTAATAAACTTCAAAATTGGACGTAAATATTTAAATATAATTTATTTTCGGAAACGAAGCGCAGATGACGTAATCATGGATTCTTCCCCACCCCCCCTCAAATAATCCGATGTATATACAAGCACCCGACCCCCCCCCCCCTTCCGGTGATCACGTAATTGTTGAATGATCCCTTCTTGTGACTTTGTGGTGTTTACGGTCATTACTATGAGATACATTCAAGGCTGTTATTTGTATTTGTTTATTAGTATCCAACAGCATATATTTACTTAATTTACCGCAGAATTTTACTTAGTATTAATGCCAATTACAGGATAGCCTAATATATAATCTTTTTAATTTATGCGGTAGTGGAGAACGAAAGAGTATGCGGAAGTTTTTTTTTCCTTTTATACGTTAGGATTGTATGTTCGCACTTGATAATTAGGCGTACGTACCGTAACGTAGCCGATTCTTCTCCGTAAAGTAGTAAACAAACATATAGACGGTTGTCTATACATTCTTACTAATCTATGGTGGCTGTGGTGTGGTGTGGATGTGGATCTCAGAATATGAAACTCCTTAAATAACCGCCGCTGTTGTTTAATTTAGTACGTTAATATAAATATTAATTTAATAGTTAGTAATATTAATATTTTTTGCAGTGTTTTAAACTTTTTATATGCTATTACGTGGTGTGGTGTGGATGTGGATCTCAGAATATGAAACCCGCCGCTGATTTTTAATTTAGTAGATACGTTAATATAAATATTAATTTAATCGTTTTAAACTTTTTATATGTTACTACGATGTGAACTATGAATAGAAAGCGAAAAAAATACATGCATATTCCTTATTGCGTGAGATCTCGCCTATTAAGTTTAATTTTAACTACCTAGATATTAATATTTTTCTACTCCTGATCACCGATTAAAAGTCACCGTGTATACACGATATTTGAGATGATGTAAATGAGCAGCAGATCCACTTTGACATCGTCAATTTCCTTAAGTGTTTTCCAGACTCGTGAATTGAGTTTCACGAAACTATTTTGAAATTTAAGTTGTCACTTAACTAATGACATCGCGAGAATCTCATAGAATAGTCATTTGTTTCAGTTGCTATTTGTTTCGTGAAACTCAGGGTAAGCTTTAAAGGTTTTAAAAAGGATATATTGTAATTAAATTCTCGGTTAAGCACAAAATCCCGCAAACTTATTTCATGCATGGCATTATATCCGACCACAAATTTCAGCAGAATACGTGCGAATTTACCGTATTACATATATTTCGCAGAAGAATCTACTTCTAAGTAAAGTAAAATGTAAAATGTATGTATGTTAAATAATTATTTAGTGAGTATTTAATTATAATAATTGTAATCATATTACTTAGTTACCTATATATTCGTCAAGCTTTGTTTCCGTTGAAAATGTATGACCAGCCACAGGAAAAGTTACTTACTTCCTATTTAATCAAATACCGACCATGCCGACTGAACAGAATCCGAACAGGAGGGTTACCACAATCTTTTTTAAGTCAGACCAAATCTCACTCAATCCAAACTACAACACTAATTTGATCTGCCAAATTTCGTACCATGACCGCCTTAACTGAAGATTGCTTTTGATCCGGGGAGTGAGTGAATGATGAATAAAAAACAAAATTGTCTCTGGTCCGGAATCGGAAAAAGGGATTTTCTCTGAACAAAAACCGAGAAATACCCGAAAACGACATTCAGAAGTTGTATTAATCTTTCTACATAAACTACAATAAAGGTGTTTTATTTACTATACTATATTTTCTTGCTACATTTTACACTATACCAATCTTATATCATAATGTTCCGTGGTTTTCATACAAGTTTTCGTGGTTTTGAAAGAAATTTAAATTTTCAGCAGCATGACAACATTCGTTTCATCACGTATTCTGAACGTACGTTTATTGTGGCTGAGTTTGACATTTGATGATATTTGTCCCCCCGTTCCGAGTCACGCCAAAATCGATTACAGCGGCTACGAAGCCGTTCCGAGTCAGTTTTGGCGATACAAAACGATGGCATTGTAGATACGCGTAATCGATTGTGGCGCTGACGGCGATGTCACGGAACACGACTTGTATTTGTTTGTGTAGACAGACTCGATAGAAAGTAGAAACTATGAAATTGTTGTGATGTCCAGATAAAAGTGCAAAAAGCTAAAAATCTGCAGCAATTACTATGTCGTAAGTACCCTATAGTAATATAAACTGAAAAAATAATTCAGGAACAAAAGATAACAAGATCGCTATCTCAGCTAGTCAACAATAGTTTTCCAACGTATTTCTTCGATTTTTCAGTGAAGGGCAGCGTCGTAAGGTGACCCACAGGCAACTAGAGAGTATGTGGAAAAACTTCATTCAAAATATAAGCAAAAGGTTATAAATAACAAGGATTCCCAAACAAGCAAGATCTAAAAGCTTTTGGCATAACATAGAGATGGTGCAGTCAAGGACTTCCAGTCTTGATGATGAGCCTGGTAAATTACTTACCCTAACCGCTAACCTATTCATGAAATAAAATGCAGTTTTTAAACTACCTATTTTTTATTTCAGGCTTCCCTTGCCAGCTAAAGATGATTGAATCAAACCCAGCTTGATAAAATACTCTTCAGCAACCCCAACCAACCTGAAGAAGATCAAGAACTGCAACTCGTGCCGCATCATTTCTTCAGACAACAGAACATTATTGTTATTAATGATGCTGTGCACTATTTCACAAGAATTACACAGACAGATGCAGCCACCTTGTGTCGGTAGTGCAGCACTCGATGAGAGAGAAGGCAGCAAGTCTTGCTTATAAATAAAAAGCCATTGTCCTTTCAATTGTGCAACGAGTCTTCATGTGCATCTTCATGTATTTTTTTCTGGAGTTCCCATTGTTGCTGCAAGAGTTCTGTGGTCTAGTGGGGTTTACGCTTGCTTCTCTCGCAAGAGATGCCGGTTCAAATCCTGGTGCTGACAATGTACCTTTAGATACCTAAATATGTGAGCAAAATTAATGGAAACTAGACCTAAGTACCTATTTATTTGTTATGTGTCTTAATTAGATAATATTTAAAATATATTCACATTTCTGTGGGCCGCTTTGAGTTTCTCTCCTCTTCTCTCATATTAGCAGACCCCACATACCAAAAATGACTAAGGTTTTAACGGTGATGGCAAACATTGCGAGGTAACCTATTTGTCTATAGCTGGGCTAGCCCCAGCTGCAAAATAGAGTATTGAATTTAACTAGCTAAACTTATTGTGCCTCTGCCATCCCATATTGGCAATATAGTGAGGCGCTGAGTTATGTATTGTCAACCGGGTATACCCCTGGTAGATCTGCAAATCATCGCCTTGAAAGGACGCCGAACGCCTTTTAGGTTAATTTGTAAATCTCAAAAACTTTGTTGATCACTAGGAGTAAGCCGCACACCATATTACAATGGACTGTGTAGGTCACCATAGCATTGTAAATTACCGTGTTAGATTCATAATTTCTTTATTGCACAAAATTAATTGCAAGGACCAAAAGTAAATAAAAGCAGTTGTCAAAGGCGAGCTGGATCTCTAAAAAGAGATCTCTTCCAGCAAACCAAGTTCCGATGAGTCTCGTAAGTATAATTCTAAATTCTTATAGCCTAGTTAAGGAGCGAGGCTCTCGCCGCTTAACCATGTCAATTAAGTTAATGATTGATAAAATAAAGTGTTTCGTTCGATTTAACCTGTGTTTTGCTCTAAATTATAGGATAGCTAGATATATCTTTCATTGAGAGATTGCTGCGCCCAAAGGTCTTGGACAACCGCTGAGCTAGTCTAGTCTAGTCCGAATGATGTCCCGAAACACGGCTAGAAATTTAGTTAAGTGATTGATGCTGTAAGAAAGCACAGAAACCACGAAAACTAAAGTAAAACTAATATTAACACTAAAAAAGACGCATACCGAGGAACTTATTTTGATCTGGTTTTTTTGACGTTTGGTCAATGCAAATCGAATTTCTTTGCTGTCAAATGGCACCTTGTGGTACGAATTGAATGAATGTTTTCAGCTGATCCGTCAGATCAAACTCAAGATTAACTCAAGATTAATTAGGACGGTTGGAGTACGAAAAAACGTTATGGTATTGATTCAACCTTGAGTTTGACTTAACTTAAGAGATTGGAGTAACCCCCCAGGTCACGGACGCAGCGCCCACTACAGATACCGCTGCGGTCGGTCTGCGTCTCCAAGCTGTGAATGCGGTGCCGAGCTCCAGACAGTAGAGCACATGTTCAAGAATGCCCCCTTCGGGCTTACCCTGGAGACCCCGATGACTTCATCACCCTTACAAATGACGCCACCAACTGGTTGAGAAATTTGGATATATGCCTGTGACGTTCCTACTCGGAGATGTCATACGAATAAATAAATAAATTTAATTAAATCACAGTACAAAGGAAAAAGAACAGTGATAGAGCGAAATGTTGTCATCAACGGCTGGGGGTCCAGAATGTAATTTGGCTTGTTCTACCAAATACCGCATTTCCTCGCCCGAAATCATAAAAGGTCTAACTCCTCCTTGCTAGTTTAATGAAATATGGCCACTTTATTTACACAACACAAACTGGCAAAACTATCTGACTAGATTACTGAATTATAGATGTTTTGCTTAGCATTAATTTGCATAAAGCGCCGCCGCCTGCGTTTGACAGAAGGCCCTTATTTGATTACACATAAATCATGTTTCTAATATAATTTAGCAACGTAAGAGCAATAGATTCAGTTTGCATTTGTACACGCGGTACCGAGGAACCACATGGTGTCAAGCTGGAATGGGTTCTTATACAAAAGACATTTTCGAAAATTTCGGTAATTTATTCAGTGGAACCAGCGGAACGTTATTTTTTGAAGAGGTACGCGATCACATGAGTATCTGAGTAAATATGTAAATAAAAATAAAAGAGACTCTAATTTCATTTGGTAAAGCCTAAATATACTACAATCTTTTCACTTTTATTATACGTAAATATTGTGGACCAATGTCGTTTGTGACATTGCATTACATACAGCATCAATTCGAAAACTTTACAAAGACTCCAAAGGAATTTAACTCTTGCCACAAATGGACAGGAAAATATACTACATTTGCTCGGACGCCGAAATTGTTATGTCAAAAAGTTTGCCAAAGACCTCTAGGGTCGGGTCAAAGAACGTGAAAGATAAGGAGCGGCTTTGAGGTCACTCTATTTATCTGGGTATCCGAGTTGAATTGTTTACATCTGCTTTGTAAAAAAGAAAACGAACTTTCCGAGCCATGAAGATTGTAGACTGAAGGACAAGTCTCTTTGATAAGTTAAATAAACCATTTATATGCAGACATAAGGTTTTCATTGGGACACAGGATAAACCAGAGTTGTGTAGTTAAATCAAGTACTAGTATTACATCTAGGGAGCGTCTGAACAATGTCATTCTGTACAAAGTCTGTTTGATGATAGTGAAAACTTTGCGAATGTTTGGCGCTGCTATCTCACAATTTATAGCTGCATCGGCTGGCTGACTCAGAACACAGCACTTTTATTGTGTATTACTGCGAGGGAAGGCAACAGTACAAGAGCTTGATACTATATTTGTGCAGACAGATAAAACACACAACCATTGTGTAAACTCTATTTGTAGATATAAGTACAAGCAATTTCATACAACTTAACAAGCAAACATTAAACAGTCGTAACGGTCATTGAAAAATAACGCAGGGAAACCTTCATATAGCTGCGGCGATCGGCTAGCCCCGGTTATGCCTCTTTCGAAGCCATGTTATCGTCGTATAGGCCTGACGACTGTATCAAAATTCTAAGGGAAAATACAGATTTAAAACACTAATTTAATTTGATTAAAAACGAAAAATTAAAATACTGCATTCGGCCATTTTGATCGAAACAGGAATCATAGCGCATGACGCTGCATGACGTCATGACTATGTAAACATCTGTATTTTTTTGTGATTTATGCTGATTACGATTACTCATTTGGACATTTGATGTTTACTTATGCGTGACATCAAAGCCGACGACTTTTTTGGCGCACTATTACAAAATATTAGAAAAATGGCTATAAACTTCGTTAAACTTTAGTACCCACATTACGGAAGAGGATTTCAAAATCTTTCGTGATGCCTGTTGTAATGTCATGAAATGGCCAAACGTCCAATGTCATGAAACGAAGAAATACTTTAGGGCAAACACTGCGGTAGCTTAGGTATGAAAACTAAACAGAATAGTCTTCGTGTTAGTTTGACATGTATAACACAAAAATCATCACGTACGTAGTGCTGAATAACAATGCTTCTAAAGACATGTTTTCATTAAAACCAGCCATATAATGATATGGCCAAATTGGACAATATGGCCACGACAACCCGCCAGGGAAATTTTGTAACGCTTTGTGTTACAAGCAAATTATTAATGTAGATTATTTAAGTAGATACACTTAAGGCGAGGTACGAATAATTACAAACCAAGGTCAACGAATATTGCGGAAGTGAGAAGCAAATATAACTCGGGAACAGGAATAAGTGGGATGGCAATTGTGCGCTCGCACCTAATCTGAATCAACGTAAGCGCCAAAACGGGAAAAAAAACATAAAAATAAGCTATTCCAGGGAATTACATTTCAATCTTCAAATCGCTAATGACAACAATTCCCCGCATATTGCAATTAATAGAAAGCTCATATTTACTACTACTGCGGTAAAAAAGGAAAAAATATTGGAAAAAAGGGTTGACTTTGGATTTATTTTCTATCGAGAAAATTTTATCCAAACACGTTTTCCTTCATGAAAACCCTAGATTATACAGTCAAATTACATATACCAGAAATTGATTACGATTTGCCTAGTATTTCCTGAAATACACATGAAAAAAGCACCCCTAATTTATTCATGAGGCGCCTTAAGCGGTACTACTACGAACACTAAAATATCTACGTTATACATATATAGGGTGGAACAAACGAAGGGCGCTGGAGGGAAAGCTCATTTTACTCAAAGGAAACATGCTTGCCTCACACGCAGGAGGTGCAGGTTCGAATCCCGGTGCTGACCATGTGCCAATGAGATACGTCATTAATCTTAAGTACGTTATACGGACACTCTAACGGTGATGGAAAACATCGTGAGGAAACCTTCATTACTCCATAGCTGCGGCGATGGGCAAGCCCCCTGTCAAGCAAAATGGAGTATTGAATCACTGGCTTAAAGTGGGCACAGTCGTGCCTCTGCCATCCCGTATTGGAAAAGGCGTGACGCTATGTTATGTTATGAAACATGTTTTTATTTCCAAAAAGAAACAAAACTGAATTCAATATTTTTTAAATACTCTCTTGGCTCATCCGGGAATCGAGCCAGCTAAATCTTTAAATAAAACACTCGCAATTTATTTTTGCACTAATCGATGCAGTTACTCGTAATGCTACAAATAAAAGCATGTTTCCTATGAGTAAAATAAGCTATCTTAAGGATTTAGAAATAATGGAAGAGCCCTGCCTCCTGAAATACAGGTGATAAACCCAGTTTAGGAGACTGGGATCCACACAACTATGTGCCTAACTTTTTATCTGAATAAATTATGAATTATATTATTATTATATGAATTATTATTTAATGTACATTACATTCCCTCCAGGGCCTATTCGTTTGTTCCATCTTGTAATGTATAGTGGCGATTGCGTAACGGAATAAGAAGGGTCGGGATTTTCATAAAATGCTCGAATATGTCTAATTAAGCCAATGGCTTTCAACCAATAGCATCTACGAACACGTTATAATTATAAGTAAAACCGGCCAAGTGCGAGCCGAAATCGCGCACGAAGGGTTCCGTACCATTATCTAAAAAAAAACAAAGAAAAAATCATGTCTGTTTTACGGGAGCCCCCTTAAATATTTATTTTATTCTGGTTTTTAGTAGGTATTTTAAATAGAAATAGAAAATATATTTATTTCAAATAAGTTAACTCTAATACCAACAATAACTGCTAAAAAAAATGCAAGGCATGTGCACAATACAATATTTTAGCAGGTGTTGTAGTGGTAGTGAGGAGGTAGTGTAGTGCCCTCCGTACTAGTGCAAGACTGTATGACGGCAGAGCATTGCTCTTCTCACAGATGAACAATTTGTTGTTATAGCGGCAACAACATAAATACATCATCTGTGAAAATTTCAACTGTCTACCTATAACGGTTCATGAGATACAGCCTGGTGACAGACGGACAGACAGACGGACGGACACCGGAGTCTTAGTAATTGGGTCCCGTTTTACCAGTCTGTACGGAGTCTGTCCGTCTGTCACCAGGCTGTATCTCACCGACAGGCAGACAGATAGACAGACGGACGAACAGCGGAGTCTTAGTAATAGGGTCCCTGTTTTTACCCTTTGGGTACGGAACCCTAAAAAACCACGACGTGGCTTAGTTCAGACGATGAGCAAGAAACTTGTCCCTGATGAATATCCTCTTGGCTCTGGCTTGGCTACCGTTTTTTGTCCAATACGACGGTACGGCTTTTACTTCATGTAAATTCTAAAGTAAGTACTTACCTACGTCCTTCAATAATAAACAAGTTGCGGATTTACTTGTCAGTCTAGGCACGTCTCGAGGGCTAATGAGGGGCAATTGTTTAATTGTTATTAATAATAATTGCAACTAGTTAATGTTAAACTTCTTGGCATGGCAATTATTGTATTTACCCACCCTCAGTCAGTACGGCTCGATCTTGTTTGATTCGGAACAAAGACATCTTTCGGCAAGGAAATCAATTTGCAATTCGGCATAGGTACATTGTTTATTGTATCCTACACCTTTACCTTATTGAATCTTGTACAGGCCTTTGACAGCTACCTTAATTATGCCTACTCGCCCTGTACCAACAGAACCATTTCCCAGACCCTTATTGTGGTTGGGTGTGCATTAGTGGAAGGTAGCGAACGGTTTGAGGAATACACACGTGGAAGTGGTAATGTGTGAACTCTGTGGCTTGTTGGTTTAGCGCTGCGAGTTTCAAGTCAGGACCCTAAGCATGCCGAGCGCGGAGGGAGGACTTCCCTGAGTTGCACGTGAAAAAGTTCCCTCTTAAGCAGCAGAAACAAATGAGAATGACAATCCTATGAAATTCTGGCGCTGAACCCCCTCGCTCGCACATCTTTTGTTGGCTTTTTTTAGTTTGGCCCGCGTGTATCTTAACGCGAGCGAAACGATATTAGTTAAAAAACAACTTAAGACGGCGCCTTAGGCAAAAGCAGCCTTTAGCAAAACACAAATCGCTCGGAATGACGAGTATTATTGCTGTATGTTTTTTCACTGGCTTGTTTATCACGAGTGTCAGCGTGACTTTGCTTTCCTATAAACGTTATTTTATTAATTTTGCTCGATAGAAAAGTCTCCTGAAGTTGCCAGAAAATCTGTTCGTCACGATGTTTTATTTTACAATTTCGCACCGCATCTGAATTTGTGTTCTTGTTATTTATCTAATCTTTATAAAAATGGCACAGTATGTTCCTCAGTTGGACTTACTTAGCTTGGCTTTAACCTTTTTAATACGCTTTTATTAGGTCGTGTTGTACCTAACTAAATAACACGGAGCGGCAAATCTTGGAACGGATTTTTGTTTTTTTTTATTGCGTTTACTCTAAAAATAAGTTAAGGATGAAATTCTAAGTTCTGATTGCCTAGGGCCTGCTTTTATATTTAAAAATTCTTACGTGCTACTCAGGATTTGTCGCGGAAGGTAAGGGACAGACGTCGTGGGACAGACACACACGCCATGCGCCAGCAGCGCCACCGCGACCCCCCGCGGGGGCCAGGCATGCTCTACGTTGCTGGTCTTGGCCTGAATCACGAGCGAAACCGGAGAGGACTGCCTCCGAGTTGAATTCCGGTCTCATTCACATTCACATGTAGATGATTCGATTCCAGATATTGTCTGGTCATAGGTAGTATTTCATTTCTATCTTTGTTCTTCGATCTTTTAGGTTGAATGAACAAATTGTTTAGACATTTTGCTCCATTTCTTTTCCACTAAAATGCTGATACTGATTACATTTGTAAATATGTCCATTTATATGTTTAGATACATTTAACACGTTATAAATATTTGTACACCCAACTATCTTTTTGCAACACTTTAAATAATATAAGTACACACAATGATACACAAATATTTTATTTTATTTTAATTGATTTTGATTGAAATTAAAATACCTATAACTTGGTTCACACTCCCCCCTGTTCGCACTCATGGTAAGCATAATATTGTGATGCGGAACTGATGATGAAGACCACACATGGCCATACCAGAACTGCTCAATACTAGGTACAAATGCGTGGCTGACGGGCAACGCATAACCTAAACCGGTGGACCTAGAGCCATGAAACTTTGAACAGGGGCCTGTAGCGTAGGGTAGCACTGAGATGGGATTTGACAAAATTAATTC
This sequence comes from Argyresthia albistria, assembly GCA_963457715.1. Taxonomy (NCBI): domain Eukaryota; kingdom Metazoa; phylum Arthropoda; class Insecta; order Lepidoptera; family Argyresthiidae; genus Argyresthia; species Argyresthia albistria. The sequence continues at coordinate 5,549,864 of OY735257.1, read as the reverse complement.
CCCAAGGGGGGAAATAGGGGGTTACGGAATCAAATAGGGTTTGTAGTCGTATTTTTTTTTTGTTTCAATTATTGGCGAATGGCGACAGCAGACTCCAGAACGGAACCTCGATAAACAGATATCCATGATAAAGGAGCCTGTTGACCAACACAAAAATACAGCGATAATATGCGGATACAATTAAATAAGAGCGAATACCAGTATCAAGACATTCTTGAATATCTTGAAGTCGATAGATACAGTATTTCTAGTGTTTGCTTACAACGACGACGGCCACTTCGGTCGACCCATTAAGTGATGGGAGCGCCTGTGAAGATAATAGCGGCAGAGACTCACCCTCCACCCTCCCGCACGCCACAGGGGGTGGGGGAGTTACTTGAAGGCAAGTTTTGCACTGTGAAATTGTTCCACCTAGTAATGAGTTTGTATATAGTCTCGACTGAATTAGGTATATAGTCACACCTTGGCAAGAAATACTAGACATTAAATGATGTCAACATTTACTTACATACTACTGCGCGTTTTCTTTAATGACATATTTGGTTTGTCAATCAAAACACGCAGTGGTGCATATGTTACCATTATTTTTTGTTTGGCATGGTGTATCTACTCGTATGGATTTATTTTCCGTTTCATAACATAACCACTAGAAAGGCTTGTTTCTCATTGTGGAGTCAATACGAATGTGTGGTTTGTAGCGAACAAAGACTTACCTAACTAATAAGTGCTAGTCGACCTTTTTGGAGTCGCATTTCATTTCAGCTCTTAGCCGGGTTGCCGTGCTAACATTTGACTTGCGAACTGATCTATAAAATACATAAACAATTTAATACCAGCAGCATCTGATTGGAACAAGCTTAGTCATGGCGAACCAATCAAACCGTCAGCGCTCCAGCCGCTGGAAAAGTTTTGACGATAGCTCGGGCCAGGCCTGCGGCTGTCCTGTCATGTGATTAATGGGTCCGTTTGCCACCGGCGACGACGGAGCCATCGATCAATCCGAATTATTCCGAATCAAACCTGTTGCTAGAGCTAGAAAGAACCCCCTGTGGACTACCCCCGTCCTCCCTGAAACTATTTGAGCGAAAACTAGACATCTTATAAGAAAACGTGACCTATTTTGTGACTCGCGACTTAAATCTATGCTCGCGTCGCGAACTCGCTACTAGTTGGGGGAAGGATAAATCAAAATGTATTTTCGTTTGTATGTACTCTATCTGCATCTAGTACTTAGATTCACAATAATTGATGTGCAAATTCTGAGATACTCGTAATAGACATAGACATAGACATAGACATACGTTTATTCACTGAAGAAAACATGGGTACATCGACAGACAATTTCAAAAGCAGGAAATCAACATTAAATTGTAGAAGTAAACACGGAAGTATTTTTCGGAACAGAAGAGTTTAGAAGATGACGTACGCATGCCTCGCCAGTGAAATTGATCCAACTCAGCATAAAGCTGCAACAAGGCTGCAGCGCTGATCGTCAGTCGAAACCATTTGATATCCGCGCAAGCACCTCTCAACGATATAATGAAATATAGGTACTTAGATACATATGTAGATATACACTAGAAATTGTATTTCATATTTTTTTAAATTAAAATAATAGCATGCATTAGCATCTGCATCACACCGATATACTCTTACGCCCGAATAATAAACCGCTCTCAGCTCTGAGACATGTCTCCGGATATTTCACAAATAGTCGTAATGACCGTTTAGGCATACCTAAGAAATACGTCACACTTGAGATGGCTCTAAGCTGACAGCGTTTTATACAGATATGACAGCGTACATATGACAGCGTTTTATAACCCGCGTACGTGTTTACAAATAAATATATGAATATGAATATAATTACAATAGGTACCGTCCTAATTGATGAGACCCTATGTTCTATCTTCAGTAACTCTATATATTTTAATAAAGACTACCATTAGATGGCTAGTGTAAGCTGACCTCACCAGCACTCCCAGCACTGAGTGATTTATTTGGAGGTGACATAAAATAATATTATGAGATCCATTAAGTAAGAAAGGTGACGTCACCAAGAACTGTCGCTATTTTTATGGTAGGTAAACAATAATGGACATACCTACTTTTATTTGATCGCACTTTAGAAAATTTTCTTCATCATCTCATCAGACAAGGCCTCAGACTCAAAAAAAACTTTGCATAATACGCCCTACTCTATGCACAGGTTACTGTTGCTTAGAAATTATGTCCATCCTAGGTTTGCTGGAAGATATATATTATTCAGAGATAAGCTCACCTTTGTGCCAATAAAGTATACATTAAGTAAGTAAAGTGACGTGACTCAGTGACGTAGACTACGCCCTACATAGCAGTTAATCTCTTGCCATTGCAACTGTTGCTAACCCGATGTTCCATTATTGTGCCGGCTACGTAAGACTGACGTTTCCTATTCAGCAAAGACGCCACACACAAGGAAGACGCGAGACGAGAGATCTCCGATGAATATCAATTTCTGTTTACTTACTTCCAAGAGGTACCTGTGATCGGAGTGTAAGGCCAGGACTCCACCAAAGCGGAGATGTGGAATATTTGTATGCGAGATGGAAACAGCTCACATCTCCGCTTCCATCGCGCCAAACAAATATTCCACATCTCCGCACATCTCCGCTTTGGTGGAGTCCCGGCCTTCCCCTCAATTTGGTGCTCCCTACGCTCTTACCCAGCGAAGCGAGGTCCTGTTATAGAAAAAAATTCAACACACCTGCTCTTAAAGTGACCCTATGACGTTGGTTTTAGAATCATAATGCTGCCTATTATACACGCGTGCGGAAATAATATTACCGCACTAGTGCGGTAATAGATATAGTACTTGGACAAGTAATGACAGCAAAGAGCTTTTATGCTGGAAAAATATTATTTTAATGACTTCAATTAATAATTATTAATTAATACATCTTATTGTCAAAACAAGATGACTAAACATTTATTTTTATCAAATTACAAGCAAACTAAGAAAACAGATGTATTTCGTTTAATAGGACGACATTTAATATTTAGCTGTTTGTTTGGCTTTTGCATTGCCTCTGGCAGTCAGAGTCAACGAGCGAAAACAAAAAAAAAATGCGAGCCATTTTCATCCAGTTTTCAACAAATAAAACTTTTCATTCATTATTTTTATTGTGAAAATGTCGAGTACCGTATAGATTTTTCCTCAAAAGTGTGTTGAAAAACGTCGTATGAAATTCTTGAGCAATTGGGAATAACATACTCGGTTCTTTACTGCTCTCGCCTTCGCTGCGCTACGGCTCCAGCTGGTAAACCAACCTCGTATGTTATGAACAACTTTGGTCACTTGTTTCATAATGTACTATTATGAAAGGGACTACCTGCGAAAGCGTTTTCCGACGTATACGCTAAATTACAGTTTGATGCGTGTCTAGCTTGTGTGCGTGTCGTGTTTGCCGAACGCGCCGCCGCCGCTGAACATGAACCATTAGAACGATTTCTAATAATATGAATTTACATAAAAAATCCTTCACTTAGTAATCCTTAATCAATTAAAACGACTCTGGGTACAGCGATTAGGCCCGATAAATAAACCGCTCTCAGTTCTGAGAGATGTCTCAGTTACACGTATGTCACATGACGGTTTAGCCGTATCAAATCTGTTTTGTAATGCGCTTGAGATAGCTCTCATAGCTGAGAGTGGTTTCTTAAACGGGCCTGAAAGTCAGTGCCTATGCTGCCTTTCAAGATGTTAAAAAATATGGTTTCGCTCTGTGATTTAAATTTCAGGATTACGTGCCGTAATTTATTTATGTATGCAGGTTGCTACATAAAGTGTGACTGTTTTATCGCAGCTCGGTAGAGTACGGTAGAGTCCAACCATGTGTTGATAAGCGGTGGTGGGTAGCCGCCGCCACCGCCGCCCCGGTTGTAACGTTTACATTATGGATAATTTGCATAATGCTTCTCACTTCACCTCCACTTTAGGCACCGAGCTATGTGTAGGACTTGGTGTACGTGTACGCTTGGGCAGATTCGACCAAACTGGAGTATTTTTTTACTTGAGACTTCTGCTACTGCTTACTCTAAGAGTAGTCTGATTTTGACTCATCGAGTATCTACGTTGGAAAAACGTAAACGAAGATATTCAAGTAGTAAAATGATTCCCGTAATAGTTACACTCGCGCAACTTCGTGTTTGGTCGAATCGAGCCCAAGAAATGTAGTTTCCTAATGATTTCACCGCAGGGCACAGGCCTTTACCAGGACGCGAATAAGATGAATCATGCATTAAAGGTGCTGTAGGCTGTAGTTTAAAAAATTGGCCTACTTCGAGTCGGACTCACCCATCAAGGGTTCCGTAGTAGCAAGTAATTATAAGACTGGATGTTTGTGTTGTAACTTTGTTTTTCATAGTGTTTGTATGAATGACAAAGTTATCTTTGCGGTTTTTAATAAATGCTTTATATCTTAAAAACTACTCATTATATTTTGGTCAAACCAATTTTAGTTGAAAGTTTGTATTGAGATACAGAGCATTATATTTTTTTAGATTTTTCATTCTCTTACTTTAAAAGTTAGAGGGGGGAGACACCATTTTTTCCACTTTGTAAGGGTCTTTCTGTCTCTTTAACGATTGACTTTGAGGAAAAATGGTTTTAGAAACCTCATTTTCAAAGAACTATCTATAGACACCCCAAACTTAAAGGTTTGATGAAAAATTTTTTTTTGGTGTCAATATTTTATTTTTTTAATTTTTTCGCTCGCCCGCCCTCAATATTTTATTTTTTCAATTTTTGTATAAAAATCGTAAAGCGGTTCACACAATACCAAGTTTCAACTGTGTAGTCCTAATAGTTTTGGAATAAAGTTGCTGTGACATACGGACGGACAGACAGACAGACAGACTTGACGAAACTGTAAGGGTTCCTTGTTTCTCTAACGGAACCCTAAAAAGAGTGCGTGTGGAGTGCTTATAAAAAATAACTGATTAAACCTTTCGTGGCAAAAATGTAAATTATAGCGGGGTTGGGTCAAAATGTAAGTATGCTGCCGCTTAGCTAAATAAAGAAAACCAATATGTTTCATTTCAGAGATTCTACGTTGATTTGTAATAATAATTATATTCTTGTCCGCAAACAATAGAGAACAACTTACTATACCAGCGAGGATTCAATCAATAAGCAATTAATGGAACTTTTAATAGCATTCGTCGCTTTTGAAACTGCTACGGTTACCATCTTTTGTTACCAGATCTTTCAGAAGCACTCGCAAGGATAAATGAATACTGGAAATAAATGTATCTCTCTGTCTGTTCTGACTCAAACTAAGTAGGTATCTAACTTAACTGCACAAAATGAACACACAAATATGATTTTCCGATAGCGTTGCCTCGGGAATCGGATTTATGAAATACATACTTATAAACTAACTCTCGAATGGCGTCTCGGGAGAATAAAAAACATCTCTCAATACGTACGTAAAATATAACTCTCTTCTAATATACTGCGCTCTTAAATTCAGTAAATTCGACTGCTTATGACTCAGATAAATGTAACGCAATCTGTGGGGGAATACTAAGAATTTTCAAGAGGAAAATTTGATGCGAGCTTTGGCTTTTGTATAAACGAGGAAATGAAATCGTAATTCCGAGGCGTGATACTATACAGAGTGTAACAAAAGGGTGTAGTCATATTTTGGGGGGTTGTTAGGGAGACCGTCCATTCTGAGCAACTTTTACTATGAAACCGATTTGATCAGAGCAACTATATTTTTCACTTCTCTATATAAATCAGCTGACCGCCCGCACCAAAACGTATGGAGCAATGAAAAATAAAGTTGCTCTGATCATATCGGTTTCATAGTAAAAGTTGCTCAGAATGGTCTCCCTAACAACCCTCTAAAATATGACTACACCCTTCTGTTACACCCTGTATGTCGATTGTCGATTCACGCTCACGAAGGTATCGACTTATCTTGTGGCTCTTTAACTAATTAAAAAAAAAAAACGACAATAAACGACTTTTTACGACACGGAAAGATGTTTCAAGGAGTGTTTTCAATTTAATTTTTAACACCGAGTGTAACTAAATAACACGGAGCTACAAATCTAGGAATGGAAATTTCGCCAACTTCCAGACCTATCACTACGAAAATTGGTATGTATATATAGTTCAGATGAAAATACAATAATAATATGGTACCATCGAGCTGATGTGATGATGGAGCTCGAAGTTGCAGAGGGAACCCTAGGATGATTACTTGTAAACCCGTTTAGTTTGGGCAAATTCGATTAGTCGGGACAAGTCATATTCAGCTTTTAGCGAAATTCTCAATATCATCACCTGATGAAGGAGCCAGTCGGTAGGAAAGAAGTCTTACTTATAAACTAATCGACTTTGGGCTCATTTAATTCCTCTTGATCTCGAAAGGGTGTTTTTAGTTCATAAACTACTATATATAATGTTAACGGCAACTCTGCCGTTGCCGACAATTTGCCAAAGTTTAAGGAGTGTTTTATAATAAATTAACTACAGCTTGTAGTCCTCTACTTACGTCAAATTATCTGATGCCAACTTAAAGCGTATTTGACAAAATACGCCCTTTGATTATGAAACAGTTACTTGTGCATTCGCCCAAGGCCTAATACGGGTGGGCAACAGCTGTTCGTTATATTATAACGTCCGACGGATAAATTATGGCACAAGTCGAAGGCACAGAAGCCATTAATTATGAACTTTATCTTTCAACGTAATGACATAAAACGCCCGAAGTAATTCCTTTTGGGTAACAAAGTTAGCGTCATATATCAAGAGTCACGACACGAGTCGCGGGACACGAGTCGCGGGACACGTGTCACGTCGAATATTTTGAGAGAAGTATGTCATATAATTCAAGTTAGAGTCTTCACAAAATAAAGCCCGTTTTGACAGTTCACGCCCATGAAGTTGTATCCCTTTAGGTATCCCCTAACGCGTATGTAATAGAAGCGGTTTTTAGGTGCAACTTGTACGCTTTTCTTGTACGCAACAGTTGGCTTTTATTACCTACGCATTAGGGATTAAAACTTCATGCGCGTGAACTGTCAAAACAGGCCTTTTATTTTGTGAAGACTGTAACATACAATACAACCCACTGACTGATCAGACCTAACCATTCATTACTATGAGTATCTACTCTCAATAAAGCTTTATAAATGTGATAACTTTTAATATGATGCATGCAGGGCAGGACTAAACCGATAAAAACAAAAATGCAAATTACTTCGTTTTGTTTTAAATGGTATCGAGTGGAAGTGTAAACTACTGTACCTAAGTACTTAGGTACAGTAGTTTACATCATCCATGCTCAGTAAGCAGGGTTTACTGCTGTGAAAAGAGGCCGTGTAAGTTGGCATTTGCAACAAACTGCGTTGTTTATAGAGAATTCCATTTTAAAATCACTGTACAGCAGACTATACTTGATAGTGGCACGTACATAATGGTTTCATGACGTACCCCCCAGCCCAGCCCACTAACTATGCCTGATATAATTTTTATTCGTTGCACTATTCTGCACTAGGAAAACAACGTTTGATTGAAAGCCGCGCGAAAAAAAAGGCACCAGGTAGACAGGTACTCATTGTCCTTTATGTTTCCTTCTCCATGCAAATCGGCTGATCGCCCGGCACGAAACGTATGGAGAAGTGAAAAATAAAGTTGCTCTTATCAAATCGGTTTCATAGTGAACGTTGTTCAGAATGATGTCCCTAACAAATCTCTGATATATGACTGCACCTTCTAAATTACAACCTGTATAACTAAATGTTTTATTTACCTCGCATGAATGATGTAAAGTAGAATGCTTACCTCGTGTTGTAAGTAGCTATTTCACCCTCGAACTATATTCGCCTCATTTAAATATCTCGGGAACACTCGATCCGTTAGCGCCCTTTGCGATCTGAGCTCGCGGGGCACCAAAATTGGGTCTTGTTCCCAAGTAGCTCACTAACGCCCCTAGTGCAACACTCTACTATTGCTTAGCACAAGGCCACAGTGTTGAGGTACATGTACGAGTTTACTACCACGAGTCTCGGAGGAACGAGTGCCACGTCTCTTACTTATGTGAGGTGAATCTGTGTTGGGCCTCTTGTTGCTTGCGGGTCGGGGAAGCGGCGGGGGGGGGGGGGGGGCAGCAGCGTGGGGCAACATTATTCCTGAGAGCCTCCAGAAAGAGAGATAAATTGTGCTAAGTGTACACAAGCGCAGCTGCATACTAATTTTCCGCGATTCCCAAAGTACCGACAACAAAGGCACTTTCCGTCTTCAGCAAATTGTACTGCGAGCTCGCAACTCCGAGCGCTAACACAAATATGCACTCGAGTTTATTCAGCCATATTAAACTAAGTTAGTGGCAAAATTATCTTCCTAGTAATGATAATAAAAAATGTTATTGTCCACAGACTGTCGCATATAAACGACAATTAAATTCTTCTAATGGCACATTAAAGATATGGACGCTTCAGCGTTTAATGACTCGGAGGTTTATGGTCGGTGTAACTGGGGCTCCACGAAGAATAACAGCCTACCTATTCAGAAAATTGAATTAAAAAATCGGAAATAGCCCACGCTTTTCAAAAATAATGATAACCGAATCTACAGAAATCAAACGACCAAACGTTAAGAGAAATGTGGTTTTATTATTTTTATATCTAGACAGTTAATCATAAACATTTATCATCACGTACAAAAAATAAAGGGGTGTAAATATATCTCTGAAAATGGTAACAAGGTAACATAACATCAAGCTAGAGAAGGTCAGTCGGGGGGATGCTAGGGCGCGGGGCGGCGGCGGCGCGTTCGGCGGCCGCACAGCAGCCGCTGGAACGCGTGCCGGAACTCCGGGCTGAAGACGGTGTAGATGATGGGGTTCAGGGTCGAGTTGAAGTAGCCCAGCCACAGCGAGAACGACGTCAGCAGCGGACTCACCTCGCAGTCGCACGTCGGCGCCAGGATGGCCAGCACGAAGAAGGGCAGCCAGCACGCGACGAACGCACCGGTGATTATTGCGAGCGTCTTCGCGGCCTTGCGCTCGCGCTTCGAGTCCGCCGCCTCCTTGGGCTTGCGGCGCACCAGCGTCGGGTAGTAGGCGGCGGCCACGGCGCCGTAGCCGGTCGTCGGCGGGTCCGACTCGAGCCCGTTGGCGCACGACTGCTTCTCGGGGCTTGTGTTGTTCGAGGACACGTTGGTGAAGCCGGTCGTAGTGGTGGTCACCTCCGATATGGTGGGCAGCGGGCGGCCAATGACGGCGACAACGGCGGCCGCGATCCCGCCGCTGCCGCCAGCCGCGACCAGCGCCCCGCCCGAGGGCACCGCAGGAGGGCCTCCCCCTCGCGCCGTGGCGCCACGCCGCCGCCGGATTCTCTTCCTCGCTGTCTGGTATATCCGCCAGTAGAGGATCAGGATGACGAGCACGGGCAGGTAGAAGGAGGAGACGGTCGCGAAGATCTGGTAGCCGACGTCCTGGCTGACGACGCAGCGCAGCTCTTCGGTGACACGCTGCTTCCAGCCCGGGTCCTTCCAGCCGAGCATGGGCGCCACGCACACCAGTGCGCTGATCACCCACACACAGAAGATCATCAGGCCGATGCGCTTGCCGGTACGCGCGTGGATGTAGTCAATATTTGTAACCGCCCAGTATCTGTAAAAAAAGAATTACAATTAAAACTACTATCTATAGAATGTTGCTTTTGAATCATAGAAGGTCACACAAATTCGACTCACCTGTCAACAGCAATAGCGACCAAATGCAGTATCGAGGCGGTGCAGCACAGCACATCCCCCGACGTCCACATGTCGCAGAGCTCCGGGCCCAGCGTCCAGCGTTGGGCGACCTCGTACACGGCTCCGAGCGGCATCACCAGGCAGGCCACCAGCAGGTCAGCGACCGCTAGTGACAGGATCAGCCGGTTGGCCACGCTTCGTAAATGCCGCTCGAGGAGGATTGCTGCTATCACGAACACGTTGCCTGGTAACAGAAGAATAGATTTTTCAATTCATCTACTTCATAGATATCATGTGATAGTGAATGACACACAACACACAGCCAAATCCGCTGGACCTGGAATCATGAAATTTTGTACAGAGCTTCCTCAGCGTAGGGAAGCACTAAGAAGGGATTCGGCTAAATTCGTCTCCCAAAGGGGGGAAATAGAGGTTTAATGAAATTCCGAAACTATTGGACCTCTTATGCGGGTAACGGCTAGTAATATGTATAATTCATTCCAGTTAACCCTTTACCATAGGTTTGAGACGGGGGGGGTCTCATTCCCACTGATTGAGTTTTACTCACCAACAACGGTTGCCAGTATCAGGATGCCGAGTACAACAGCCTTGACGGCGGCGCGTACGATCTCCGCCGGCGAGTCGAAGGGCGCGAACGTGCCCCCCCACCAGGTGCCGTTGGGGGGAGCTGTAGCGTTCCAGCTGCTAGCGTTCCAGCTGCTGGAGTTGTTCCAGGTGTTGTTCCAGGCCGAGTGGAGCGGCAGCTGCATGTACAGCGTCTCCCACTCCAGCACATCATCGCTGCCGTCCGCGCCCTCCATCCTGTCTCACCGAATCGCGACGCTTGCTGCGGGTGACAGGCGAGGGATTAGGAAATCGCTTATACCCTTATTCTAAGTGTTAACTCGCTTTTAGGTTGGTGGTGTAGTTATTCATTTCTTTGTATTCGATTCTTAGAGAGGTAGCATCTACAAATGTGCCTGAATGTACAAACTGTTTCCCAAACAACAATTTGATTAATTAGTATATTTATCCTCGCTATAATCTTCTCTGCTTATTTAGGGGCAATGCTACCAAGAAGACCATGACATTGAGTGTCAGTCAAACTAAATTAGCCGTTGACTTCATCATGTAATGATGGGGTCTTGAACAGCATGTGTATTTATGACTACGAATTCATAATGCGAGTTTGTCTAACTTATAACGCTGGTTTGGCCATATCTGGCTTACACGCTTAGCCTTTTATGCTCAACTACGAGTTCATAAGTGTAAGCTTTTTTACAAACAGCTGACGAGCTAATAACTTATCCGAGGGTTTGACCGTGAGCAAACAAACTCTGGCTTGTTAGCACATTGAACGTATCCTGAGTTAATCCAACTTACAAACTAACATTTTAAACGCGTAAGCACCAAGTTAGCGAGAATTGGTGGATGTTCTTACACCCAAAAGCTGCTGAAAGGGTTTTGATTAAACTTCTTCGATAAAATCAGCAATCTGTTTACATGGTTAGTAGGTACTCTATTTATTTACCTATTGATGTTAAAAATATACTTTTTAACCTGACCCCCTCCAACCCACACTGAGACAGCCTGGTGGAATGCTCATTGCTCAATCACTCGTATCCAGTAGTATGCCTCGCTCGAGAAAGGCCCTTGTACTTGTATATGCACAAAATAATGTCATTTTCTCTGTTGAGCCCGAGATGTCTCGACGTGTCTCGCTCTTGACGCGACGCGGTAGAGGGACACGGACGACCACATTATAGACATGGCAAGTACTTGTAGGTCTCTTGACGCCGAGAGAGAGTAAAATGTACCATGCTAAGCGTACAGGTAAAGGTCCGTGCCCATTTGAGAAGACATAGGCATGGGGTACATTCATTTTATATTTACGCTTATTTTTGGCCATAGGTTCATCCGCACTGACCTAGACATCTACCTAAGAAACTCATAACAATTGGCCCTTTATTCATTTATCCCATCCCAGCCCTCGGTTCAGCGCTTATTACATTACGCTGTCGGCAGGGCACGATTTGTATAGACGCCTCACTCTGATGGAACGACTAGAAAGAGACAGTGAGTCAGACAGAGCCCTGCCGACAGCGTGGTCTAATAGGCCCATTCGTCATCGCAGTCGCGGGCGGACCCTATAAATTATTGTAATAATTTCAAAGTTACTTTAATATTCATATGGGACGGAGCAGGAGGATTTTATTGGATCATTGTTGTTTACTTACTTGTGTCGTATTGTTGAACGAGGAAGCTCAGGGCCCAGTCCACCATTTTTTTTGTTTATTGCTTTCGTTTCAATCTGAAATAGAAAAAAATATGTTATGCTTATGATGTATTAAACAAATATAATAATGCTTTCTGTGCCCGACGACAGCCAGTTTAGCGGTAATACAAGTCGAAACTGTTTTTTGTATTGACAGGGAAAAACTATCTACTAGTTATTTTTGAATGAAAATGGTAATATTAACCACCTCGCGCCTCAAGCAGCAGAAAACCTAATTCAAACAGTGATCCATCATATACAGAATTAGCAAACATTCAATCTCAATTTTCCACTTCGGCAAACAAACGCGTCTTTCCGTCGTCACTGTTGCCATATAATCCTCAAATCCAGAGAGTCTATTAATAGGCAGGTCTCATATTAAATCAACACAGAGCATAATATCTCATCAGCTTTTTATTCCTCTTTGATGAAGAACGATGCAAACAAGTCGAGGGAGGGCGTAATCTGCCTTATTTGAACAGCTCATAGAACGGGAAGATCAGAGAACAAATAGAAAAAATGTCGTGTGTTAATTGGGTGAGATAAGCGAACCCTACCTGCTAGGCCACGATCCGGCAGGCAGTTCATTGGGTACATACACTCCATCAAGAAACTATTAGGCCTATATTAGCATAGACATAGTGATTTAAGTAAGTGTATCCACGAAATCCGAAATAAACTACAAAATAAAATGTATGAACTACAAGTATCTGCAAGCTGCCAAGTGCCATTAGAGACAGTCCATCACTCGGAATATTTAAAAGTCGGTTGAAAGAACACTACCTTTCTCTTCCATATTAAATTTAAGTATTTGTATTTATGTATGTTTTATTCCTATTTATATCCATTAATTCTGGTATGTATGTACGTATTTGTATGTACTTTATATTATTAGATATTATTATTTTTTATATATTTTTTTAATTAAGTATTTGATGTTGTACATTTAGATCTACCTATTGTTGATTTATTTATCCTTTCCATCCTGGGTTTGCTGGAAGAATCTCTCGATAGAGATAAGCTTGCCTTTGTACATGTAATTTCCATTTTAATTGTCATAATGTATTGATTTGTGTGCAATAAAGTATAAAGTAAAGTATCTACCTACTGTACTGGGCTCACATAATAAAGCTAACCGGGAATTGTGAAACAAGCCAAATTTTGCACAAAGCCTAATCCGATTCGATTCACCGTGTTTCTGTCTCAACGTTAACATGAATAATTATTTCTGCTTCGTATGTCATATTACGTGTCACACCATTCATTGAATATAATTTATGCTAATTTCAGGTTGTGTTATGTAAAGTTGTTATAAAGCCCGATTGCGAGTTGAAGACCGTAGAGAGAATACAAAATAATTAGGTACGTTGATAATAAACTGACTGAGCGAACAAATTGAAATATAATACCCGCATTTAGCCTTTTTAATAATAACATGATGTGTGTTCTGCCAAGGTAAGCTGTAGTAATTAGTTTATATTGTACCAGTATTATTGACTGTAAAAAACCGGCCAAGTGCGGGCTGACTCAATCAAGAAGATCCGTATCGATCCGCAAAATGAAAACCAAGCTTTGTGTCTTTATTTTTTATTTTATATTAGGTCCTTACATATGAAATTGGCGTTTTGCCGTACTGGCCACTTTGATCTCAAATATCTCCAATATCTATGGTTAGGAATTCCAAATTCAAATTTATACAGCTATTTACTTATGTATTTGTGTTTCGAAAATTATAATTCATTTGTTATTTCCTCAATTGTTTTTTTTTCTTTGCGTCACTCAGTTTACAAAATGGAAAACTTGAAATATCGCGTTATTTACGAGTACAAGTTCCAATGGCACCAGTGCTGCAGAAACGGCTCGAAGAATTAATGATGTGTATGGCGACGGTGCTGCAAAAGAAAACACAGTGCGTTTTTGGTTCCAACGTTTTCGTTCTGAAAATTTCGACCTGCAGAACAAACTCCGTGGACGGCGGAGACCAAAGTTGATAATAAAGAATTGAAGGCTATTGTGGAAGCGGATCCATCGCAAATCACGTCCGAGAGAGCTGCAGGCTGCGGAGTTGGTGATAAAACTGTTTTAATCCACTTGAAGCAAATTGGGAAGGTGAAAAAGCTTGAAAGGTGGGTACCTCACGAATTGAGTGAAGCAAATCAACAAGCGTGCGTTGACTGCTGCGTTGCATTACTCAACCGACACAATAATGAAAGGATTTTAAATCGAATCATTACCGTGATGAAAAATGGATCCTGTACAATAATCGGAAGCGCTCATCGCAATGGCTACAGCTATCTTAAATCTGGCCAGACGATTACGGCAGATGTCTTTTGTCAGCAACTGCAAACCATGATGGAAAAGCTAGCTGCTAAACAACCGAGGCTGGTCAATCGCTGTAGCCCACTGCTGCTTGATGATAACGCTAGACCACACCTGCACAACAGATGGCTACCAAATTAGAGGAGCTTCAATTGGAATGTCTAAGACATCCACCGTACTCTCCGGACCTTGCTCCAACAGATTACCATTTTTTTTTCGAAATTTGGATAACTTCTTGAAAGGGAAAAAATTCAACTCCGATGGGGCAGTCCAAACCGCCTTCAAAGATTGTATGATTCCCGTCCGAATGGTTTTTTTAGTAAAAGGATCGTTGAACTACCTATGAGATGGCAAAAGTGCATAGATAGCAGTGGTGCATACTTTGATTAAATAAATATATTATATTTAAAAAAAAAAACGACTTTATGTTCCTCCCATACAAAACGCCAATTTCATAGGTAAGGACCTTACTCCATATTATTCGTCCTATAATCAAGACAAGCAGAATAATGTTAAAGACGCGCCAGACGACGACGCGACGAACGAGTGACTCGTGAGTCTCGTGAACAATGAAAATTCCCACTGGGTCAAAAGTAACCATGAAAGAAAAGCTTGAAGGTAGCTTAAAAACTTTAATAAGACAAATAATTTAAAAAGTTTTTCCCTTCCGGCTCATCTTCCAGTAACTAATTACAGCTGCCCAACGATCAATAGGCATTTTTAAGCCCAGTTCCTGAGCAGTTAAAGCCGTTTACAATTAACCCGGCGGCACTCGCTACTGGGTAAAAAATACCACAGAGTACCTAAATTTGGTTGTATATTTTTTCCTGGAGCTTCCCGGATCGCAAGATTTTAGGTACCTTCAAACTAATAGTAAACACACCCATAGTCCACGGGACAGTCAGTTCGCACACGGCGCTTTTTGATAACGGACGTTTAAAGTGAGTATGGGTGAAAAATACCCGGTAGCGACGGTTCTAGTTACATTATTTTTCGGTACGTTTACGATTATATTTTTGTTTTAGAGCTATAACAAGATGAATTTTCCACTAACGAGTAGCACAATAGACGAGTTGCTCTTAGAAGAAGACAGCATATCAGAAAATGAGTCGGGAGTAATAGATTTTAAGGTTCGTAGTGACCACCAAAGCGAAACTGAACAAGAAGCAGACTGAGATGTGTCCTCAGATTCAGACGGTAGTATTTACCCTGTCGTTCAGATCCTGGGTCACACCCTGAACAAGAGGACGAACAAGCATAAGAACAATGCTCCAAAAATATGCCGCGAACATACAACCCCAATTTGTGGTGATTGCCATGACAGGGTCAAGTATTGGGCAAGGTATTTGGAATCAAATGTTTGATGCTAAATATCTCAGTGTTCGTTTATCATAAAATTCTCATTATTTTGTGTTATTTTGCTAGTGTATTTAGAGTATTTTTGATATCGATCTCAATTTTATATAATTATTAAGAAAAAAAAAACAATTTTTGTTGATTTTTCGAGGAAGACTAAAAAAAGTTAAAATTTTGTTGATGGATTAGGATAAGGTTTCATTTGAAACAAATAAATATTAAAACTTGCATTTTTAGTTTTATTTATGGACAATAGTGCCAATAAAACAAACGCATTGTCACACATTAAAAATAAAAATTATTTTCTTAAATAATGTCAATTAAACTCTGTGGTATTTTTAACCCGGTAGCGAGTATTCGTGTTTGAAAACACCTAGCGAGTACCGCCGGGTTAAAGGAAGTTTATACATATACGAAGAAAAAAGCTATTGATTTGTCGTTAAAGACAACCCTTCATGCAAAACAATGATGGATAACAACAATTGCTCTTTTTGAGTCTATAGTACAATGAGACGTATGTGTATGTGCCTGATACATGATAATATGAAAATACACGGGACGCTAATTTGGCCAATTTGATCGCTGCATTTAGCTTGCCATCAATAAGTCCCAGCAAGCAATTAATTGCTTTTTGTCCGAATTAATTGATCGATATGAGATTCCATTCCGTTGACAAATGAATAGGATGAAGCGGGTGCGGTCGCCGCAGGCAGAGCCCACTGCTTGTCACTTCGTTACACTAGAACCTTGCATCTGACATTTCAGTCTATTGAAAGCATTTTCCGAAAGCAAAATAAAATGAAATGGTTATTTCAAATGGTGGTTAAAATCGTATTAGAATTTCAACCGCAATAGGTAAGTATAGTTAAATTCACGATTATAAAATGTCTGTTAAAGTAAGCATATTATATGAGATTGAAAGATAGGTATTTGATCGATTTTAATTTTACCGAACAAGATTGATCGATTCTCTGTTAAACGAGCCTTTATTTCTTGCTTATTGAATTGTCTTTCGTCTCACATACGGAATTATATTATATGGGCAAGTATATTATCGTAGAGGTAGTAATAATTGTAAATACCCCTCTAAGAGGGGCTGAAGAAACCTGTATAGAAAAGTGTGAAGTGTGTAGCACCTACGTATACAATTTGCAAGTAATTAAATGTCTAGCCCGTGTGACCGAGTGAGTAAAAAGCTTTCTCGAATGGAGCGGAAGTACCAATGTCTTCGGAAGCTGCTTGCCTTGACCCATTTTGTATTGTAAAAAGTAAGAACCAAGACCTTATGACTGCCGAAAGACTCTTCAAGGACCTTCCAGTGCCAACACTAATCTCCGTAAAAAGCATATAATTAATAACTACTATTGTGCAACATCGATGGCCACGGGACTTGAAAACACGGAACTAGTATCAGAAATTATTGGTTTATTTCAATCCGATAGAATCACTCAGCCTCAGAGGGATTCTCTTTGAACCATTTTCAACACCTAACTCACGTTTGTCTGAAACTAACAATAATAAACTATACGAGCAATTATTAAAAATAGAGACCCACACGATAATGCAGGAAATGACGACTCAACACCGCAATATCCCTCCGAATCGGTTGTTGTTGATGAAAATATTAAATTTCCAGCTGCGAAATGAGGCCAAGTGTGTGTCTTTCTCACGATAATATGTTTACGGAATGGGATTGGGTATTCTGGCCACAACACGATCCAATTTTACATTTAATCATGCATGAGCAGTTGAGATTCAAAATTGAACTAGCTTCACATTCACAAAGGCTGAACTGCCTTTGTCAGCCACCACAAAATACTATTAACTCGTATCTAACTGAGTGATCACTTATCTATCACCTATCACCCTCCAGGAAACCCAGCACTATAACTAAATATAGCTAGGACCTAGAGGAAAGTAACCGAAAACTCTAAATCGGATCGGTATACCGTACCTACTTTCGTCCGATCTGGGCTACACAAAATGACAAATATTTTAAGACAGGATACATATCTATACATTTGAGAGCGGCATTGTAGAATCGAACTCGTTGGAAAATTGGAAACTGCAACATCGCAGCAACCCTTATACTACAAGCGCTACATACATCCTCTCCACTATAATTAAATCGATATCTAACGGTCTGTACAAAGCTAGAAACGATAAATTGCCAAGTTAAGGCCGTTCACAATATTCAATCTCTTCGTGGTCCATATGTCGGCGGCCGATCGTAGAATCGGGCACATCATGATGTGCCGTCATTTGCCCCGCCATTTCATGATATGCCCAAGCAATACTGGGCACATCATGATGTGGCGGGTTTTAATGAAAACATGTCTTTTTAAAAGCATTTTTATTCAGCACTTCGTGATGTTTTTTGTGTTATACATGTCAAACGAACACGAAGACTATTCGGGGGCTTCGCTGCACTCGCCCCCTTTAGTCTTCACCTAAGCTACCGCAGTGTTTGCCTTAAGAGATTTTATCGTTTCATGATATTTTAACGTTTGGGCATATCATGAAATGGCGGAGCACATGACGGCACATCATGATGTGCCCGATTCTACGATCGGCCGCCGACACATATACTGAGTTCCGACGGATGGAAGGCGAGAAAACAAACAAAACTCGAGAAAACTTTGGCTTTCCATAGTGTATTAGGGAATAATAAAATTGAGCTGAGATTAGTGCCAACTCGCTCTATCTGACGGGCCTCGGGTTTTCATGATGGAAAACGTGTTTGGTTTTAATAAAAAAAACTCGATAGAAAATAAATCCAAAGTCAACCCTTTTTTCCAATATTTTTTCCTATTATACCGCAGTACTAGTAAACATGATCTTTCTTTTAATTGTATTATGTGGGGAATTGTTGTTACCAGCGATTTAAAGATTGAAATGTAATTCCCTGAAATAGCTTATTATTTATAATTTTTTTTCGTTTTAGCGCTTACTTTGATTCACATTAGGTGTGAGCGCACAATATCCATCACACTTTTTCCTATTCTCGAGGTATATTTGCTTGTCACTTCCGCAATCTTCGTTCACCTGGGTTTGTAATTAATTATTCATACCTCACCTTAAATCTTGATTAAAATAAAGTTTCAGCACGTTTCCTAGGAAGTGTCCTTCAGGGATTTAAAGGTTCAATAACTTTGAACGTAGTATTTTTGATAAATTAATTAATAATTTAGTTTAGGTAAATACACAAAACACATACCTGCCTGACACAGTCGCCAATAGTGGTGGGTTTTATTTCAAACAGCACGAGATTCTAGCGTATTCCTCTTATAAATCCCATATCTTCAGCACAATTTAACTGTTATGGCCAACGTCCGTCTTTCTAATAATGGTAGTTTGAGTGTTTTCCTTGTCATTGTCATAGAGACCTTGATTGTCTAAGTAGAGACCCTCTGGAGACCTCATCTGTTATTATTTCCTATCTTTATATTATAACTAAACACACACATGGTACAGTGAACTTGCAATATACTGTATTACACAATTATGAATTCAGTTTGTACGAAGAAGCGATTTTACAAAGAAGTCAATCTTGTCAAGACAGACGAAGTATACCCAACGTGTCGAAATAACATAGCCAAAGCTTTAAAATGTCAACCATGTTAACCTGGATATCTGATGCAAAGTTATTTACTCCCGTCTACCCGGAAGTTCTGCCAAACATTTAAAGATGACTTAGCAAAATTATCAATTCTATGATATGGCTACAACATGGATATCAATCAAGTGGATTGAATAGTGAATGTTGTTCAAAATACTATACCTATACAAACATTGACTTACTTCACACCTAAACATCCGTATCCCCAGGGTTATTTTACCTTCGCCGAGATTCAATCAACGGCTTCAGAATCTGAACCATCTCTCTGTAAAAGAAGTCGTCAGAATTTGCACGATTTTCTTTACTAGCAATGAGCAATAAGAGCTTTAGAGATCGTTTCGGATCGCAGTCAAAAGAAAATGCAATTCAAAGACTTGTCTTCTATTTCAGTTTGTTTTAAAGCAGCGGAACATCTCTTTGCCAGGGTGGCTTAACTTGCTCGACTAAAGACTACTGCGCAAAAGTAAAGGCTACATGACTGAGACTGATTATGATAAGGTTGATTGTTTGTAGTTTTTCTTTGACGAGCTGTTTGCCAGATCACGCCCATGATTCGACCATTAGACGACCTCTGTGGCGCAGCGGTTGCGCATCTGCCTCCATGCGAGAGGTCCCGGGTTCGAATCCCGGCTGGGGACAAAGTGGATGAATTAAGTAAAATAATCCTCAGCTGCATTCACGCCATTACCTTTAAGGTACAAACTATACATATATACACGATTCTGTACTAGTTTGCCTCATATTACCAGCTCTTATAACTTTGTAGTCTAGGTTAACGACTCTTATGCCACGGCAGAGGTTTTACGATGCAACGTTGATAGCAGTGTAATTTTTTAATTAAAGTCTTCATTGTTAGAGGATTTTATTTAACATTTTAAGCGAACTGGGTATGCGACATGTGCTAATATTATAGTTTCAAATACTACTGAAATAAGTACCTGTGGGCTATTATTGAGGTGTCAAAACCACTAAACTAGAGGAACTGAAGGCACTAAACTGACAACCTTCAAATCCGACAGCTCTTGCGCGGTGGCCACAGATTCCATTTTCAAACACACCATTTTAATTAGTTTAGTTAATAGTTCGTGTCGCCTTCGGAATCGCAGTGTTTTGAAATCAAAGTAAACACGAATGGTAGCTGACTGACCTTAGGCCTGTGTCTGTTTATACGTATTTAGTAGTAGTTATTTCTTTACACCACCCTTCATTACACTTTATAAAAAACAATATATTATATACAATAGAAAATGGAGAATAAATGTACAAAGGCAAGCGTGCGCACTCATTCAAGACGGTGAATGAAGGCAAAATAGCCTTTTGTGTAAATCTCAAGTTACGTAAAATAGGAGTAAAGAAACAGCTACAAGCATTTTGATGAGTGTCAGTTACCATTCGCTTACCTACGTATGAACGTATTAGATTATTTTCGCTTGATAGAAAATTCTCCCGTACTTGGCCATATCATGAAATGGCCAGCAATGAGTTACTTGGCCGTATCATGAAATGGCCAGTAATGAGTTACTTGGTCATATCATGAAATGGCCAGCAATGAGTTACTTGGCCGTATCATGAAATGGCCAGCAATGAGTTACTTGGCCATATCATGAAATGGCTAGCCATATCGCCATATCGTCAACGACAGGTACATCATACAAGTTTCCGCGCAGGTACAGCTTGCACAAAAGAGGACATTAGCGTCACAATCATGTTATGTTGGAAACTCTGAAATCCAATTCAGTTTATTAGCGTAGATCGTTACAATGTGTCCATGTGGCCCACTTAAATTTTATTGAGCCGCATTTTTGTCTTATTTATATCAGCCGTCTAGCTGATTTATTCCTGCTATTAATGACGAGACAGCCCTCACGCATTAATACTTGTATATAAATCATTTCGTTGTTTGCAACATCAATCACTCAAGCTCAAAATATTGAAATGGAGTAAGTAGACTTCAAAGCAATTAACGAGTCACTTCAAAGCAGTAAGTATAGGCTTGAGAGGCTGTCGCGAAAGCTGCTTCTTCTTCAATAAAACGTCTGTGTTGGTTCCTAATTGGTGAGAAAGAATAGAGTCTTTAGGGAAATATGAGGTATTTGTATTTCAAACAAAAGGCACAAGTATATCATGCACACGACTACGCTTTCGCGCTAGCTGCGATCACACGCAGTTGATACTGCTTACATTGCAATATGTGACATACCCTACACTGCCCTACAGTGTCAATGTTGAATACCTACATTCTTACATATGTCGCAATTAACTAACACCCTCCCTAGACATTTAACCAAGCATTTTGATGAATTAAGTATGTAGTTTCACAAAACCGAAATGGTTGCTTTTTACCCTACCAAAGTTGAAATGTGTCTTGTTGCCTAGGAAAACGTTTAGACAACTTGTTAAACGTTTCGTTCACTCACTTGTCTGACGGAACTTTAGCGACTTGGTTCAATGTCGGTCTTTAATTAACGGTCTCTAGGGTGTTAGTTAAGTTTCTGATTTAAGCAACTAACTGCGACAGACACACTACGGTGAGATTTGGTCCCCTTGTCGCGGTTATTTTGATATACACATTGAAATGATAGTACCTACCCATCAACATTTATATTTTTCATTTTCTACCTTATGATTCTTATATTGTTGATTAAAAGATTTTTATATTGTTGGGTGTAATGCCCCGGAAAGAAGAAAATGAATAACAAATTTCGCCGTGTAAATTTTGGTAAAAATATCTACTGAAGCATGTAATTCAGTACCTGTCTAAAATACAAAATTGCTTCCACATTAATATCTTAATTTTGTGTCCCTAATTGCATACCTAAGTATATTTATCGGTATATTTATCCAAGAGATTTAAAAAATCATAATAAAGCAGACGAAATCATGCAATAAAAAAAATGTCTACATTTTCAAATCAAAACATTTCAGCAGACTCACGTACAATTATTATATCAACCGTCTCAGTCACTTACAACACCGGTTTTTTTGATGAAATTCACACTTGCTAGCTTCAGCACCGGCGGCGCTTCACTTAACAGAACACAAGCGACGGAAAACAAAGGACGAGTGACGTTTAGAGAGGTGCAACTTGTAGCCTCATGCAGATGGGGCTACAGATTAATGTCTGTTAAATTGCATAGCATTGTATCACGCCTCTTTACGATGGCAGAAGCACAATTGTGTCCAATTTGATCATTTTGTGTGACAGCGGGGCTATCTCGTCGCCGCAGCTATGGAGTAAGGATGATTTCCTCACAGTTTTTCATCGCCGTTAGAATGTCCGTATATTGTACTTAAAATTAATAAATAATATTTTGGTCAGCACCGGAATTCGAACCTGCATCTCCTGAGGGAAAAGCAAGATTGAAACCCACATTCTGGTTACGTTAACACCTTAACATGTGACTTGATGTGACAAACCTGAACCATTATAATAATTCTTGGCAACTAAAATTAGAAACTAGAGAAATCTTGTACGCTTTCGTAACAAGCGTTAGTCACGAAACCCACGAACGCATCACGAAAAGCTGTTTGAAAAGCCCCAACTCCACCAACGTGCAGGTTAGAAAGCTTATAAATAATGTAACGAGTGAGAAGGCTACCTTTTGCATCTCAGCCTTTAAAAATCGAGCGAAAACTGTACGTAGCCTAAATATCTCGACGTTCGGTACCTGGAAAGGAAACTGGAGCATTTGATATTCTACGGTCTACGGCAAGATTGCGTGGTCGGGAAGGACTAAAGGCATGCTTGCTTCTTTTCACACACAAAATATTTAATGGAATGGAATGGGACTGGAAGTATTTGAAAGAATTATTTTTTCCCGACTACTGCACGGCACTTTGACCTGTATTTAGGTGCAGTGCTTTTAATTTTAGTTGTTTCGTTTTGTTGACCGAGCGACCGAAGCGAGCGAAGCTTCTCCGTTTCAGGATTGGGAAAAAATGTTTACATATGTCTGTCGGTCTGTCTGTCTGTCTGTCTGTCTGTCTGTCTGTCTGTCTGTCTGTCTGTCTGTCTGTCTGTCTGTCTGTCTGTGTGCTCTCCTCTACAGGTCGCCACTACATTCCATTTGTTCATCCGATAAACTTCAAGTATATACGATGTGAATGGTGAGGAGCTCGCGAGGTCGACAGCTCACTGAGCCACTAGATTTAGATGTATGTTGTATTTTAATTGTTTGTAACCCCAGAATAAATAAATAAAATAAATAAATGCTCGGTTCATAGAGTGGGCTTCGATTATTGCCTGCATTCAAGTTCCAAAATATAAATAAAGCTCCCTGTTTTGCTTGCCTTCTCTCGAAGCGTATTGTAATGAAGCGTATTGGTTTATAGATCTCATACTTTTTCAAATGCTATTTAATTACATGTGGATGTCGCTTTTTTATATACGAGTATTAATGTTCACTTAACAATTATAATATTATGTAAACACTCAAACATTAGATATATCTATAACCGCTCTATAAACGTATAAATGAGTATTTCGGGAAAGTGGAGAAGTGGTACTTTTATTTAAAGTTATTTGCAAAATGAACCTTTACCCCATAATAAAAAGAATAACATTTATTAAAATTAAATTCCCCAATTTAATATTTGAAAGAGTCTTATTAATATTGGAATCGTACTAGGGTGGTACATAATAAATTACACAATAACCAGTCCGAGGTTCGAGACGAGAAATCATACAAGAGCTGAGTATTGAGAGAAATTGGTAGCCCATGAAAATAAATTGGCCTTTACGCGGAAAAGCAAAAACAGTAGGGCGTCTACTATAGCCGATTGCTTTTCAATAGCATCCAGATATGTCTGTTGACAGTTTTTCCATCAGTGGAATTTATCGCGCTCCCACAACAGAGGATGCTCTGAATTGGAAATTTTCACGCATTCGTATTTCGTTGTGGATCGTGGTCATAATAGTGAAAGATGGAGCCTTTGTGCTTTATACAATGTACGTGTATTGTCGACGTCTTTGGCAATTTCAAGGCTTCAGTCTCACAAACTAAGTGTTTCGGATTTTGAATAACGGTTGAAAAGAAAGTGATATATATTCAGTTCAATATATTAGCACTATAAAATAAGGACATACTTAACACCAGACACCTACTAGTGACTTTAATTTGCTAGGATCTTGGCATAAATCCTTCGCTTCATCAACAAAGTACTGGACCTATTCTATCCTGAACTCCATCACAATCCGACGCATATTCAGTCAGTTCCATAGCTCGCAGTTGCAATGAATCCGCAAGAGTGAACCCACATCGGGGCATGTCCTAGAATACAAATAAATGTATTTGCCTCGCAGAATTAGTTGTGTGGCAGTTTTCCCGGTGGCTGTCGGAAAAACTACGAGTTCCAACCTTCCGAGGCTCGGCTGTAGTAGTCAGGAAGTAGCAGCTTGTAGCTCCACGTAGTTACTACATGGCCATGGTACTACGTCCATGTCAGGAAAGTGCCTTCGGTGGAAAATGCCTTGGGTAAGCCGGAACTTCGTTCTCATTCGTGTGTAACCTATTTGTTAGTAATAATACGGTACTGACATTAGCATTCAGCCGGTGTATGTGCAGGTGAATTTAAAATAAGGAAGTATTTACTTATTTCCGTGTTTATAGTGTCGAAGTAGTAATAGCACAGATACTATAATTATTACGCTCGAGTTGGCGGGGGCACTGCCGTGCCCCCCGATACTAATACAGATAGACCATCTAGAACAAAATATGACACTGGCGTAAACTGAGATGCTACGGAAGCTTCTTTAGTTCGAGGCCATTATCGCTTGGTGCAGCATCATCGAAACATTGCAAATACCACGAGATGGCGCTAAGATATATAGGATTTATTCTAAGATTAGCGTCACCTAGAAGTATGTAAACTGAAACCATGGCGTTTAAGGTACAAATCTCACTCCTCACGCCATCTCTTTTTTACGAAGAGTTACTAATTCTAATTTGTATGGGATGAGCACCCTGTGGTAATAGTAAGGTTTTATCCCACAAATCATTTTCAGGAAAAAAATGAGGCCAAGACGAGACCATACGGTTCGCACTGTCAAAAAGTTATCATATCTCATGTAGAGCCAAGCTTCTAACTACACGACGCCCTAGTCCTTCAAGCTCTAACTTCACAAACCCTACACCTTAGTCAAAATATGTGGCGTGACCGTTTCGTTACTACAATAATAAATTGTTATACATGGGAAGTGAAAAATAAAGTTGCTCTGATCAAATCGGTTTCGTAATTTAAGTTGCTCAGAATGACGTCCATAACAAAGTAGGTAGTTTCTCATTTTGCGTTAATTCATTTACACCTTGTTTACGCCCATGGTTGCGAAACGGCCAAGCTACATTTTGACTAAAACGTGTAGAGTTTGTGAAGTTCGTTCGTTGTTATATTCGGATTCTATGCTACATCGTCAAAAATGCCTATAGCAGCATTGACAAGAACCAAAGAAACGTCTATATGCGTAAGCGACCCATACAAACATCCATCCCCTAATTTAAAGGGTGTGAGGTTGAAGTGAGATTTTATTATTTATGACAAGGTATTTAGCAATTTTCAGAGCTCTAGCGTCAAAATTTGCGGAAGTCCCATACAAACTTCCATCCCCTAATTGGGGGGGTTGGGGAGTGAAAATTCTAAGTTTTAGAATGTTTTCCTTGTTTGTGTACTAATATTAGCTTACATACTAAATTTCAGCTTTCTTGGACTTCAGGAAGTGCCTAAGAGTTTTGATGATCATGAGTGAGTGAGTCAGTGATGAAGTCGGGGTTTTTTAGATATCAATAACATACCTATACACAATTGAAACTTTTTATGTTTAATAAGCTTAGTATTGACATTACATCCCGAGAATTTTATTGATCTGGGTTAATCCAAACCCAAGTTCTGAGAGTTCAAAATGACGTCGAAGCGTTTCGAGATTATTAATTTATGTGTGTGTACATGTCCTTTGAATAAATGATTTATCTATCTATCTATCTTCCTTTTATTACAATCAAAGTATTTTTATTGCTATGAATCAGCAATACAGGACCTATTCATGATAGTAACATTTTATAACGGCACCGCGATGAGTTTTATTACGCCATAACCTTATATCCAAGTTCAAGTTATCCAAATAATTGAATTGGCTGTGCTATGGAGACTAAATTGAATCAATAACTGATATAAAATCTCGTAACACCATGTGGTGGCTTGCAATAAACAACCCCTGCAGTGAGAAACTCCCGGGTTAAAACAGAAGTGCACAGTGGGCGGAATCAATTAAGTAGGTTAAATCGACGGCATTAATTCTGCCGAAACCAATAAAGGCTCATAATAGAATAATCGGCCAAGTACGAGTCGGACGCTCATAAGAACGGTTCCACGCTAACGTAAAAGAAGGAGTACAAACAAACGCGTTTCTAGAAGTCTTTACCTATTACGGTTCATGAAATGGAGACCGCAGATGACGGACAGACGGATGGATGGGCAGACGGACAGACAGCGGAGGCTGAGTTAGGGTACCCTTCGGGTACGTAACCCTGAAGATATTGAATAAGGAATGATCTAACTTTGATAACAGTACCGTATTTGGCGGCGGCGGCGGCGGCGGCGTAAGGTAAAAATAGCAGGTTGAAAATAAATCGCGTTGGGAAGTCAAGCAAAAATGTAGCACGTGTAGACCATTCTGTAGCCCATGGCCGTTCAAGGCTTTGAAAAAACTTAGAAGTTGGTTTTCAGGTTTAATTGGTAGGTTTTTGAAGCCTTGAGAGGATATCTTCCAAAGACCTTTGAGATGGACGGTGATCTTGGACATGCACTAAGAACTCCTCTAACAGTGTGTCAAGTCTGCTAAACACATTGGAATTCATTGATCATTAAAAAGATCTTTTTTTGACATAATTAGACTAACAATTATGTCAAAACGGGTCTTTGAATGATCAATGGTTCGTAATGTGTTAAGCAGACTTGACATCCTGGTGACATAGCAGGAGTGGCCTTGCCTTACCTGGATATAGCTCGTATCCATAGTCCTAAGTAGCAATAAAATTTGGTATTCAAAGCCCTGTAAGCATAGCCTAAAACCTTTTGGACCTGGAAGATGATCTGGAGCATGCAGTAGGGATGTAGTATTGCGTCGCAAAAGTTACTGTGCGGATTTGGCCTGTTAAGACGGCACCCTAGGCAAAAACAGCCTTTAGCAAAACACAAATTTCTCGGAATGATGAGTGTTATTACTGTACGTTTTTTACTAGCTTGTTTATCACGAGTGTCAGCGTGACATTGCTTTCCCATAAACGTAATTTTATTAATTTTGCTCGATAGAAACGTTTGAAGTTGCCAGAAAATCTGTCTGTCACAATGTTTTATTTTATAATTTCGCGCCGCATCTGAATTTGTGTTCTTGTTATTTATCTAATCATTATAAAAATGGCACAGTATGTTCCTCAGTTAGACTTGCTTAGCTTGGCTTTAACCTTTTTTTTTTATTTCCTCTAAAAATAAGTTAAGGATGAAATTCTAAGTTCTGATTGCCTAGGCCCCGCCCTTAAATACAAGATATGGAACACGTACTGATTCTTTACTGAAAATCCATCTTGAATTGTTTTGGGAGTATTTTGGACCCCCATGAAAGTCAAACTACTGGACCAATTTTAATATTTTTTTTTGTTTTCAATGCGAAATTTTGTCTTCTTTGATTTACTCATACGCATCCGTTAACAAGTATGTACGGTTTTCGAATAAAAAGTGAAAAAATTCCTACTTTTCAAGTTTTTAACTGTAATCGGAGGGCTTTCGAGGTGGAAAACTTGGATTTGTCATTACCCATTTCATTACTACCAACTCGTAAAAAAATCAAAACTTTGATGATTGATGATGATGATTTGATGTAAGGTGCCAGTACATAGCAGCTTGGTACGAATTCCATGGACTACTGTCCGTGTGACGTCACGCGTCATTGGGTCTCACTTCTCAGTAATATCACAGATACTATAGTAATATAGAGTCGTCTGATAGCTCGACAGCGGCTGCGGGCGCCGCCGCGTCCACTCGACCGCAGACGGAAACCTAAGCCCTCTCCATAGTCGAGTCGGCATACGTGGAATACGTACCCAGCAATCAACGACCCAATTTGTAACCATTCGATTTTAATACACGTATGAGTAGGTACTCCGGTGGGTATATTAATGGGGTGTGTCATTTATAGAAGATTTTGGTGAGTGCATTGCATTATCATCTAAATACTAACACGTACCTAATAAGTATATTTTCTAAGCACCTTGAGGGTCTTTAATCGGATGGCAGCTAGATGTCGCTATTTTCGGTACTCTAATGCCAATGTATTAATTTCGTTCTAGATATATATGTAAAGGTGATAGAATACATCGTAAAGAAACCTTCATATCTCCACAGCTGCGGCGAGGCCAGCACTTCGTCACGCAAAAGAGAGTTTTCTATGTAACTAAAGTCTTCACAAAATAAAAGACCCGTTTTGACAGTTCACGCCCATGAAGTTCTAACCCCTAATAAAAGCCAACTGTTGCGTACAAGCAAAGCGTACATGTTGCACCTAGGAAAACCGCTTCTATTACCTACGCGTTAGGGGTTAAAACTTCATGGGTGTGAACTGTCAAAACGGGCCTTTTATTTTGTGAAGACTGTAACTAAACGTAGGCAGGCACCTGGCAAGGCCCCCGTATCGGACATTCCACACCCCGTCAGCGACTGCCTATTTTGATAACTAAAATGTTCTTCGTCCCTTCACAAACACGCATTTCAAAGTGAAAGAGAAAGTGAAACGAATTTTAACGGCATTTTAGTTTAGGTTAGTTAGTTTAGGTTAATTGGACGTTTGTGAATATAGATGTTAGTCTTTAGCAACTTAAAACAGTAGGTGAATAAATATTATATTATAAAAAATATCGAAATCTAACAATAAATCTCTGCAAATAACTGAAGGTTAAAGTGACACAAAATAGTCTTTAGCAACTTAAACAGTAGGTGAATATTATAGTATATACATATATAAATTATCGAAATCAAAATATAAATATCTAGAAACAACTGCTTGGTGTGATGGTTAAAGGTGTGACACAAAATAGTAGGGATGGGCCGAAATTCGTTATACATTCGGTTTGACCGAATTTCGGCAGCTTGAGCAGAACTTCGGCATTCGGCCGAAATTCGGTTTAAATGCCGAAGATTCGGTGCAAAAAAAAGTAAATTACTCACTTGCATTTTGACTGAAATCAACAGAATAGAAATCCTATTTATCATAATAATCGTAAAATAAAATTAGGCCTTTATTCATTGTCATTTATTTTGAAATTAAATTAGTTATACTTTTTTGTCTAAACTAAACAAAATAAACTTGATATTTTGAAAAAGTCAACGGTTGATTATTAGCTTTAGACGCACGCATCGCGATTTTGAAAGTCATCAGTTGTTGATGCAGCATCATGATTCTAAAACCAACGTCGGTCACTTTACGAGCAGGTGTGTTGAAAATAATTGTATCAAATACTCGCATACAATAGGTATAATGCCATTTTCGCTATCTCGCTAATTATAGTGGAGAAAATAAGTCCCATTTGTTCTATAATGAAACTACGCGATGTATCTAGTGGGAACGAAGATTATCATGGGTTGAGGTACGCCTCATATATGAATTAATTTGACATACCTATTATCTCAATGATCATATAATCCAGAACACGATTAGCTAACTACATATATCAAGAGGTTAATTTTACCAATAAACCCAGACAACATGCATATTATCTTCTAAAAGGAAGACTGGACCCTTGTCAAGAGAGGATTTTATTTGCTAAATCTTCCATGGGCTTTTGAATAAAACATCAGTGAAAACTTTTTACGTTACGTACAAATTATTATTATTTGGAAAGGCAAGGGTCGTGGCGAGTGTAAATAACAACTGTGACGTTCCTTTCCGTCCTATTCTCCGCTTGCTCATTATTTATTCAAAACCTAGTTTCACCAAAGGCTCTTCAAATTAGGGCATTCTCTGGAAAGTGACTAGTTCAGATACAAACTACGTGACACGTCCATCAAACTATACCAATTGTTCGGTTGTTTCAGAATGTCTATCTGCAGAAGTTTTTGGAGTAACAAAAGGTAGTTATCAAATACTCTATATGTATTATGTATTATTTTAAGATTTTCAGCCTGAATTATTAAATAGAATTATTAGTGCGATATATTATTGTACGAGCGAGCGAAGCGAGCGAAGCGTCTCCGTTTCAGGTTTGGGCAAAAATGCTTTCGTATGTCCGGTTGTTCTCCTCTACAGGTCGCATTTATGAACCGATTCTCGTGAAATTTTGTGAGCAGGTTGGAAAAATAAATAGAATTTTTTACTCGAGCCAGTTTTTTGTTTTTTTTCAAAATGGCGGAGAAAAAAAATCGCTACAACCCAAACGGCTTGATGGATATTAACAAATGAGGTGTCGTTGGATTCTTAAAGACCATGAGAGTGAAACAGATGAGCGAGCGAAGCGAGCGAAGCGTCTCCGTTTCAGGTTTGGGCAAAAATGCTTTTGTATGTCCGGTTGTTCTCCTCTACAGGTCGCATTTATGAACCGATTCTCGTGAAATTTTGTGAGCAGGTTGAAAAAATAAATAGAATTTTTTACTCGAGCCAGTTTTTTGATTTTTTTCAAAATGGCGGAGATATGGGGTTTTAAAATGTAAAAAAATCGCTACAACCCAAACGGCTCGATGGATATTAACAAATGAGGTGTCGTTGGATTTGTAAAGACTATGAGAGTGAAACAGATTATATAATTTTAGTAAAAAGTCAATAGGTTGTATAAAAGATCGCGAAATGTAGTTTACAAAGTTATTGGTGCGGCTACTTTCATACTGCATGTACGTAACCAGGTACATTCATAAGTTTGTATGTGTTATTGAAAGAAAATTATTTGGGTTATTTTTTTATGTGTGTTAGCAGTTCAGCTTTCCCACCGACATACTCGCGAGGTCTACAGCTCACAGAGCCACTAGTATAACTTTGATATTTAACTTTTATAAATATTGAATGTAAATATTATGACGATAGTGTGACAAATACTTATCAAATTACAGTATGGGTCACTTCTGTTCCCCTCACAATGCCCCTCTAAAGATTAAGCTATGATAAAACATATAGAATGAATATTACTCCGAGGCCTATGTTACGTTTCTCTGACATAATGTCCGCCTTTACGAGCCCATCAACGACTAAAATACACCTGCCCATCTTTTGTAAATGAGCCAAGGAGTGGAATGTTTAGTTAGGGTATATTTGTATTTGTATATGCAGGTTCAGGTATCTACGTTCGTCGTATTATATTTCCAGTGGCTATGGAGGATGGAGAGCATATTGATCTTAAACGGACCTTTCAATAACAAATCGTGATTCAATAACAAATCGTGATTCGGGATGCCAGTTGGTAAAGTTCGCAATAATTATTTTCTATTATCGGGTTACACGTAGAGTGCTCAAGAGAAACAAAATTTCACAAAGTTAAAGTACCTACGCAACAGAACCGCCAAGAGGTCAAGGGCTGTTGAAAAATAAATGACTATTTACTTTTCCCTGCCAAATAGCCTAAGCATTCCTGTATTATGTATGGACTCGTATCGTATCGTAGCATGTCCTTGACTTGCATCCGAAATTTCCGTTCTGGCTGGCGTGGTGACTAGCTATTTTAAATTGAGAATTTAGGGGTATAAAATTATGTTTCTTCTCTACAAAACGTACTCTATCATAAGGAAGGAACGCATAATATTGTATTATAAAATTGTTTTGATATTCTATTATATTATGTATAGAATATCAAAACAATTTTACGCTTTTCCCTTCGCAGTGGTAAAGGCTTATAGAAGATAGAAGCCCACTGACAACCTAAAGAATATCGACCATTTGAAAATATGCTCGCATAAAATCTTTCATTTCTCAATAAGATTTTCCGTAAGAATATCAAAAATTTAGAGTAACCTACATTATGAATTCATACCTGGGAAACCTCCGCAAGGATTACGTGCCAAAACGGTAAAAAGCGGCTACATTATACGGAGTGTCGATCCAAATAGATCTCATAGAATATTTAATGGCTTGCTCAGATGGTAAAGGAATTCTTTAATATCGTGAAGTATTTTATGAATCGCATCATAGCTTTCATAGTCACCGACAAACAAAGCAATGTCTCATAAAAACAATGAACCTCTAAATATTATTTAAAAAAACCAACAACATAGCGTCACGCATTTTCCCATACTGGGTGGCAGAGGCACCACTGTGTCCCCTTAAATTTTATTAAACACAGGTTTAAATGTGTTGGGGTAGATTTGTATTCGTAGACCGTTCCCGCGTTCAGGGTCTTTCGAAGGTTTTCATTTCCTGTCATTCCAACTTTCAGGAGAAATGGCTGGGTGCAAACCGCAAAACTACAATTTGGTTGCTGTAAATTTTGGGACCCCGTAAAATTATTACAGTGTAAGCATATTCCGGGACCACTAAATTGAAATTACGAACTGCGACAACAGATGCGAGGTACTCTACGATTATTTACTGTTTTGAATGCGACGTAAAACCGACGATTCCTAGGCACGTGGGTAGTTATAAAACATGCTCAATTTCATAAATGAAATATCACGAGAGGATTCGGAGAATGATCTTGCGTCTGAAGTTGTGTTATTTGCAGTTAAAACGGTGTTAAAGCTTGCAAAGAATTCAATTCAGTTCAATACGCACACGTCTCGCATCGTCGAGTTTTGCTCGCATACCGCGCGAGGCTTCTCGTCACGCACGGCACGATTAGACAAAGGTAGAAATGTAAAAGTTTGTACCTCATAGTGTGATGTTCCCACAGACAATAACGAAATCGAGATCAAGATCAAGAATAATACTACGCACCATCTACGAACTTAGTAGTACCTATGAACATAAAGAACTGGAGGAAATAATCGCTGTTAATCTCACTTTAGGTATTTTTCGCTATGATTTTATGTCAACTCATTCATGACATGAGGCTTCAGATTATCACAACTTACTTATTGAGTCGGGCTTTGTAGAGAGGGTTAACAACTTCACTACTTACAGCACAATTCTGCTAAAACGAACATAAATAAAATATGAAACTTATTGTGTAATATGATATTGTGATATTTCTGTGGTCATATAATGCTCGTCAAAGGAAAACTATACAGATTCAGACATGATTCAGTCGGTATTTATTCTGAGGTGTACATCAGATACAGATAAAAGTTATTTATGTGTTTCTATGGTACTCGGAAACAAAGTTAGAGACTAGTTGCCGAGTATCACGATTAATTGTTGGAAGCTGATCGAAATTCTGTGAGCCATGCTAAACACTATTATATGCGTATATCTGGAATAGACCAAGGCCTTATTTGAAGTTTTACCAATGGTTTGATAGAGGTACTCGTAGGTATATTTTCGCGTCAGTCATTTACAAAGTTTTCCCATCTGACTAATGGAGTCGGGTGACTACGGGACGAGGCGATGGCTGACTGACGGGGGAGCGGAAACGGTACCTACCACCTCATTATAAATTGATCAATGGAACAGTAGAATTGATTTCCCACTTGATTGTCAGATATAAATGTTAATTCGTCGAGAGGATTGATTGAAGTAACGACAGTCTTTTGTGTAGTCTAAAAACAAACACTTTAATGTAATGTTAAAATATAATTAAAACATTTGGCAACTCATGAAAAACGCGTCGTGGAAAAGCCCTGATTTGATTATGCAGATAATACGTAAATTTTGGTAATTTTACTCCACCATGTTCTTATTTAAAGCGCGATAATTCGGAGGAAAAGTAATTCCGTTCCTGCAAAACTTTGTCACGCCAGTGTTATTTATCATTGCATATCTCATTAAAGTTGATAGATCTCTTTCTTCTACTTACGTTTAGGAATTTGCAAAGCGATTTCTATTACAAAAGTTTGATATTGAAATGTCTGCTGGATTCAAGACTAGAAGATTGAAGTTTCATACAAGTATGGTAATGTGATTGTCTAGCTAGAAGCTAATACTTATGTAATTGTATTTTAGTAAAATAGTTTTTTTTTTAATAGTAGATTGTTACAGTTGTTGAGCTATTTCGGAACAAGATCCATTTTGGCGCACGTGCGAGCGCAGCTCGCATAGGGCGCTCGAATTGAGTGTTACCGAGATATTTAGACGAATATAGTTCGAGGTTAAAACAGCTACTTACAACCCGAGGTAAGCATTTTACTTTACATCATTCATGCGAGGTAAATAAAACATTTATACAGGTTATAACTGCAAAGTGCAGTCATATTTTAGGCATTTGTTAGGGACAGTATTCTGAACATTTTTATCTATGAAACCGATTTGATCAGAGCAACTTTATTTTTCACTTCTACATATTATAACGTCTCGTGCCGGGCGATCAGCTGATTTGTATAGAGAAGTGAAACATAAAGTTGCTCTTATCAAATGGGTTCAGTATCGGTTTTATAGTGAAAGTTGTTCAGATTCAGTGATGAACCATGCATTACGCACCCGCTATAAAGCATAGTAGGTACGTAATAAAACCATGATATGTATATACCCACTATCTAGCAGTCTGCCGTGAAGTGATTTGAAAATGAAAAGTTTTCTATAAACAATGCAGTAGTTGCAAATGCCATTAGAAGGCCTGTTTTCACAGCAGTAAATCCTTCTTACTGAGCATGAATGATGTAAAAGTTTCGTGCAACTCAGGGTTACTGCGTGAAGATGACATCTTTCATATAAATAACACATCTATTATTTTGATGGCGAGTGTATCATTTTGATTATTGATGGACAAACTTCAGGAAATAGAAAGTGATAAACCTAATTATTAAGAACACATGATAACAATTATGACTGTTAATTAATGAATTACAGAAAATATTGTTTCCTTTATGTAAGTGACACTTTGGTTTTGTTTTTATTAAGTTGTAGGCATATTTGAAATCTGTAAGTTCTTCATATTTTTTTTGAAAAGTTAGATGACTGCATTGTTAATTAAACATCTTCCTTCCCTATAACTTCCTAATTTTAATTTATTTTGCGAGGTAAGCACAAACTTTTGCGCTTTTGTAAGAGTGCAACTTGAAAGTGTTCTAATAAAAGCATGAAGTGACATCTAATGAAGTGACAAAAAAAGTACTTCAGTTGAGTCAGTTCAACTCAACAAAGTTTCCGTGACGAATAATGTGCATGCTTCTGCCCCATCAACACACTAGTCAGAGTATCTAAAACTACGACTACAAATCATGCGACCGTACCTAGAGAAGCAACAGCCGAGGTGGTAGCCAGCTGCAGGAGTTGTGCATCCAATATTAGCACAGCGCACGCCTCGCCACTACAGCCGTACAACGTGGGTGTCCGGCGGCCGTTCACACCGACCTTGAGTCCTGCACTTCAAGTTCACAGATCACCTGGCTGCCGTACCTCCGCGATTGTTTACCGCCGTCTGTGAGCGCGGTGAAGTGACGCCGGGCGTCCACCGCGCTCGGAGCGCTAAACGTACGTGAGTATCACCAGTTTCCACCGCGGCTGTACGCGGCGCGCGCCTGCCCCGCCTCCCCCCCCCTGCCGCGCCCCTCACAGCGCTGACGTCACAGAACCTCCAAAATCCTGAGCTGAGTTGCTTCCGAAAAATCTTGCTCATCAATGGGGTTTAAATGGGAAGTTTAATATGGCTTGTGGATAGCGGAGATCTACTCTTAAATGTGTGGGTAACACTTGTGTAAATAAAAGTAATTATAACTTTTCGAACTTATTCGTGAATAATACAAAACAAAATTGGAATTAACGTAGAGATTAGATGTGAAAGTGTCGGGACGTAATATCGTGAACCTCCAAGACTAACTGTCACCTCTTTTCTCTCGTAACACGTAGCACTCGTAGCTCTACTTCGTAGCGCTACGCGCGACGCCTCGTAACAGTGCTACCTTCTACACTACACTATAAACCGAGACCTGACCTCTAAAATTACTCCTATAAGTACGTTGTACGTCTACTATAGGAAGTCTGCTCGAATAAAAAGATAACAAATCCTTTTCGCTATGATATAGACATTCAAATGGCTCATAAAATATACTTTTCTTGCACACGAAAAGTGTATCGCTTGTTCGGGAACGGAATTATGACTGTGTTCGTATTTTACGGTACAGCGATAAAATATTTCATTTCATATTTACGATTTCTGTAATGTGAAAGGATTTAAAGGTCCTTCCAGACTTTCAATGGCAGCCAAGTAATGCTTTAAATGTCCTGCTGCTGTTTTGTCCTGGATATTGCGCTTACTGATGTTAGACCCACGAGAGATGGCCCGACAAAATCTAAATGGATCTCATTTATTCAGGCAATCTGTATAAAATCTAGTGCTACATTGTTCACATAAAGAACACCTGCGTAATGCGCTTAAGTAGCTAACTTAACTGTTAATGTACATAGTTAAAAGTATGAAAAACACCTGCCAAGAAGATTGAATATAAAAAGCTGAGCGTAATCTTTCGTAAATAAAATTGTTGGGTACACCAACATAATAAGCATATTGATTTTAACAGCAAGCCCGTACCTAGCTATTATTATGTCTTTATAGAGGGACATCTACCTACCTTTTGCCAATAAAAACAACCCCATGTGACCATGTTAATGTATCGTTCGACTATAAGAATTTGGGTGAGCGCGCATATTTGAGCAGTACAAAGAATCAATCTTTACTGCGTATTCCATCTACGATTAGGCAAGACTCACCGATAATCTGGCGGTAATCTCCAAATGGTTCTACAAATAGAACACAGACGTCGTTTATTTGAGCTAACGATAATAACATTAGATCTGTCAAGAGCACCGCAAGTGTCTGCTATTATCATCTATCAATTTTATTTCTCGGTTCATTAAGTTCAGACTTTCAAAGGCGGCTGTACACCCACAAAGAAAAGCGAATTAATTAAGGTTTTTGTTGGTAAAAAAAAGTCTTGCCTCGACGAGAACAAAACTGTCTAGTTTACAAAGGAAAGGGTTGCTGTCGGCTTCATTTAAAAGGTTCAGCCTGTAAACAGAAAAGTTAACGACGACAAACAATGGAAAGACCCGGGTACAGACGGTTCTGGAGGGAAAAGCCGATAAAACTACACTGAACATCGAAATAATATCTTAAGTGGATGGCTCGTGCGCGAGCTTCCATACAAAAAGAGAAATCGTTTACAAATACCTACCACCTACCTTTTTCGTTTTTTTTTTTACATGTTTGGAATATAAAGCTGGGTCCAGATATCCGTTCCGTACCTCCGTATATCGCGATCCAAAAATGCTAGTTTGGACGTCTGTCCGGTCTCTCCGATCGAGTCGCCGTACCACCGTTCCGAACCGAATATCCTATGAAATTTAATAAATACTCGTACCAATTGTGTCGATATTCACATTTCCCAGAAGGCAGGTGACATGGGTGAGTGAGCGGTGATGGTGGGGCTCATCCTTTCAGCCGATAAATGCATTAAACATCGAGTAAACTAATTACTCTGTCAGTAATGGTTCATACAAATTAATAACAGCTCATACGCTTTCCAACGATCTTTTGACGTGCGGTGACAGGTGGAACTAACGCTTGTTGACCAATGTGGAATGAAAGATTTGTGCTGATGATAGGTTCGTTGCGTTTAGTTGCGTAGAGCTGGCGCCCCCCGTTAACTTCTCTCATCAGCCAAAAGTTTGTTGGAAGACGGTTCTTTACTCGCTTTCTGTCTCGATTACCTACGTCAAATATTCCATATTTTTTCGTGTAAACCCTTTTCCGTTTTGATACGTAACTCGTAATTGCACACAGATAAACAACTATACTTACACACAGGCGAACTTCCACTATGCGATCCCAGTAAAGCAGGACAGAACAGGTAAAAGTACATAAACGTACAGACCTACCAAATTATCTGGGGCCCGATGTTGCTCTGAGAAACGCACTTATATTGGATCGCTATCGCTTCTAAAACACCCAAAATGGCGTCATTTGGTATGCTCCTAAAGAATCGCACATAGATCGTAAATAGATTGCAAGCAAGCGTACATACGCTACGCTTGAGCGTACATACCAAATGACGCCATTTTGGGTGTTTTAGAAGCGATAGCGATCCAATATAAGTGCGTTTCTCAGAGCAGCATCGGGCCCCTGTTATATGTCAGAATTCAGAAAAAACTACGACCGCCATATTTGAAACGCCGTTATGTTCGGACGTAATGCCCAAATATGGCAATACTAGTAATCACTAACGACACCCGTCATTTCACAGTTAAGTTGGCAGGTCTGTAAGTATTTTATATTTCCACTGAAGGGAGTCGACATAGTCAAGCTCCAACAAAGAGCGCCGCCGCCTCGCGCAGGGTTAGAACGCAATGCCTCTTTTGTACGGCATTTAATCCACTTGAGAGTTTCGATGCAGCTGGCCGAAGACGTGATTCGACTGATGTCTATTGTCGATGTGAATTATTGCTTCCAATAGACGCCCGCGGCGGGTCTGTAACACGGCAACGGTATATTAAACTAGGCGTTTCTAAATTAAACCAATAACAGATTTCACGATAATGGTTCCTGATACATAGAGTTTTTCGTTGTGAGGTATGCGCACTTGGCCGGGCTGGTCGGTAATTCTTATCAATAAATTCATACACCCATGGCCGAATGCACGGCTCAAACGCCACTTCCAATGACATACTACTCACTCATACTAGCGCTCTGCCTGTTAGACCCGGGAGGGACAGGCTGTCATTGAGTAACGGTTTAACGTTGAGTTGTCGGTAGTGCATCCGAGCACAGATATTGTAATACATTAACATAATACACATTATGATCCGGGACACTGCCCTGAAATGCGTGAAAAGCTTCAGGTCCAGTAATATCGCGGACCATATCGAAGTCACCTTCGCGAATAGTTTAATACGTTATTATTATTACAGTTATATATTTCCTTGTAGCCTGTTCACTCGAGCCATACGATTAAATAAATAAATTACAGTTATAGACACGCGTATTTATAATCAACTACCGTATTGGTTATTGTACGAATAAACTGTCGGCCGAACAAACTAACAATGGAGAAAAATCTAAAAATATTATACGATAATTCAGAGAATTCATTACAGCGAGTAATTAACATGGAATGACGCTTACCGCTCCTATCGCAATTAAAAAAGATATTTTAAATTATAGAGGTTATCTGAAGAGGTGCATTGCCCTAACGTAACCACTGCAGATAGAGTATGATTAAATGTTGCGTTGGTTGTAAGATTCACGACAGCCTTCGTAACAACACAACGGTTGCGAGGCAGAAAGGAGGATGCGAACTCTATGGGTTGCGAGTACAAAACTGAATATAATTATTAGCTAAGCTTATTACGGCAATCATGCCTCGTGGAGTCGTGGTAGCTTAAACCCAGTAATAGCCTAACCCAATAAACTACTGATACTCGCTATCACATGCATTACGCGCCATATTTCCCGATAATTCCGTGTGTATTGATATGATAGGTTGAATCGATACCGGCACTCAGTCGCTCGCGGCTTTGCAACGCTGATACGGGCAGAATATTGTCTGAATAGTCACTCATTCCATGGATATATCAGGTGATGTATTCACAGAAATCAAAGGAAGGAAAGGCCTGTATGTTCGGTATATTCCGATTTCCGACCACGACGGCATGCGGCACGCGGCGGCAGCGTTAATTGTGCGTGCAGCCTGCCCAACGGATAGCCGGATTAATATGTGAAGGTCTCAGTGCAGACAAACGGCAATGTCGAGATGAGAGTTGCCCAAAACGTTCGACAAAATCGACTATTTAGATACGTGTGTATGTTTAGAAGAAAATATGTACAAAGATATTTTTACTGCCTCATCATCAAAGTATCTTCTCACGTGGGATACTGAATCGACTTCTCACAGGAAATCCTGTCCTACAAAGCGAATTTATACTAAGGTCCAAAATGTGGTCTTCCGTTCTCTCTCTCTCTCTCTGCGGATCTAGGTCTACAGTTCAAAGAAAGCTCATCATCAATATACGTTAGTTCAGTTATAACTTTATCTAATTTTCAATTCAGAAACCGAGTACAGTTTACAATTAGATAAACTTAGATTGAATTTGATTCCAGTTTGAATGGCGTTTGTAAGTGGAATATTTCATTTGGATTGAAACTTTCTGAGACTGTGCGTATAAAGTTGGAAGTGCTTAAGACCTCTTGTAAATGCGGAGAAGAGCTGTACTACATCCATCACTCCCCCCAAATTTCAAACAATTAAGGAGTTTAGTGGAATCTACACAGAGTTAAAGCATTAGTCCTAACTTGCTGCTATCAAAGCACCTTTGTTTATAAGCTCGGAATCTTAGATGCAAGTTGTTGTAGCGATGAGTATAGGTGCAATTTTGCAATTAAATAATTCACTAAGTTTTGGTCAATAAGTTTTTTCATGTGGAAACCTAACTACTGAACGGATTCCTGATTATCAAAAAATTAGACCAAACTATTGGGCTTCCCTTTCGAACGAAGAATGAATTTTTGAAATCGTTCATACCAGTACCAGTACCAGTTTCGATGTAACAAACATTAAAAAAACAACCGAATTGATTCTCCTTTTTTGAAGCCGGTTAAAAACAGCGTGGACCTAAACTTGTCGTGAAAAATACCGCCATCGCCACAACATTATCAAATCCAAAAGAAGCTTTGAAACAAAAAAAAACTTAAAGGGTCCTCAGTCCCTAACGTCTCCCATATTATTTGAATATAATGAATAAATTTCTTTACCGCTGTGTTTGTTTCGACGAAATTGCTTCTACTTATTTTACTTTCCGAGGCGAAGGTAATAGTAATAATGCGAAACGAAAAAATCAATCTGTGTTTTCACATCTTCACGAATTCTCGGCGCGATCTCATTATGAGTCAATGGGGCCAGTTTTTTCGTAAATACGAATGGCCTAAGTTATCCTCTTCCTATTTCTTAACGATGTTTGAAATATGTAAGTAAAAAGTAAGCCCATTAATGTCCCCACCGAGGGGCACAGCCCTTTACCCGGAAACGAGTAAGATTGAGCCACACTCCACCGCGCTGGCTCAGTACGGGTTGGTGGAGGGGTTTTACGACTAATATATAATACCAACTAAACATATAATTTAATAATTAATAATGTACATTTTACGCAATTTGCTAACTTCTTGTCAAACAAACCTACCTTTAGCTATGTCAGTAGATATAATATTCAATACGGCAGATCAATTGAGAGGCAGTAACTGTTATTTGATTATAGTAACAAATGTTCGAATTTAATTTCATGGCTTCAACTTAGTAGTTAGCAGTCTTCGTAGTTAGCAATCAAATTAACTTCCTACCGCACGTGGCATATCTTTAGTTTTCAATTGGTTTTGAACCTTATTAACCCCTTAGTTAGTCGCGCCAAAAAAGTTACATAAGTAGTCGCGTGGCACCCCAGATACGTTTATATGAACAAAACATCATTTACATGCAAAATTATACTTGTGACAATAAGTATTTTTAAACTTATATATTAATCGACTCCTAAACCCTTTTGTTATGTCAAAAATATATATTTTAATATTAAATAGTAATAACTTTGAAAACATCCGGTATTCGGTGAATCAGTTTTGGCATACGACATTCATGGGGTCATTGCACACATGTTCATGGCATTTGATGGACACAGTCTTTAATTTCCTGTCCTTGGTTCTTGGATAAACATGACAACTTTTGTATAAAGGCGATTAGCTAGCGCCAGAAGACGAATTATGGCCCTCATCTTAACAGCAAGCCCGTACCTAGCTATTATTATGTCTTTATAGAGGGACATCTACCTACCTTTTGCCAATAAAAACAACCCCATGTGACCATGTTAATGTATCGTTCGACTATAAGAATTTGGGTGAGCGCGCATATTTGAGCAGTACAAAGAATCAATCTTTACTGCGTATTCCATCTACGATTAGGCAAGACTCACCGATAATCTGGCGGTAATCTCCAAATGGTTCTACAAATAGAACACAGACGTCGTTTATTTGAGCTAACGATAATAACATTAGATCTGTCAAGAGCACCGCAAGTGTCTGCTATTATCATCTATCAATTTTATTTCTCGGTTCATTAAGTTCAGACTTTCAAAGGCGGCTGT
This sequence comes from Argyresthia albistria, assembly GCA_963457715.1. Lineage (NCBI taxonomy): Eukaryota > Metazoa > Arthropoda > Insecta > Lepidoptera > Argyresthiidae > Argyresthia > Argyresthia albistria. Next base: position 5,507,368 of record OY735257.1, on the reverse strand, counting down.
ACACCCACAAAGAAAAGCGAATTAATTAAGGTTTTTGTTGGTAAAAAAAAGTCTTGCCTCGACGAGAACAAAACTGTCTAGTTTACAAAGGAAAGGGTTGCTGTCGGCTTCATTTAAAAGGTTCAGCCTGTAAACAGAAAAGTTAACGACGACAAACAATGGAAAGACCCGGGTACAGACGGTTCTGGAGGGAAAAGCCGATAAAACTACACTGAACATCGAAATAATATCTTAAGTGGATGGCTCGTGCGCGAGCTTCCATACAAAAAGAGAAATCGTTTACAAATACCTACCACCTACCTTTTTCGTTTTTTTTTTTACATGTTTGGAATATAAAGCTGGGTCCAGATATCCGTTCCGTACCTCCGTATATCGCGATCCAAAAATGCTAGTTTGGACGTCTGTCCGGTCTCTCCGATCGAGTCGCCGTACCACCGTTCCGAACCGAATATCCTATGAAATTTAATAAATACTCGTACCAATTGTGTCGATATTCACATTTCCCAGAAGGCAGGTGACATGGGTGAGTGAGCGGTGATGGTGGGGCTCATCCTTTCAGCCGATAAATGCATTAAACATCGAGTAAACTAATTACTCTGTCAGTAATGGTTCATACAAATTAATAACAGCTCATACGCTTTCCAACGATCTTTTGACGTGCGGTGACAGGTGGAACTAACGCTTGTTGACCAATGTGGAATGAAAGATTTGTGCTGATGATAGGTTCGTTGCGTTTAGTTGCGTAGAGCTGGCGCCCCCCGTTAACTTCTCTCATCAGCCAAAAGTTTGTTGGAAGACGGTTCTTTACTCGCTTTCTGTCTCGATTACCTACGTCAAATATTCCATATTTTTTCGTGTAAACCCTTTTCCGTTTTGATACGTAACTCGTAATTGCACACAGATAAACAACTATACTTACACACAGGCGAACTTCCACTATGCGATCCCAGTAAAGCAGGACAGAACAGGTAAAAGTACATAAACGTACAGACCTACCAAATTATCTGGGGCCCGATGTTGCTCTGAGAAACGCACTTATATTGGATCGCTATCGCTTCTAAAACACCCAAAATGGCGTCATTTGGTATGCTCCTAAAGAATCGCACATAGATCGTAAATAGATTGCAAGCAAGCGTACATACGCTACGCTTGAGCGTACATACCAAATGACGCCATTTTGGGTGTTTTAGAAGCGATAGCGATCCAATATAAGTGCGTTTCTCAGAGCAGCATCGGGCCCCTGTTATATGTCAGAATTCAGAAAAAACTACGACCGCCATATTTGAAACGCCGTTATGTTCGGACGTAATGCCCAAATATGGCAATACTAGTAATCACTAACGACACCCGTCATTTCACAGTTAAGTTGGCAGGTCTGTAAGTATTTTATATTTCCACTGAAGGGAGTCGACATAGTCAAGCTCCAACAAAGAGCGCCGCCGCCTCGCGCAGGGTTAGAACGCAATGCCTCTTTTGTACGGCATTTAATCCACTTGAGAGTTTCGATGCAGCTGGCCGAAGACGTGATTCGACTGATGTCTATTGTCGATGTGAATTATTGCTTCCAATAGACGCCCGCGGCGGGTCTGTAACACGGCAACGGTATATTAAACTAGGCGTTTCTAAATTAAACCAATAACAGATTTCACGATAATGGTTCCTGATACTTTGTATGTCAACAGTGTATAGAGTTTTTCGTTGTGAGGTATGCGCACTTGGCCGGGCTGGTCGGTAATTCATTATGAATAAATTCATAGACCTATGGCAGAATGCACGGCTCAAACGCCACTTCCAATGACCTACTACTCACTCATACTAGCGCTCTGCCTGTTAGACCCGGGAGGGACAGGCTGTCATTGAGTAACGGTTTAACGTTGAGTTGTCGGTAGTGCATCCGAGCACAGATATTGTAATACATTAACATAATACACATTATGATCCGGGACACTGCCCTGAAATGCGTGAAAAGCTTCAGGTCCAGTAATATCGCGGACCATATCGAAGTCACCTTCGCGAATAGTTTAATACGTTATTATTATTACAGTTATAGACACGCGTATTTATAATCAACTACCGTATGTATTGGTTATTGTACGAATAAACTGTCGGCCTATCTAAAAATATTATTCTATAATTCAGAGAATTCATTACAGCGAGTAATTAACATGGAATGACGCTTACCCCTCCTATCGCAATTAAAAAATATATTTTAGATTATAGAGGCTATCTGAAGAGGTGCATTGCCCTAACGTAACCACTGCAGATAGAAGTATGATTAAATGTTGCGTTGGTTGTAAGATTCACGACAGCCTTCGTAGCAACTAGCAACACAACGGTTGCGAGGCAGAAAGGAGGATGCGAACTCTATGGGTTGCGAGTACAAAACTGAATATTATTATTAGCTAAGCTTATTATGGCAATCATGCCTCGTGGAGTCGTGGTAGCTTAAACCCAGTAATAGCCTAACCCAATAAACTACTGATACTCGCTATCACATGCATTACGCGCCATATTTCCCGATAATTCCGTGTGTATTGATATGATAGGTTGAATCGATACCGGCACTCAGTCGCTCGCGGCTTTGCAACGCTGATACGGGCAGAATATTGTCTGAATAGTCACTCATTCCATGGATATATCAGGTGATGTATTCACAGAAATCAAAGGAAGGAAAGGCCTGTATGTTCGGTATATTCCGATTTCCGACCACGACGGCATGCGGCACGCGGCGGCAGCGTTAATTGTGCGTGCAGCCTGCCCAACGGATAGCCGGATTAATATGTGAAGGTCTCAGTGCAGACAAACGGCAATGTCGAGATGAGAGTTGCCCAATACGTTCGACAAAATCGACTATTTAGATACGTGTGTATGTTTAGAAGAAAATATGTACAAAGATATTTTTACTGCCTCATCATCAAAGTATCTTCTCACGTGGGATACAGAATCGACTTCTCACAGGAAATCCTGTCCTACAAAGCGAATTTATACTAAGGTCCAAAATGTGGTCTTCCGTTCTCTCTCTCTCTCTCTGCGGATCTAGGTCTACAGTTCAAAGAAAGCTCATCATCAATATACGTTAGTTCAGTTATAACTTTATCTAATTTTCAATTCAGAAACCGAGTACAGTTTACAATTAGATAAACTTAGATTGAATTTGATTCCAGTTTGAATGGCGTTTGTAAGTGGAATATTTCATTTGGATTGAAACTTTCTGAGACTGTGCGTATAAAGTTGGAAGTGCTTAAGACCTCTTGTAAATGCGGAGAAGAGCTGTACTACATCCATCACTCCCCCCAAATTTCAAACAATTAAGGAGTTTAGTGGAATCTACACAGAGTTAAAGCATTAGTCCTAACTTGCTGCTATCAAAGCACCTTTGTTTATAAGCTCGGAATCTTAGATGCAAGTTGTTGTAGCGATGAGTATAGGTGCAATTTTGCAATTAAATAATTCACTAAGTTTTGGTCAATAAGTTTTTTCATGTGGAAACCTAACTACTGAACGGATTCCTGATTATCAAAAAATTAGACCAAACTATTGGGCTTCCCTTTCGAACGAAGAATGAATTTTTGAAATCGTTCATACCAGTACCAGTACCAGTTTCGATGTAACAAACATTAAAAAAACAACCGAATTGATTCTCCTTTTTTGAAGCCGGTTAAAAACAGCGTGGACCTAAACTTGTCGTGAAAAATACCGCCATCGCCACAACATTATCAAATCCAAAAGAAGCTTTGAAACAAAAAAAAAACTTAAAGGGTCCTCAGTCCCTAACGTCTCCCATATTATTTGAATATAATGAATAAATTTCTTTACCGCTGTGTTTGTTTCGACGAAATTGCTTCCACTTATTTTACTTTCCGAGGCGAAGGTAATAGTAATAATGCGAAACGAAAAAATCAATCTGTGTTTTCACATCTTCACGAATTCTCGGCGCGATCTCATTATGAGTCAATGGGGCCAGTTTTTTCGTAAATACGAATGGCCTAAGTTATCCTCTTCCTATTTCTTAACGATGTTTGAAATATGTAAGTAAAAAGTAAGCCCATTAATGTCCCCACCGAGGGGCACAGCCCTTTACCCGGAAACGAGTAAGATTGAGCCACACTCCACCGCGCTGGCTCAGTACGGGTTGGTGGAGGGATTTTACGACTAATATATAATACCAACTAAACATATAATTTAATAATTAATAATGTACATTTTACGCAATTTGCTAACTTCTTGTCAAACAAACCTACCTTTAGCTATGTCAGTAGATATAATATTCAATACGGCAGATCAATTGAGAGGCAGTAACTGTTATTTGATTATAGTAACAAATGTTCGAATTTAATTTCATGGCTTCAACTTAGTAGTTAGCAGTCTTCGTAGTTAGCAATCAAATTAACTTCCTACCGCACGTGGCATATCTTTAGTTTTCAATTGGTTTTGAACCTTATTAACCCCTTAGTTAGTCGCGCCAAAAAAGTTACATAAGTAGTCGCGTGGCACCCCAGATACGTTTATATGAACAAAACATCATTTACATGCAAAATTATACTTGTGACAATAAGTATTTTTAAACTTATATATTAATCGACTCCTAAACCCTTTTGTTATGTCAAAAATATATATTTTAATATTAAATAGTAATAACTTTGAAAACATCCGGTATTCGGTGAATCAGTTTTGGCATACGACATTCATGGGGTCATTGCACACATGTTCATGGCATTTGATGGACACAGTCTTTAATTTCCTGTCCTTGGTTCTTGGATAAACATGACAACTTTTGTATAAAGGCGATTAGCTAGCGCCAGAAGACGAATTATGGCCCTCATCTTGATGACTCCATTTAAGTCGTTTTTGCAACGATTGAGGCAGAATGGGTATGCCTACTCTTGACAATTGATTACATTTGCTATTAAGCCCTTGCCCATCAAATGATAATTTTTATCATGTTTTATAATTGTAAAAGAACGGTCAAGTGCGAGTCACACTTCCATACATAAAAGTTAATTGTATGGGGACACCCTTATTTTTAATATTTAGTGTTTTATAAATTCTTTGTTGCTAGAGAGAAAATAGATATCCACATTTTGTGAAAATTTTAAACCATTATCTATTACGGTTCGTGAGATAAAGCCCGCTGACGAACGTACAGACGTACTGTGGAAACTATGTTACAGCATCCCGCTAGGCACCATTCGTGTACGGAACCCTAAAATACATCATATAAAGTTCTTTTTTATTATCCTCAACGTTTTTATCATGGTGCATGGCAGAAACTTATTCAAAATGTATACTACGTAAACGCTCGCGTGGGGTGTTGTACACCCCAGAAGCGCTCTACAAGCAAAACCCCAGACAACTGAGCACCGCTTGCGATTGGATTACGAAGGTCAAAGGCTTTTAGGAAGCTACTAGAACCGCTAATGCGGTAAATTCATAATCTAAAAAGTTATAGAGCTTTAATCACGTTCTGGGGTGTGCGACACCCCACGCGACTAATTAAGGGTTAATACCTGCAAAACTTACTGCAATTATAACTTTTATAAGTAATATAAGTATTATTTGGAAATAACTTACTAATATGCCTCTGCCACCTCACATGGGATCAAACAGAGACGCTATGTTCCGGCTATGCAATAAAAGAAAAGACACGAGCGAATAAAAGGTCGTTCCACAACCCTCAACTATAATATCGCTCGTGCCTATACCCACCGCCGCGCCGTTCGCCCGTGCCAAAACGTATCGGAAGGGTATTTATTTATTTTATTTATTTATTTATTTATTTATTTTAGGTCTGCCAACAGACAATACATGTTTTCTTAATATAATTCTTAACAATTTACAATTTAGATGTTTGTCTACTTAAAGGCGAACACAGCCCGCTTATAAAAAATTAATAATTATATAACATTAAGTAATTACATATTAACAGATAGTATTATAAACAATTATAAACAATTACAAGACAATTCCGCATGGCAAATTAAGTAGGTATTCATTTATTTATTTGAATTAGATAAAGTATAATTGAAATTAAAATTAAAGAGGGGTTATTTTTTAGGAAATTATTTGAATTGGTTCAATTTGATAAATTAAGGGTAATGAAAATCAAATTGATTTTGATTTAAATTCCAATTCCAAATTATTTATTGCTACATTGTGGTTGTAGAGTTCTTAAAGTAACTTAAAGGGTGTAACTTACCGAATTTATGGTGATATGCTGGGTTTTGGTGGCAACAAAACGTCAACGTGACAGCGTTTTATTGTGTCTCACTGATTTATGTGAAAAATATTGTGTTTTAACTTAGATTTTTGTGATGAGAGACACGTAAGTATGAGAGTAGATAAAGTAGTGTATGAAACTGCACATAACTAGGTACTACAACAACAGTTTCAAAAACTACTATTACGAGGTATTTATTACCTTAGAGGAAAGGCAACACAAAATTATGCACTGCAATATAATTATTAAAATGTTATTTCTATGTAGCTTTTTGTTGAAAGTCTTTACATCTGTAATTAAAATATACAAAGGGGTTCTCCATCCAAGTTCCTCTTTGCTACAGATTTTCATTCTCTAAGATTTATAACGGAAACTTTCATTATGAATAACCTCAATGTTTGATAAATACTTATAAATAAATGAAAATGTGCGAGTAGGACTCGCGCACCAAGGGTCTCGATCACACTTGGGGAGCGTAACAGTGTAATAATTAGGTTTCCACATAAAATAAATTAAAAGTAAAAAAACATTTTAAACAAAGCTTTTATTTAATGCCCTAAAAAGAAGAAAATAAAATTTCGATTCAATCAAATGCGTTATTTTATTAAATTACACAATTAATACGATATAAAAGCTTGTTGCGAGATTTACTTGTGTAGACTTAATCAGGTGGTAGGGACTATTTGCACAGACTTGGAGATAAATCCCGCAACAAGCTTTTATATCGTATTAATTGTGTAATTTAATAAAATAACGCATTTGATTGAATCGAAATTTTATTTTCTTCTTTTTAGGGCATTAAATAAAAGCTTTGTTTAAAATGTTTTTTTACTTTTAATTTATTTTTAACTTTTTAGTCTTTATCATTACAGCGAGGCAATTCTGGCGCTAGCGAGATCATGTCCATGGTCGAAATTTCGATTTTGAGATACCGAAATCTCTATCAAAAACAAGAAAAAGCTATTCTTACGACTAGCCTTTCGACCAACCGAGATATCTCGACCCGTTTTCGATCATAATAAATATAAATCGAGATAATTTTCGACGGATTTAGGCGGTATCAAAACAGATATCTTGACTGGGGAGATGATCTCGATAGCGCGAGAATCGGGGGCCTGGACAAAACATCTAATCTAGAATTAGAGTGCTTGTGAAGACGAATCAAATGAGACCAAACACGATAGGATTGCGTCGTTTGGTAACAGAGTTCCCATGGCCACCTTCCGGCTCCAGCATCAGATCAGCTCCATGTCATAAAAAATATTCTAGGATCAAAGTACTTGTCAATATAAATCAAATGAGCCCAAACACAATAGGATTGTGTCGTGTGGTAACAGGGTTCCCATGGCCAGCTTCAGGCTGCAGCATCAGATCAGCTCCATGTCATAAAAAATATTCTATGATCAAAGTACTTGTCAATATAAGTCAAATGAGCCCAAACACAATAGGATTGCGTCGTTTGGTAACAGGGTTCCCATGGCCACCTTCCGGCTCCAGCATCAGATCAGCTCCATGTCATAAAAAATATTCTAGGATCAAAGTACTTGTCAATATAAATCAAATGAGCCCAAACACAATAGGATTGCGTCGTTTGGTAACAGGGTTCCCATGGCCAGCTTCAGGCTCCAGCATCAGATCAGCTCCATGTCATAAAAAATATTCTAGGATCAAAGTACTTGTCAATATAAATCAAATGAGCCCAAACACAATAGGATTGCGTCGTTTGGTAACAGGGTTCCCATGGCCACCTTCCGGCTCCAGCATCAGATCAGCTCCATGTCATAAAAAAATATTCTAGAATCAAAGTACTTGTCAATATAAATCAAATCAGCCTAAACACAATAGGATTGCGTCGTTTGGTAACAGGGTTCCCATGGCCACCTTCCGGCTCCAGCATCAGATCAGCTCCATGTCATAAAAAATATTCTAGAATCAAAGTACTTGTCAATATAAATCAAATCAGCCTAAACACAATAGGATTGCGTCGTTTGGTAACAGGGTTCCCATGGCCACCTTCCGGCTCCAGCATCAGATCAGCTCCATGTCATAAAAAATATTCTAGAATCAAAGTACTTGTCAATATAAATCAAATCAGCCTAAACACAATAGGATTGCGTCGTTTGGTAACAGGGTTCCCATGGCCACCTTCCGGCTCCAGCATCAGATCAGCTCCATGTCATAAAAAAATATTCTAGAATCAAAGTACTTGTCAATATAAATCAAATCAGCCTAAACACAATAGGATTGCGTCGTTTGGTAACAGGGTTCCCATGGCCACCTTCCGGCTCCAGCATCAGATCAGCTCCATGTCATAAAAAATATTCTAGAATCAAAGTACTTGTCAATATAAATCAAATCAGCCTAAACACAATAGGATTGCGTCGTTTGGTAACAGGGTTCCCATGGCCACCTTCCGGCTCCAGCATCAGATCAGCTCCATGTCATAAAAAATATTCTAGGATCAAAGTACTTGTCAATATAAATCAAATGAGCCCAAACACAATAGGATTGCGTCGTTTGGTAACAGGGTTCCTATGGCCACCTTCCGGCTCCAGCATCAGATCAGCTCCAAGTCAAAAAAATATTGCATTGTCATCCAACTTACATACGTATGCAAAATTTCAGCTCAATCGGATAACGGGAAGTTGGTCAAATTCAAGCCGACATTTTTGACGCGAACCGTGATACCCACAAACAAACAAACAAACAAACAAACAAACAAACAAACAAACATACATACAGTGCAAGTTAAATAAAAGCTTTTAAAAATAGGGTATCTAGTATTTAAACGAGCGGAAAAGTCTAACCTAACCTAACCGAAAAACTAACTGACTTAGCCACAAGTCGCTGGGCGACTTGTTGCTCAGTCAGTAATTTATTCGCTCAGTTAATTTTTAGTGGATCCTTTAAATATATTCCAAAAAAATATTAAAGTATGATGTCATCCATGTAAATTGAATATTATTGTAGAAAGACAGAAATTGCAGTTTTCAGATTTTTCCCTTTACTTGTGATAAAAGAACTTGCTTTGTGCCAAATTTCATGATTGTATGCCTACGGGAAGTACCCTATAGGTTTTGGGTCCATTGCGATTATTATGAAAATCCAACCATTTTACAGCATAAACGGTCGTAGCGTTCGATTCCGTTAACCTAGAAGTTTGATTTTATGACAGCTTTAAGCAACTACAGACCTTAACAATTGATATAAATTTCAGCTTGATACGTCCATGCGTTCTTGATAAAGGTGGTGACACACGGACAGACAGACAGACAGACAGACAGACAAACAGACAGATAGACAGACAGACGGACGGATGGACGGACGGAGGGAACTGACGGACGGACGGACGGACGGATGAACGGACGGACAACAAAGTGATCCTAAAAGGGTTCATTATTTTTCCTTTTATAAGGATCGGAACCCTAAAAAAACCTTTGCATATAACACTTTATGACTATAGGGTATCAACGTCGTCGTGCTGACCGCGCCCACGGGGTACAGGCGTGGGCGGGGACGAAGTGCAAGGCACTCCGCCGCACGCGTCGTGATTGCTAGCCCCCCCCATTCATGCCGCTGTCTTCCACTCAAGCACAGAAGAGATAATAGTACTCCGTAACTCAAGTGGAAACTGACCAACGTTTCGCGTTGTAATGTAACATTCGCATCGAGCATGTTCAGCATCGAGCAGGAAGAGTTTACGCTCGTTGCTCGCTGGTTTCCCCGTAATACTACGTACTGACTGCATGAATGCTCGCTGTGTGTAACATGCAACGTAACGTTGGTTAGTTTCCATCCAGCATAAGACCGTCTCACCTCGTCCCTGCCCACCCCTTTACCCCCGTGGGTGCGGTCAGCACGACGACGTTGACAAACTATAGTACCCGTATCATTTTCAGCGAAGAAAAATGTAAACGAAAGTAAAACGGGTTGAGGAAATACTAATATTTATCACAATAATTGAAACAAAAAGTAAACTTTAGAAAAAACCGACTTCCACAAACCCTATTTGATTAGATTGAGTTTAATACTAACTGTAACCCCTTATCCCCCCCTCCCTTGAGGAATTAATTTTGTCAAATGCTATATCAGTGCTACCCCACGCGACTAAGGAACCCCTGTACAAAGTTTCATGGCTCTAGGTCCACCGGTTTAGGCTATGCGTTGCCTGCCCGTCAGCCACGCATTGTATTTGTACCTAGTATTGAGCAGATCTGGTGGCCATATGTGGTCTTCATCAGCAGTTCCGCATCACAATATTATGCTTACCATGTGCATTTGCACGAGTTATTATGAAAAACACAAAAATCACTATAGGTCTGCCTATAATATTTGAAGAGTTCTCTCGATTTCTCCAGGATCCCATCATCAGATCCTGACCTGGTGTCAATGGGACCACCCTTGAGGTATTACCTATACGCCGAAAAAAGATTTGTTCAAATCGGTTCATAATTGGCGGAGCAATCGCGTAACAAACATAGAAAAAAAAAAAAAAAAAAAAAAAAAAAAAAAAAAAAAAAAAAAAAAAAAAAAAAAAAAAAAAAAAACATACGGGTCGAATTGAGAACCTCCTCCTTTTTTTGAAGTCGGTTGAAAAGGGTAGCACGTAGGATTTTAATTAACAGAAGACGCTTTGTTCGGGAAAAATGTAACTGGAACTCAGAACTTTTTCCGCGCTTGAGATAAATCTTACGTCTAAAAATGTAAATGTAGACCATTAATGTCCCCACCGAGGGGCACAGGCCTTTACCCGGATCCGAGTAAGATTGAGCCATACTCCAATCTTACGTCTAAATTAGCAAAAATTCAGACTGTGTCGTTGCCACTAATGCCTATACAAAAGGCGTACGAAATAATCGAAAGTTAATTAGGTATCCGGTTTCTATTGTTCCCACATACGGTTTTAATAAATGAGTAGTCCAAACTACTTAGCACAATTGCATAGGTACTTAATGAATAAATGATGAAATACATTTGTAATGATATTAGCAATGGCATTGCATCAGGTATCCGAGAGACGGGTATTCAGTGACATGGAAACCGCAGGACAGGATCGATTCGCATCGCCGCCGAGGGGCGGTCAGCTAAAGTATAAAGGTAGCAGAAAAAAATGTCAGATATTGACCCCTATGATACGTGGAAAAGTTATAAACCTAAAATACAGCGTCACGCCAATATTGTATGGGAGCCCCCCTAAATATTAATTTAATTTTAATTTAATTATTTATTTTTTAAGTAAATAATATACTCAATATATTGTGAAAATTTTAATCGTCTAACTGCTGCTATTATCAATATCGAGCAAAAATGAGCAAAAAAATTACGTTTGTTGTATGGAAGCCCCCCTTAATATTAAACTTATTTAAATTTTTAGTAGGTATTTGTTGTTATAGCGGCAACAGAAATACATCATCTGTGAAAATTTCAACTGTCTAGCTACCACGGTTCATGAGATACAGCCTGGTGACGGACAGACGGACGGACGGACAGACAGCGAAGTCTCAGTAATAGGGACCCGTTTGGCACTCTTCAGGTACGGAACCCTAAAAAATACTAAAATTGGTCCAGTAGGTACTTTGACTTTTATGGGTATCCAAAATACGCCTAAAATAAACAAAATGGATTTTCAGTACAGAATAGTACGTGTTCCATCTCTTGTATAAATTTACCAGGCCGCATGAGCATATTGACTTTTGCGTCGCAATACTACATCCATCTACAATCTACATGCTCCAGAACATCCTTCACATCCAAAAGGGCTTCAGGCTTCAGCTTCAGGGCTTTGAACGCCAACTTTATTTGCAACTTTGGATTATAGATACGAGCCATATCCAGGTCCCACAGGGCAACTCCTGCCTGATATCTGGAAGAGAAGTTCCTAGTACTTCCTACTGCATTTTCTAGATCACCGTCTGGGTCCCAAAGATTTTCGGACGATATCCTGTTAAAGCTTTGAAAAAACAAAGGAGTTGGTTTTCTGGTTTATTTGGTAGGTATTCGAAGCCTTGAAAGGATATCGTCCAAAGAACTTTGGGACCCAGACGGTGATCTTCAACACGCAGTAGGAACCCCTTTACCAGATGACGATGTAGGTGAGACTAATATCAGAGCTGAACTTCGTAATTATTAATTCGTACCTAATTTCTATTTACAGAAGACAGACATACAGAAAACTTATAATATACCATGTACAGTCGAGTTCATTAATATATGAGCAAATCCAAGACTTCAAATATGGAATACATGGAATGGTACATAAATATCTGAGCAGATTCATCAATAAAACATGTGAATCTGCTCAGATATTTATGAACCCTTCCATGTACACGATATTTATATTTGAAGCCTTGGATTTGCTCATATATTAATGAAAACGACTGTACAAAAAATACATACATGATAAAGGTTAGTTATCTCAAACAAGGGATTATGTATTTTTTTATTATTAGATACTTACCTGATACCCCGTCGGCAGAGTTTTACCACGAAGAAATTTCCGAAACGAAAAGTAAGCATGTTGTTTGTGACTATTCAGTAGTGCGACATCCAATTTTCCGAACAAATAAAGCTTGTGCTAACTTGAGGAGGGACGAAAAACCGATTTTTCTTGGGAATTTTTCGAATTTTTCACGTTTAATTTTAAAAACGTTGAATTCAGAATTTTGTTATTTTTTTGTATGGACTTAAAACTCTGCAAATGGGGTACGAGGTGTATGGAAAACTTTCACTTTCCTGTTTCACGTTTAGAAGGTTACCTAAAAAGGGTTTTTATTTATTTGGTAATATTACTTTGTAACCTTTCCATCAAACGGGAGCGTGACACCTTTCCCCTTTTATGGAAACGGGAATATATTCTGCGTTGTGGCTTATTGGTAATTGATTTCCGATATGGAATTGGTCCCTCAGGTGTTCTTGGCTTGAATCTCAGACTTTACTGTGCTTTCAATCGAGGAAAATCGCCCGCGAAATATGTCGAGGTTATAAGCTGGGTACCATACAACACCATCCGAGTGCTGCGTGTACTCTAGCACTGCATCCTGGAACAAGTTGTAGTACATGGGACTAGGTGATAGAATTATAAGTGCAATTATAGGTAGTGCAAACAGGCACATCCGTGGTAGAAATATAAGAACTACTTATTCCATTTCATTAAATCCACTAAAAATTATAATGTTATCGTACGTACAGGTACGTTTATGACATGAAACTCTGTGTTAGATATAAGTAAGTTAGATTGTAAGAAATTGCAGTGCCCTTACAGTGTCCATTGTCGGGACCTCCTTACTTTAAGAACTGTACAACCACAATGTAGCAATAAATAATTTGGAATTTGGAATACATTAAACCTTAGCATCACGCCTTTTTAAATACGGGGTGGCCGATTTTTACCCAGATTATTCGTTACCACTCCCACTCAATAATAGAATAAGCAAAGCAGGTTAAAATACCTACTATCTTATTTTTTACACCTATAGTAAGTTACATTATTTGAAACCAACAACGAAGCAACTTATTCCGAGCAACAATCTGCTGATACATGCAGATAGGGCGGATTCCTTGATTTTCCTCTTTATAGCGAAAAAAACAGCACAGTTGCTTTTCTAAAAGCATTTGGATAAGGTTTCGTCCCCAGCATTTATTTTTCTTACGCTACGAAAACTGTCCGTGTCTGGTCGTCGACCCTGCGAAATATTAACTAATTTCGTCTTTTCGCTATTAAAATCAGTCACGTCTTGTTACGTTGCATATTTGAAATAAGAATAAACAGATGAAAGCTTCGTTCGGTACAATAAACTGTTAATTAGATGACTCACAATGCGCTTGCAGCCACGCATTGTATTTGACCTAGTATTGAGCAGATCTGGTGGCCATATGTGGTCTTCATCAGCAGTTCCGCATATACTTATATTATGCTTACCGTGAGTAAATGCACGAATAATTACTAAAATAAAAACACAAAAAAATATCATAGGTATGCCTATAATATTTGAAGATTTCCCTCGATTTCTTCAGGATCCCATCATCAGATCCTGACTTGGTGGTCCATAGTACCAATGGGAAAGTAAACCACTTCAAACAAAAAAATAATTTTCAAAATCGGTCCATCCGTCTAGGCGCTATCGCATAAAAAAACATCCGGACGAAATTGTAAACCTCCTCCTTTGGGATGTCGGTTAAAAATACAAAAGAGATGCACCACTTTCATACAAAAACTTTTAACAGTTCCAAATTCCAATTGAAGAGACTTGAAACTGCTTCAGCAAAGTTTCGTCAGCAAAATTCCACACTAAGAGCGTTTCCGGCAAACCATCAATACCCATTGGAAGTTGGTTTACGTGACTAAGTAGTTTTGTGTAGATTTACTTACTTCCTTCGCCGGATTCGGATTAGTTTCAAGAATGTCTGAACTATCACAACTTTTACCCCACGACTCGGAGTTAGTTAAATATTTAAAGTCGAAGACTTTTAAAGTTAATTAAAGTCTGTGATTTAATTTCGAGTAGTCGCGTTGGCTTTAACTGATATTTATTACTAATGAGATGTGTTTTTGTGAGCCGTAAAACTAATGTTAGGATGATTCGTTGCGTACCCACTTACCCACTTTCTTAATGTATCTCTGCTCTAAGCATAAAAGGCACTACTTAAGTGTGTGCAATTATTCCGTCTCTCCGTAGGTTTCCATCATTTTTAAAATCTTTGTGTTGTAAATTTCTAAGATATTCAGCTCTGCTCATAGACTCTAGCGAATGAACAGAGTAGATTTATTTCTTTCCCGATATGGAAAAACTATCCTTAGCAGCATACTAGCGAGTTTCACGAGCACTTTCCTCAGAACAACGGGGTAATGAAAAAGCAGAAGCTCCAATTCAAAGAGAAGAACGCTCAAACGAAGCACCTCTTAGCCGAGAAAAGACCTTTTTGCTGGATAATTTATTTTTCTAAGTCTGGGCATAAAGCACAGACACGCTATTCACGGTAAGCGTTGTGTTGTGGTGCAGTGCGCGAACAAATTAATTAAAGATTCGTTCGTAGCCGACTGCAACCGCCGAGGACGTGTCGCTTGGGTGTGTGAGCAAGACACCGGGCGTGGTTACAACGCGGCTATGAACTTGCGTTTTTATGATGCATTTTAGAGTCGTGATCTCGTCAAGCGACCTTCTCCGGATTTTATGCCTCGTGCATTACAGGGTCACACTACGATCGTACTGCTTTAACTAACTTTACTCGGTCCCTATTCTACCGAGATTTATGGAAATGTTCAACGTTTTTTTTTCTGTCATAAAGTAATAGGTACTTTACAAAACACAATAATTGAAACAAAAAGTAAACTTTAGAAAAAACCGACTTCCACAAACCCTATTTGATTAGATTGAGTTTAATACAAACCGTAACCCCTTATCCCCCCCCCCCTTGGGAATTAATTTTGTCAAATCCAATCTCAGTGCTACCGCACGCTACTAGGGAACCCCTGTACAAAGTTTCATGGCTCTAGGTCCACCGGTTTAGGCTATGCGTTGCCTGCCCGTCAGCCACGAATTGTATTTGTACCTAGTATTGAGCAGATCTGGTGGCCATATGTGGTCTTCATCAGCAGTTCCGCATCACAATATTATGCTTACCGTGTGTATTTGCACGAGTTATTATGAAAAACACAAAAATCACTATAGGTCTGCCTATAATATTTGAAGAGTTCCCTCGATTTCTCCAGGATCCCACCATCAGATCCTGACCTGGTGTCAATGGGACCAATGGGAAGGTAAACCCTTTCAAACAAAAAAATAATTTTCCAAATCGGTCCATCCGTTTAGGCGCTATCGGGGTGTAGACATAAAAAAAAAAAAAAAACATCCGGACGAATTGTAAACCTCCTCCTTTGGGAAGTCGTCGGTTAAAAATAGATAGACACACATAGACGTAGCAAAAACTAGGGGAAAAAATCTCAGAAAAAGCTCCTAAAACCTATTTTGTGACACCTTATTAGAAGCATATAGGGTCAGTTTGGGTCAGTGGCGAACCCGTTTAAACCAACGTATACGTACTTAAAGTGTTATTATAGTATTTAACGCTTATAGCGCTATTTGGGACTGACAGGTGTCTGACTGAAGGTACAAGTAAGGAATCCATTAAAGGACAATGGCAGTTTAATATCTCATCATACTAACGCGTCTATGAAATCCACCTATACCAAGAAAACCATTTATTTCGTTACAATTTTTCATTCTATTATGGAAGACATACACACCACATAAAATATATTGTATTGATTGGAAATTCAAATGACTTTCTGTCTATTATTATCACAGTCCATTTTTTAGGGTTCCGTACCCGAAGGGTGCCAAACTGAGACTTCGCTGTCCGTCCGTCCGTCTGTCACCAGGCTGTGTATCTCATGAACTGTGGTAGCTAGACAGTTGAAATTTTCACAAATGATATATTTATGTTGCCGCTTTATCAACAAATACTAATAACAAAAGAAATTCAATTGAATTCAACATGATTTTATTGCGGTTTTTTTATAGATAATGCACGGAACCCTTCGTGCGCGAGTCCGACTCGCACTTGGCCGGTCATTTTTATTTCACATCATTAGATTGAGGTTGTTTCCAGCTAATATTTATATTATTCTTTTAGACGTTTTCTTTGCCTGCACGTTTTTTCTTTGGACTTATTTCCCTATATGTTAATAAAAATAAAAATAAAGTTTATAAAAACCAAATTTTATGACATCACACCAAACGTGGTCGCGATGAATTCAATGAAAGAATTGTGTCCATTATCTGAGCACGGTTAAAAAGAAGAAAGAACAGATGAATCAATCATTTATTCTGTAATAAAACGAACCTGAAACAGTTTAATAAGGCAGACTAATTAGTCTTTAGTATGGGTTTATTCATTCACTTATCTTCTTTATATCAAACGAATTTATTTAAGTATAGTTTATATGTTATTTCAGCTAGTCAAGGAGCAGCTGCTGTTTATGTTTCAATACGAGGTAATTTAATTACTGATCGTAGACATATCGCAGAGAGTTTATTCTGCTGACTTGAAGATATTATTTTCTGTTTTCTTTTGGACTGCCCTCCTGGGCAACAGAAATGTAAGGGAATGCGTTTAGAGAAACATTTATATAGACAAGTATTATTTATTCAATTTCATTCATTAGTTTTGTATTCCCCGGGCTTACGTAGGTACGGTTTTAAATGCCTTGAAAACAAAGTATGTTATAGATATTATTACAAAGAATTTATTTTCATAAAACATAGTTATTGAGATATCTTTTGAATGGAAGAGGGTTTCAATATACCAAATTAAAAAAGTGGCCAAGTGCGAGTCGCACTCGCCCATGAAGGGTTCCACAGTAGCAAGTAATTATAAAACAGGATGTTTCTGTTGTAATTTTATTTTTCAGTGTTTGTATGAATGTCAAAGTTATCTTTGCGGTTTTTAATAAATGTTTTACATCTTAAAAAATGATAATTATATTTAGTTCAAACCAATTTTCGTTGAAAGTTTGTATTGAGATACACAGCATATTTTTTTTTTTATTCTCTTACTTTTATTGTTTGAGGGTGGGGGGACACAATTTTTCCCACTTTGGAAGGCCCTGTCTCTTTAACGATTGACTTTGATGAAAAATAGTTTTAGAAACCTCAACGTCATTTTAAAAGACCTATCTATAGACACCCCACACATATAGGTTTGTTGGAATATATTTTTTTGGTATCAGTTCCATGTATTTAGGAGCACCAATTAATATTTTTCCAACAATTAATATTTTATTTTTTTAACGTTTTGTATAAAAATCGTAAAGCGCATCACAGAATACATCTACATACTGAGTTTCAACTATGTAGTTCTAATAGTTTTGGAATAAAGTTGCTGTGACATACGGGCGGACAGACAGACAGACTTGACGAAACTATAAGGTTTCCTTGTTTCTCTAACGGAACCCTAAAAAGCGTCTCTTAAAGAAAATAAAGATGTTTACCACTGCTGACTGTATTTTCCACTTCTTAGCATCAAGGAGCTTTTTACAGGGCTTAGAGTAAATCCAGGCTTTAAATTGTGCCGTTGGCAGGATTGGTAGTAATAAGTTTATCGGCTGAAACGTTTAACATCTTTTTGTTGCTCATCTAGCACTATACTAGTCGTAAAATGTAAATAAGATCCTCTCTACTAATATTAATGTATCATAAAAGTGATTGAAGTCTTTAATAAGATTTACTAGCTAGAGTAGTAAGTTAAATTACATATACCTACATAAAATAAATCCCGTAGGATTTTGATTATTAAAGAACACTGTTACTTTTCCATACTAAAATATATCTCGACGAATTTATGATATTTTTCAGACATTACTTTTAAAGATATCGGAAAATATTTCCAAAGAAAAATCGTGCAGGCAAAGAAAAACTCGAACGAAACAAGCAAAGATTATGTCAAATAAAAAAAAAAACGGTCAAGTGCGAGTCGGAATCGCACAAGAAGGGTACTGTAGTACCGATCGATCGTACAACAAAACTTAAGCACTCAAAAAAATAAAACAAAAACGAAAAGAAAAT
This sequence comes from Argyresthia albistria, assembly GCA_963457715.1. Classification (NCBI taxonomy): domain Eukaryota; kingdom Metazoa; phylum Arthropoda; class Insecta; order Lepidoptera; family Argyresthiidae; genus Argyresthia; species Argyresthia albistria. Next base: position 5,488,588 of record OY735257.1, on the reverse strand, counting down.
TAAAAAAGATTATGCCCTCACGAAGCATTGAACGACCTACGGATTACCTAACCTAAATCATACCCGCTGAGCTACCTCAACGATGTACCTAGGTTGTCGCGAAATATAACAGGAGGAGAACAGAACAGGTACAACAGGTACATACAACTAAGATAAGATAAGATAAAGTTTATGACTGTTTATGATAAACTTGTATGAGGACCCCCTTTAATTTGTAATATCTCTCGAATTTTTTATTTTTTTTTGTTGCGGCAAAAGATATACACATTCTGTGAAAATTTCAACTTTCTACCTATTACGGTTCGTGCTGTAGGACCCGATGACGGACAGACGGACTGCGGCTGCGTGGGCATAGTAATAGGGTCCCGTTTGGCACCCTTCGGATACGGTACCCTAAAAGAGCCTTTGCATTTTTACTCGGAATAATACCAAAGAAAGTCATTTGAATTTCCAATTAATATATGTGGTGTTTTATGCCTTCCATAATAGTATGAAAAATTGTACTGAAATTAATGGTTTTCTTTGGTACAGGGGTTTTCATAGACGCATTTGTAAGATGAGATATGATCCTGCCCTTATCCTTTGTGACGTCGCGTCGTTGTTCTGGTTCTGTCATAATGAAGTCTTTCTGGAGTGAGACGAAATTTAGTTTTATACTTAGTACTTTTTCAGTTCGATCCTTAAAAGGAAAAAAAGGAACCCTTATAGGATCACTTTGTTGTCCGTCCGTCCGTCTGTCCGTCTGTCCGTCGGTGTGTCAAGACCATTTATACCAAGGCGTGAAAGTATCAAGCTGAAAATATCAATTGTTGGAGTCTGTGGTCGCCCAAAGTTGTGAATAAATCAGCCTTCTAGGTCAACGCAAACGAACGCTACGACCGTTTATCTGTAAAATTGTTGTATTTTCGACGGGGGCGGCGGGGGACGAGGTAAGAGAGCTGTGATTGGTCAGCCGCTGCGAAACTGTCTGGCGGCCCGTCATCGTACATAGGTTGCGTATGCAAACGTTTGTTGAATACAACATGGCGAGCCGCATTCCCCCGCAGGCGTAGTCAATTGGATATATAGTCTCTGAGATACACAACACGCACTACTAAATCCTGTGACGTCGTGACCTAGGTAATCTAACTAACTACTACAATAAACCGCTGGAACCTAATTTAGGAAGTTAAAATTAAAAGCATTAAAATTTACGACATCAATTTGACGACTACCGGAAAATTTAATTTTAATGACTTCAGAAACTACAATTTAAAACTTTGTCGGCGCAGCCGCAAACCCTTCTCGATGCGATAAAATAAAACATTGTAAGTACCTTCAATGTAATATATTATTATGACTGTATCAATGCTGCATTTTGCTCAGAGGAACTCTCTGAACTTGAATTCAAATAAAACGAGTTTATGGGCCACAGATTAATTCATTCAGAACTCTGGAAAGACGCAAATAATTTTGAAGTTCTTTCGAAAGAAAAATGTGTGGAGAATGAAAAGGCAAAGTTTAGTGTTGTTGAGAATATTTTGCGAATCGTTTACAATATAAGTTTAGAAGAGAGGACAAGAAATGATTTAGTATACATATAAGTAACCGCCGCAAAATAATAAACTGAAACCCATCAATCTCCCGGTTTTGTATCCAAAATATTATTTTATGGATTCGCACTTGAATAGGTAAGCCATATTTATCTAATCTAATATCCACAAGTAGGATATTCATACGGGGCGGCAGTTAAGCCAAACATTCTACAAACATTTTACAGGTTAACGAGCTATACTTTGTCAAGAAATGCTAGATATTAAACAATGGCAACATTTCTTGGTTTGTCAATCAAAACACGCAGTGGTGGCCTAATATGTCACGTATTATCCTAAGATCCGAATAGAGCTCGACCTTCACCCATCTGTTAATGCGATGATACGTGGTTGTTATCAAAGTTTGTATACTAGAAAATACATTGCGAGTGGGTTGCCTAGCAAAATCTTGGCAAGGCTATATTAAGGCTCGGAGGATTGTCCAGCAAAACGCCCATCTTTAAAAAGTTATTCCAGCAGTTTGAGATACTTCCTGAATCCAGAGAATATATGTTATAAACCCGCCCTTGGCTAAAAATGTAGTGTTTGACAACATCATAATGTCATTGGAAATTAAGTGTTTAACATTTTAGAGACCATCAGCGGTTTTTGTGTAATTTGTAAAAAACACACTTTTTTGCACTTTTCTGCAGCAGCGCTGGACGTAAGGGCCGCGTTGCAGTAAACGACATTATACAATACTTTATTTTATCATTTCTTTTATAATTTGTGGAAATTTCAACCACCACAATTCCAGATGCTAATTTTGCCGATACCGGGCGCCTTAATTTAACATTTAAAAATAAAAGGCCCTATATATATATCAAGAATGCGTTGACGCATCAAGCTGAAATTTATAACAATTACTCAAATTTATAGTCCCTTAAAGCTGTGAAAAAATTAACCTTCTAGGTCAACGCAATCGAACGCCACGGCCGTTTATGCCGTAATTTTTTTACATGGATGACATCATACTTGTATTTTTCTGTAGTTTCTTAATTGCACCAGTTACTAGAGGTAGCAAGTGTGATCGGAACCCTTAGCGCGCGAGTCTTACTCGCACTTGACCGTTAACTAATTAATCATAGCGTTGCCAAGATTTTGCTAGGCAACCCACCCGCGGTGTATTTTCTAGCATAAATTTAACAGATAAAAATAATAATGAAATAATGAAAATTTATTGCGTAACTGACATCCGTACATTTTATTCAGTGCAAGCAAGTAAGTATGTGTAATAATGTGGGTACATTGACAAATATCTCTGACAGATGGGTGAAGGTAATAATAAAAAGCTAATCTTACTCTCTCGGATCTTAGGCCATATGTTGCCATTATTTTTTGTCTTCAGTCTACATGAAAAAACTGTGAAGTTTAATTTGTTTTTACCTGGATGACATAATACATCCGGTCTTTTTGGTATTTATACTAATTTTTGCGAGATAAATTCTGGCTGTTAGGATCGTATATTCGTTTATACATGTAATGCGGCATGCGGAGACAGATTTCGTATGCTCGCTCGTTTTTCTATAGACGACATTTGTGTACCGAGCGTGGAGGAGGTGATAGGTCATGAAATCGTTTTTTTTGAGTATTTAACTTGGTGGTTTTTAATAAAAACACACCGGAAGTGACTAGATGACGAAAATATTGTCTCATACAAAAATATGAGATGATATTTTTTGCACGGAACCTGAGGGCCTTTCCAAGAAGGGCCTTTGCCTTTAATATAGAGGGGATCATAATTCACTTTCACGTGAAACATAACAAAAACGTTATAATCTTTCACGATTTACCGACCCTTTTTTAAGCACAAAATCGGGCAATATCCGATTGTGTAACTTGTCACTGTCAAAGTAAGTAGGCGAGCTGAAATGTGAGCAAATGAAAGGTATTTTGCCGTCGTCGTAACTAAGTATATTTTGGTCCTTTACTTGACGAATGATATACTCACCAAGTAAGATTCGGTTTAACTTACTTCAACGTACCTATATCTAAGCGATGAGCTGAGGGTAGGAATTAACTTAGTAGTGACACGCAACCTCGTTTGTTAATAAAAATAACATCTGGTACAAACACAATAAAACATTATATTCATATCATCACTGCATTAACATCGATTAATATGCTGCTCTGTTTTTGTACAGCTGCAAACGAGAAGCAAACAGGCATTTTATTTTACTCGTGAGTTTTAGGCTCAGATATTCAATCTTTCGCGTACGCGTACGTAGTGTAGGCTGAAAGATTGAATTCTGTAACACTCACGAGGAAAACAAAGTACCAAGCAAGAAGGTTGAATAGCAGATGAACTTAGATTCGACCTTATTTGAACGAAACCTTTTTGTGTGAATTTTCCGAAGACGCGCAAAAAAGTTTCACGTGGTCTGAGGTCGCAGTGGGTTTGCTTACTTTTTGATTGTACTATAGTGAAATTGACAATCCTATTGCACGGTGAGAAAAGCATGAACACTTGGAAAAACGCGATTTTTTTCAGTTATGAGACCTGGCTCGATCGTTTTTTACCACCAAAAACCCCTATATTGCAAATTTCATCGAAAACTACAGCGCCTTTTTCTAGAACTCAAAACATGATATATCGTTACATACAAATATTCCTCGTATTAGGTAATGGCTTACCAATGGACACCAATTGGGGATGTTGGTGATTACTGCAAATACAGATCGTTACTAGTTGAATATAATATGGTAGTACTACACTACTTGGACCTTAGCTAAACGCAATTTCTTAGATACGTTTTTCATCATTATTTTATTCTATTTATATCTACCTACCTTTGACTTTAGCTACGGTGTTTGGCATTGATTATAACTTTCCTTCCATTTTACACACCTATAAACAAGAATTTGCTGTGATTGTTTACGCAGAATTAACATTTTAGAAAACAACGAAAGCAAAAAAAGCTGCTGCCATGCGTTTAATTAAATGAGCGCAATTCCAGCTAATGTTGACCCACGAGGGCAAGGGAGGTTTATTTATTTACACTGCCTGAATGCGGGCTGTTTGCCAAGAAAAATGTAGATAAACAAAAGAAACACGATTTTACCGCTAATTTGTCGCACTTCGTGTACGTCTACGAAGTCCATCCTGGGTTTGCTGAAAGAAATCTCTTTTTAGAGATAAGCTTGCCTTTGTTCATGCCTTTTCTGTATTGTTTGTTTTTTTTCTGATATGTGCAATAAATATATATACGAAATAAAATATATACTTACCTACTACGTACGTAAGTACAGAGATCCAGTTGTTTATCGACTACCAAACTATGGATGGAAGAAGTTCTGAGACTTAAATTGAGAGTCAATAAGCAGCGACCCCACCCATAATATTATAAACCTACCTACCTACTGTTATAATCATAATCATAATCGTTTATTTTCAGAAAAACATGTACATTATAAACTTGTTTAGCGAAGTAAACAAGGGATGTATCGCTACTCCCTAAAAAAGGGCGAACCCTGTGTTTTAGGATAAGTTGCTGCTACTTCCCACTAGATTAAATGGCTCAGATTAAAATACTACATAGTGTATAAACAATTTGACATTTAAAATAAAAATAAAAATATGAGATTGAAAACAAAAGCTATGCAAAGACATTTTACAGGAAAAATTAGGTTGAGGGTGGCTGTTAATAGTTTTGTGTGTAGTGTAGGTGAATTATGTTAGTGGGAGAGAAGATGGGGAGTGTGGTGAGTGTGTGATTGGAAGAAAATGTGGTGTGTAGTGCCTGTTAGTGTTAACATGACTATTATGAAAAATGAAAAAGGCATTTGTTAGACATTAATAAGTTTTTCGCAGTCATCATATGTTTGTGTGCGCAACCAAAGACGTATGTTTTTATTATTATCAAATGTGTTATTAGACCAAATGTCAATGTGCTTACTCAGATTATCATAAAGATAGGGTCCTAGAAATTTAAAAAATCGCTGCATAAATTTGGTTCGTACTAATACAGAGCGAAATACTTTATCTCTTCTTCTTAAAATATATCGAGAAGTAGCAATTTAACATCTAGATGAGCGTGTTTTTTTATTTATTTATATTCCATCAACTAAGTTGCACTACTTAGGTTAATTCATAAAAATCTTCTATTCCAGACTTATTCTGATATTTGAGCGGATTGCCAGCTACCTACCCTTCCAGGCTCCAACGAACACAATCTTTCCTTTCTCGTCGTCGTCGCTGACGTCGGCAGTAAAAAGTTAGTGATAAGCTGTAGTGAAAAGTATGGAAATGAGCGCAAAGATTTGGGATAACCTGCAAACGCACACAGTACCTCGCAATGTTAATACAAGCTGTTTGCAGTATGAAGCGACAGAAATTTTGCGATTTGATAAAAGTAACTTTATTTTATCACTTTTAACCTATTGACCGCGGACCAACATGTATAGAAGTGAAAAATAAAGAGTCTCTGATCCAATCGCTTTCAAAATTTCATTTATTCCGAATGATGTCTGCCCAAAAATGTTGCCCCTCCATCCTCCAAACACCCCGTATAGCCTCTTTTCCATTTGGGCAGAAGTATATGTGCGTACACAAAACAGTAGGTAGAGTAACCTATGTAGTTACCCCAGCGACTCAGATGGCCCATCTGGTACCTCACTGTAAAAAGGGCCGAGTTTATTTACACTTTCATTAACACTGTTCCACTTTCCGTAAATATTTAATTTATGAATGTTTCTTGTCGGCATCATAATTTTGCAATTCCGAGAGCCAAGAAAATAGACAATAAAATATTCCGGAATTTTATGCTGCAAAAGGACAGCTGTTATTTTTCCATCTTCCTATCGTAAGCCGATACGGGCGATTCTTGCAGATTTATTTTGGTGAATAGAATAAATATTACGAGTATCTGTATACCAATCTTTTTATCACTTATATCAAATGTTACGCTTAATTGGAATTTGATCTTATAAACCAAATGCCGATTCGCGAATCATTCTATTCGTTCTACAAATATTTTACAGGCTCTCTGAATAATGATAAGGCAGTGTAGTGTAATAATAATAATTATTGTTTGTGGTATCCTCTTATTAGTGTGTTTTACCATAATACTATCATAAAAAGTCCCGGAACTACGGTTTACTACTGCTCCCTATATGCTCTCGACTCTCGGCTCATTTCAAGTTATTACCCAAGACGCCATCTCTGGGTCCCTTACCCCGGTCTTCACTTACCAGGTGCTCAATCGTGTAACATTATGTCTAGGTACGATATTCTTAGAATAGAACGCGGTTTTCCCTTTATACGGATTATTGGAAGAGTTGAAGCGACACCGCGACATTCTCCACTGACGGAAATTAGAATTGCAAATAGACCTCAAGTCAGGCGCGAGAACATGGAGAATAATCTAATAGTACTCGGTGCCGGCGATTATTATCAGGGCCCGAATTCTACTGTTCACAAGCATACGACAAGCCTGGCACAAAGTTCAATACGAGGTATTTGGTATTCTACTGGCTAAAAGTGGGCACAGTGCATCTCTGGCTTCCCGTATAGGAATAGGGCGTGACGCTATGTAATATTTAATCGCAATACCTATTCGTCCATTTTTGACGCACTAACAGTTACAAACACGTTTCTTCGTTGTTTAGTAGATTATTTATCTCTTTTGCCTCTTACGCTACGCTCGCCGTCTATTGCCATACTGTCATCTATTTTTAGTTTGTATGGACGCTGTCCTTGCGCGACACAGAGGGTGTGATTAAGTTTCATCATTCATGTCATGCATAAGTCAACGTAGCTTTAAATTAACATCAAAGGTACACCTACATATTTTAGGTATGATTATCTGAAACATTATCGTCAGCAAGAGCAGGTAGTAGTTACTTTTAATTGAAACGTTTTTTTTAACCGACTTCCCAAAGGAGGAGGTTTACAATTCGTCCGGATGTTTGTTTTTTTTTTTTTTTTTATGTCTATCCCCCGATAGCGCCTAAACGGATGGACCGATTTAGAAAATTATTTTTTTGTTTGAAAGGGTTTACCTTCCCATTGGTCCCATTGACACCAGGTCAGGATCTGATGATGGGATCCTGGAGAAATCAAGGGAACTCTTCAAATATTATAGGCAGACATATAGTGATTTTTGTGTTTTTCATAATAACTCGTGCAAATGCACATGGTAAGCATAATATTGTGATGTGGAACTGCTGATGAAGACCACATAATATGGCCACCAGATCTGCTCAATACTAGGTACAAATACAATGCGTGGCTGACGGGCAGGCAACGCATAGCCTAAACCGGTGGACCTAGAGCCATGAAACTTTGTACAGGGGTTCCTTAGTAGCGTGGGGTAGCACTGATATGGGATTTGACAAAAGTAATTCCCCAAGGGGGGGGGGGGATAAGGGGTTACATTTTGTATTAAACTCAATCTAATCAAATAGGGTTTGTGGAAGTCGGTTTTTTCTAAAGTTTACTTTTTGTTTTAATTATCTTCGTGTAGTTCAATAGGTGTCTCTGTAGATTTTCTGCTTTGTGCTACAACGCTTGTCAACCTCCAGCCCGGACTAATGCCGGCCTTCCACTAAAAAAAATCGGTTAAGTGCGGGTCGGTATCGCACACGAAGGGTACCGTACCATCGTACAACAAATCAAAAGCACTCAAAACAATAAAAAAATAAACAAAAAGAAAATTTAATAAGTTTATGCCTTCACGAGATTTGAACCGACGACCTCCGGATTGAGAGTCTACAATCTACATCATACCGGCTAACCACAACCATGTGGGTTGACGCGAAATATGCTATCATATTTAAATGTGTAGTATATGTGTCTATGACATGGCTGCTATGACAATAAATAAACAGTTTCAGTCAAGATCTCCATTTTGAAATGCGTCAGTGTATCTAAACACGTCTCTTGTATCGGGGCCCCCTTTAATTTGCAATATCTCTCGTATTTCAGTATTTGTGGTTGGTGCGGCAACAGATATACACATTCTGTGAAAATTTCAGCTTTCTAGCTATTACGGTTCGTGCAGACGGACCCGGTGACAGACAGGACGGACGGACGGACGGACGGACAGACGGACAGCGAAGTCTCAGTAATAGGGTCCCGTTTGGCACCCTTCGGGTACGGTACCCTAAAAAGAGAAATGAGCGGAAGCGGAGCCAGCAAGCTGAGCGGACCAGGCTTCTCTCAGTGGAAGCACTTATATGCAGTTTCCCATTGCAAGCTAAGCGGACTCCGTATGGAGTCCGTTCCGCTCGCAGTGGAAGGCCGGCATTAACCCCACATGTCCATGTCCATGTTCAGCTATATTGATCCACTCGCGCAGAAACTCATCGGGCTTCGACACATCATCCCAAAATGATTGATTGATTAGGTAAAAGGCTCTATACTCAACGTAAATATCTATTGATAAAATTAGACAGATAAAGATTGGTTTCGTCTGCTTGTCTGAAAAGTGCAAAAAATACTAATAATACTACTATAATTTTTAAGTATTCTTTTTTTCCATTCATGGGTGGAAACTTTTAATTGGCTTAGTCCTAATCACTTGTCTTATCTATCTCCAATTGTAATAGCTGTAAGTTTTCCAAATAAAATAAAATAATTTATTATCCTCTCCATCCTAGGTTTTCTGGAAGAGATCTCTTATTAGAGGTAAGCTCGCCTTTTTACATGTTTTTTCCAATATTAAGTGTCTGTATTACTTTTTCTGTGAAATAAAGTATGGCGGGCCCTAGGCTATCAGAACTTAGAATTTCATCCTTAACTTATTCTTAGAGGAAATTAAATAAAAAATAAAAAAATTGGTTGCCTGTAAAGTCGGTATACGGGTGAAAGTTTTACGTGACAACGACTTTTTATGTCTGTCTCTCTCGCTCTTAGGCGGGCTAACCATGCCCGAGTGGAAGGGACGCGTGCCTCTCACTCGCTCTCATTGTGAGCGCATAACGTGAGCGGAGCGTAACGCAGTTTCTTGAAGTGTCACCCGGCAAACCAATTTATAAGACGTTGTCACGTCAAAAGGTTAAAGCCAAGCTAAGCAAGTGTAACTGAGGAACATACTGTGCCATTTTTATAATGTGGCCGATTCTCTAGGTTACACTCACTAAAATTAGTTGACAATATTAAGTCCGACAGCTCTTATGCGGTCGCCATAGATTCCATTTTCAAACTTACTTTTGAATTATTTTAATGTACTGATGAACTAATTCAAAAGTGAGTTCGAAAATGAAATCTATGGCAACCGCGTAAGAGCGTCGGAGCTAATATTGTCAAGTAATTTTAGTACGTGTGCCCTAGAGAATTGGCCCCATTGATTAGATAAATAACAAGAAAAAAAATTCAGACGCGGTAAGAAATTGTAAAATAAAACATTGTGACAGACAGATTTTCTGGCAACTTCAGGAGACTTTTCTACCGAGCAAAATTACTAAAATTACGTCTATGGGTAAGCAAAGTCACGCTGACACTCGTGATAAACAAGCTAGTGAACAAAACGTCCAGCAATAATACTCATCATTCCGAGCGATTTGTGTTTTGCTAAAGACTGTTTTTGCCTAGGGCGCCGTCTTAAGCATAAATACATACAAGCAGAAAATAAATGTTCTAATATATGGTCCCTAAAGGGGTTAAGATACGAGAACTCGCAGAATAAGTGCTAGATAGATAACTGGTTTCGTGATCGTGTACAAAACTGCCACCGAAACACGCACACCATTAATAATAAATATTACAAAGACGTGATTCAATTTGGCCATCTCATACATCAGCTCAAAAAACACGCACGTGGATATCATAGAAGCAGGTTCTCTCCGAATTCACAACAATTGGTTTAGTTATCGACGCGACTCTACGTAGATTGGTGACATTAAACCTCACATTTTTTTAAATCCCCATTTCATCCTCACCTATACCCTAATTATTATAATAACGAAGTAAAATGACAGTTCCGATGTTACCGCTTTTTGGTAGAAAACAAATAGTGAATGATTTAGATCATTCTATGTCTCAATATAGAATGATATTGATAGAAATGATAAGAGAGCTAGTAGTGCTAGTGCATATAGCTTGTTCAAACTGAAATGACGCGCCCCCTCCTTTGTTTGCGAATAATAAGTAAGAAAAATTAAACATTTGCAATAGAATAACTCACAAAAAGTGGGCACAATTTGCTTCTGCCACCTCAAATGGTAAAAATCGTAATGCTTTCAATGTCATATTAAATTGTGACAAATATTTATTACAAATCCTAATTGTAAAGAATTACATACTCTATTCATTTTCATTCTATTCAGAATGAATGATAACATCACTATCAAACTGAACATGGCAAAATTATTTCCACAGATTATATATTATTATTTCAAGAAGTGACGTTTGATGTTGTCAGTTTACTTAGTTTTTATAGTAATAAGGGTATAATCGTATCCATTATTAAGCTAACAGCCAATGGCCTGTTAGTATCATACAATTTTGTTTTTTTTTACAAGACATGGCTCTTATTTCTGAGTACGTATAATGCTTGACAGTTCACATGCCTTGACGTGACGCCCATTAACGTTTAATGGGGCATTAAAAATTAAAGATCGTTCAGTCCTGCAACTGGCTGTCTGTATGTCTGTCAGGTTCAAACTAACAAAAGCGAACAATAGATGTGCGAGCGGGAGGGCTTCTTGCAAACATTTTCAATACTTCTTTAAATGATCGAAACTTCTTCCTCGTGTCATATCGATGATAAGCCTATTCCCTATTCCTCGCTTTCAGAGTGACACGGCAGTTTTCCGATAAGTCAATCTCAAGTGCCGCAGAAGAGCCTATACTTTGTCGCAGAGACTCATATAGTAATGATTGTTTGCTTAATGTTTAAGAAACGGAAACGGGTATGTTTGAAGATATTTTCTCCAGTCTATGATAAAACTTATTTCAATCTTGGCAACTAGCCAAAGGACGCCGTTTCAATGTGACAAGTCAAGACCATTTCAAGACAGATTTCAAGCGTAGATATGAAACGAATCATTGTGCGGGAGGTATCGATCATTGCCTCGTAAATATAACTCAATTCAGGCAGCCATCTAACATCTTTTGAGGATAAAAGTCGTTTAGACGTGCTCGAGTGTAAGCAAACATGCCTCGAAAAGCTATTATTTGCCGTAGGTATTCATTATAAACAGCGATGCTGGGAAAATATGCAATATGTAAATTCTCAATTGTATCGGCTATAATGTATTCCCTGCACGTGCCGTTCTGTTAGGCTGAAGAGCAATTGAACGTATGATACGTTAAATTTAGCAGTATCTACATGACGTATTGTAAATGTAAAGCATATAATACCACAGATGGTAAAGTACATACCTAGACTATACAATACGTACAGAGATAGGTAGATAACGTAGTGGAGGTTCGAATTGTTACATTAAAAGAAATCATACCTACCGCTCTAATGGGTTTTAAAATATAATATTACAGGTACCACATATGAATTTTCCAAGAATATAGAGCTCCGTGGTCTAGTGGGTTTTACGATTGCTTCTCCTAAGCGAGATGCAAGTTTGAATCCCGCGGCTATTATCGCTACTTGGTATGTTGTAATCATAAATCCTCTCAACCAACCCGCCCTGAGCACTGAGCCAGCGTGATGGAGTGTGGCTCGATTCGAGTAAAATCCTGGACTCTGGGTGGGGAGGACATCAAGGGCTACATTTGCATTTTGTTTATCATTCGATTTACTGTCAGACCACAGCGTGTTATAAAACCTTGTATGCTCCTATGCGTCTCCTCCTGAGAAGCCGTGTAAATACCATGTATTTAATCTGTATCCCGTCTATTGTATACAAATTATCATAGTATTAGCACTACTTCGAACGCGAGTCGTCACTATCCTAGTATTACTAAGATCTACTAATCATAAAGTTGAAACCTCAAAAAAGCAAAAGTGCAAATACACAATAATATTTTCACACGACCCTACTTGAAAATGCCACGTTATTCGTATTAATTATATCCTAACGTAATAAACCTTACTTAAAAAACGACGTTAAAAGCTCTTGACTTTATCCGGGTCATACATAACTGGATTTTGTGATAAAAGAAGAGTATTATAAATCTCTAAGGGAATAAAGGGTATAAAGGTGTTTTTGTCTTGAGCGCGCTTGAACCACTCGCTGTGTTCGAGAATTAACACATAACACTCACGCCCCTCACGGGAGTTAAATCTGGAGTCCTGCTTCACGTTCAGGATTCAATATCACGCCCGTGGCATAAAACAGTGCTTTATTATATATACCCTTGGTGGTTAATCTACTATATAGTACGGTGAGTCTATTATTAAAGGTCTAAGTAAGCGTCAGCATCTGCGAATGTCGCGTGATATGCACGCGCTCGGTGGTCTCGGGTGGTGTACGCGAGCGCAGCTTGCATTGCAGCAGGCACACTACACTCGTCCACTGTCGAGTCTGTTCCTCTACTATACCGCGCCGGGAGCTGATGGCTCGTTGCTCCTGGGGAGGAACGAAGAGAGAGATGTAAATGTAAATACCGTGTTTACTGTTGAGCGATGACTTCAAAAAGCCGGCAGGTGAAATCGGAAATGGCGTACATCCAGTCGATTGACAGATAAAACATATTATTTCTGGCCACTCAAGGGAACAGTTGAATGAGGAATAGAAATTATGTTAGAATCACAAAATAGTATTTCCCAAGTGGGCCGTGTTTCGAACGACCACTCCACTTGGTTAAAGAGGTCGTTGTAACCGATCGATAGTTCATCACCCCGCTGCACTACTTCTAAATATAGCATTCTTCAAGTTTCCAACTTGGTCACTTCTAGCCACGAGTCTGGAATGAGGCTAGTATGCTATCTATCCAAAGGCCCCGTCGGGAGACCGTATAATTTTTATTGTGACAAACGCCATAGTAAAAATATAACCCGACCAAATGGCATTGCTCGTTAGTTTCATATTAGTCGTATGTGACTATGAGTTCATTGAATTTGGCGTAAATTTCTACGGTCTCCTGGCGGGGCCTATAGCTCTATCTATCGATGAATATTGGTATAAAAAATGTGACGTCACAAAAAACATGACCAGGGAAAACTTAATGGAAATATGCCAGCAGGGGTTTGAACCTAAAGCTAGTAGCAGAGCGTACAAATAGATGATTTATCAATTTATCATACAAATGGATAAATGATTGCAATCGAATAACCGACGGGTGTAAGCTGAAAACCTAAATCAAGAATTAATCAGATGAAAGAAATGCACAATCGCAAATTACGAAGGCAGAATTTACGGAAAGTTGCAAATTTCACATAATCAGCCAGTCTTATGTTGTGATTCATAACCACTATGTAAAATTAATGAGCCACAAATGTGAATAACTGGAAGACACTGCTCTTAGCATGCATCTCTCCCATACTGAGGGAAGTCAGACCCTAAAGTAGTTACAATAAAGACAATCAAAGTAAAATTACAACATAGCCCACCTCCTCCAAACCCTTAACCGCGTCCTCCATATCCCTAATCTTGTTCATCAGCGCTTCCATTTTCGAGGGCCCCCGAGGAGACTGCATGGAATTCCTCATCTCTGCTGCCACCACCTCCTGAAGACTCTCCGCCTTGGTGATCTTCTGCCTCAGCTGCTTCCACTCCTCCTCCTTACTAGCTACTTTATCCTTCAACTCTAGAACTTGACTCTTCACTGGTTCCATCTGGGAGGTGACGTTGATGGAGGTAGCGTCATAGATGCGTTTCTTCTGTTCGTACTGCTGTTGTACTGATTGGAACTCCTCCTTTATCGGCTTGATGCTGTCCGCTAGCGGATGGATCTCTTCGCGCACTTGTGACAACTTTTGAGCTGTCTGCGCAACCAACTGGGAACCGTATGAATAAATTACTATTATGTATTACGAGCCTACTGTGATCCACTGCTGAACAAAGGCATCACGGTTCTCTTCCACTCTTGAAAAGTTAAAGATGCAATGCAAATTATGAGCTAAAAAAACAAGACATAACTAGCGAAAAGCCTTTACCTATACGGGGTGGCAGAGGCATAATTGTGGCCACGTATAGCCAGTTGTCTAAATGAGTAAAGGTTCCATCATTCTAAACGGTAGGTATCCAATGGATACTATCCATTAATGTCTTGCAAAACAACTAAATAAGTGATGAAAAAAGCAGACTCCGCCATTTTATCTTACATCGTGTATGTTACGTAACATAAACAAACACTAAAGTAAATGGGAAAACGCTAGAAAACAGATCCGCAAAAATGTTTACTATCCGCCCGCCCGGACATGGCACTTCCAATAAGGAAAGGAACAAGTTTCATAAACAAAGCAATAAACCCTGTAACAAGAGGACGTAAGCCTTATCTTCTAGTTAATAAATTCTCGTGTCCACAGTGACTTGAGCAAAAGGGGAATCTGCGGAATATTCTCTAATAATTCGGTACTTGAATGGTTAGCCTAATTTTTGAGGAGCTATTAACTGTATAAACGCCATTAACTACGGTTAATAAAAGTAAGTACTAGTCTGATCGGTTAACAGATTAGAACTTGCAACTCAGTAAGCTCTATGGAAATACCTTTGACCATTATGTAGCAATCCGTGTTGATGCAAAATCAGGATATTAATATTTATGAAAAAAAGGTATTTTGTACAAAAGTAATTAGGTCTCTAGCGGCTGATTCAGTTTTCTACCTTTACCTGAAACAAATAAATTACTCTAAGCTAGGTACCTAATCTTCAGATACACTTGATTGGTCAACTGACCTGGGACAAATCGTGCAAGGACTTCTTCGTCAAGTCGGAAGGTGTCTCATGATCCTTGTCTTCGTCTTCATCATCGATTTTCAACTTCTTGTGGTTAACAAGTGCGATCTCAACGGTCGGGTCTGAGGAGCTGATGATGTCCAGCGTCCTCGCCAGAATACCGGCTTCCACCTGCGAGAGATTTAAAACCGGTTTATAATAAAAATTTAATTAGCTGGTACCGGACTGGATTAGACCTTTACTCTCGCTGGCACATCTATTGCTCGCTATTGTTAGCTTAGCTTAACGTTTTTAGGGTTCCGATCCTTAAAAGGAAAATAACCGGCCAAGTGCGAGTCGGACTCGCGCACGGAGGGTTCCGTGCCATTATCTGTAAAAAACCGCAAAAAAAATGTATGGGAGCCCCCCCTAAATATTAATTTAATTTTAATTTAATTATTTATTTTTTAAGTAAATAATATACTCAATATATTGTGAACATTTTAAGCGTCTACCTGCTACCATTATCAATATCGAGCAAAAATGAGCAAAAAAATCACGTTTGTTGTATGGGAGCCCCCCTTAATATTAAATTTCAACTGTCTAGCTACCACGGTTCATGAGATACAGCCTGGTGACAGACGGACGGACGGACGGACAGACGGACAGCGAAGTCTCAGTAATAGAGTCCCGTTTGGCACCCTTCGGGTACGGAACCCTAAAAAGGAACTCTTATTATCCTTTGGTTTCATTTAAAAAGGCGCTTCACACAAATCGTACATAAAGTAAAATACACCCTTCTAAAAGAGGAAATGCATACCCGCATAGAATATGAAATCATCCTTTCCCATAGCAAAGTCGTAAAAACGTACATAAAACCACGACACAGAAGGAAAATAAGATAAACGAAAACAACTATACCTATACTATAGCAATAGGCAAATATAATATACAACATGTTACAAAATCATCATTCACCATAGTTTTCAGGTTATTAATTTTGTACAAACAGGCATTAGACAGTTTTACTTTTATAGCTGTTATGCCTCATGGAATTGTTTAATGTTATATGGCAAAAGAACACTTCTGACCGAAGTACCAGCCTCATTGGAAAGCACATTCGAAAATAAAGTGAATTGCTCGTTGCTTTTCAGTAACAATTGATTAAATTGTACATATTATATTAAGAAGGTGCCTTAGGCAAAAACAGCCTTTAGCAATACACGAATCGCTCGGAATGAGGAGTAATTGCTGTATGTTTTTTCACTAGCTTGTTTATCACGAATGTCAGGGTGACTTTGCTTTCCCATAAACGTTATCCCAACAAAACATGCATACGCATATACAAAAACGCCAGTCTCGCAGCCTGCGCAGTTTATTCTACCGTAAAAAGTTGTGAGATCTAATTTTAAACCTGTTAAGTGACTACCTAATTAGTTAACTAATAACATTTATAGTGATCGGATCAATATAAGACATCTTTATTTCTTCAATAATAATTAGAATGACTTGGCAATCGCACGTAGAAAAGTTGTCGACTATAGGACCGTGTGTGCAACGTAATGTACCTATTGCTCTCGCTCTGAAATAATTCGTTGTTTTCTTATTAGTTAAGTTTATCTTTATTTAGAGATGTGTTGTGTTGAGTAATAATATTCATTTGTGCTCTGGGTGCTATAGAGTGGTCAGTTGAGCGCGATTGCCAAGTTATTCTAATTATTATTGAAGAAATAAAGATGTCTTATATTGATCCGATCACTATAAATGTTATTAGTTAACTAATTAGGTAGTTACTTAACAGTATACGATAATAAAGTTGTTGGAAAGATTCTACCATACACAGATACTGGTTAAATTATCCGACTTGGTTTAAAATTAGATCTCACAACTTTTTACGGTAGAATAAACTGCGCAGGCTGCGAGACTGGCGTTTTTGTATATGCGTATGCATGTTTTGTTGGGATCTCATTTCTTTTTGTAAGTAACTTTCCTTTTTTTCTTTTCGGGTACTATTTCTTGTGCGTTAGCTACCGACTTTCTCAAAGCCCACTCCCTATCTATCTCTATGGGCTCTTCTCTGTGGCTTTGATGTTACGATTTGTGACAAGTCTGGGCGGTGAATTATATAAATATAAATCATACCTCAAACCAAACCATACCACGATTCAGGAAATGCACACCTAGCGACATCTAATGGGGAATAGCGATATTAGACAATATTGTAACCGCTTTATTTAAATCATAGCTGGAACCAAACCATACCGCGATTCAAGATACACATAGCGACATCTAATGGGGAATAGCGATGAATCGAAGTAGTCGTGTACTGAGCTTATTGATAATTAATATATTATGAAATTGGGGCTAAAATTGCGCAATGTTTGAGTTTTCCTTGGCTTTTCAGGCTAAACTTTAACCATGCTCAAAATTTTAAGCTTGTGGGTTCGCTAGAAGTAACCTTTAGAGTTTTCATGATCGTGAATCAGTGAGTCAGTGAGTGTCAAAATTGAGGAACTTTGAATTGCTGTACCTTCAACTCTACTGGTTCAAATTTATTGAAATTTTGAGAATATGTCTTATGACATGGTGCCTTTTAGCCGCCGGGAATTCAGGTTTCTATCTTTATCCACAACGGAGTAACAGGTAGGTCAAATATGCTCTGAATGGCTTCCTGTAAAGGATGTTACTGCTGCGCCCGTATGTTTTGCTCGACTTGGCTTGGGGGCGCTACCGCGCCCCCAGATTTTATTAATTTTGTTAGATAGAAAAGTCTCCTGAAGTTGCCAGACAATCTGTCTTACACAATGATTTATTTTACAATTTCGCACTGCATCTGAATTTGTGTTCTTGTTATTTATCTAATCATTATAAAAATGGCACAGTTTGTTCCTCAGTTAGACTTGCTTAGCTAGGCCCTAACTCTTTATTAATCTGTGGCTAGGCTTTAACCTTTTTTTATTTTTTTATTTAATTTCCTCTAAAAATAAGTTATGGATGAAACTCTAAGTTCTAATTGCCTAGGGCCCGCCCTTAAGTGTACCCGTACTCGTTAATGTGCGTATTACCACAGGGTGCTCATCCCATACAAATTAGAATTAGTAACCCTTCGTAAAAAAGAGATGGCGTGTGGAGTAAGATTTGTACTTTAAACGCCATGGTTTCAGTTAGCATACTTCTAGGTGGCGCATATATCTTAGCGCAATCCCGTAATTGCAATTTTTCGATGGTGCTGCACCAAGCGATAATGGCCTCGAACTAAAGAAGCTTCCGTAGCATCTCAGGTTACGTCGGTGTCATATTTTGTTCTAGGCGGTCTATCTGTATTAGTATAATATTATAGTATCTGTGGTATATTACCTAGTTATTGTGCACTCTAACTGATTTGCTCACTCTAACGGTAACATATACATTATTAAATCCTCTCGAATAAACGAGAATCATGCATCAGTATGTAAGTAGGCATAGAATAGAGCATGGCTTGCGATTGAAAATAAATGGAGCGAAAACGCTGCGTAGCGTAGCACTAGAAATATTTATCGTAGCACGCGTAGCAGTTTCTCCGTTGCGATGCTACGGGGCGGCGCGCGTAGCTGAGGCCGCTGCGCTATGGCCATTATATCTCTTCGTAGCGTAGCATATGTCGGCGGCCGATCGTAGAATAGGGCACATCATGATGTGCCCAAACGTGAAATATCATGAAACGATAAAATCTCTTAAGGCAAAGACTGCGGTAGCTTAGGTGAAGACTAAAGGGGGCGAGCGCAGCGAAGCCCCCGAATAGTCTTCGTGTTCGTTTGAGATGTATAACACAAAAAACATCACGTAGTGCTGAATAAAAATGCTTTTAAAAAGACAAGTTTTCGTTAAAACCCGCCACATCATGATGTGCCTAGTAATTGCTTGGGCATATCATGAAATGGCGGGGCACATCATGATGTGCCCGATTCTACGATCGGCCGCCGACACATAGAGCAAGACTCACAGACCGTGACTCACTACCCTCTCCTCTACTAATTTCATGCAAGTCAGTACCTACGTCATGTAACATAAGTACAGTACAGGGTGTATTCAGTTTGTATAATTGATTATTTTTCCAGAAATATTCAGTTTTCCGATGTACCGTAATCTAGTGGGGTAGTACACCGGGTGTATTCATGTTGATGATTGTTCAACTTATTTTGCTAATACCTCTACAGAATTATTTAGCAATAATGTTCCAGTTTGTGCCTTCACAAGAATACCTTCGTACCGACGACGGTAGTACTTAACCCAGCTACAAATTAAGCCAGGATCGTAATTAGGTGCTCTCCAGAGCTCTTGTTTCTGGGCTCTATGGCTACTCGACAAGAGCTTTCAAGTTTTGACTCGTCTCTAACTTGATTTGAATGTTGTTAAAGTTTCAAGTTTGATTTGACGCCTTGTGCCTTGTGACCTTATTTCGAACTTGTCTTAAGCGTCCGGTTTGATTTGTTCAAGCTGTAATTTGAATCTACAATGATATGTCAGTATCTTTATATTTCTGTCGGTTAGGCTTGTGCGCGCTCGGTCACTGAGCGGATCGCTCCAAACTAGTACAATCGCTCAAATGTACTAGTTCGGTATTTTAGGTCTTTTAGTTCACTAATACAGTAAGAAACGACGTCTGTTCATGATCCTTTGACCGAATGAACGAGACCGACAGTGTCGGTCTCGTTCACAAATTGCCATTTGAGATGGATTGATTATAAACTATAGAAAAATACTTCAAATTATGAGCATTGCCCCCGCCCTCAGCACAATGCTGAGTTAGGGCCTTTTGCACAGCAGAGGGAAAGAACACACCGCGGCACTCACTACCTATGGTCCGTTGTGTAATAAACGCCATTTCTTTCTTTCTTGTTGAAATTATCAATACTCGAGCTTACAGTTTCATACGAGATAAAAGCGGTTTTCTTAATCTAATATACAAGCTGTATAACATATCTTCGCCCGAGTGCATAAAATTTCACGCATTCACGCTCAATCAGGCGGCTTAATTGATCACTCCAGCAACGATGTAATCGTACCTGCCGCCATTGAATTAAAATATACGATCAGGCATAACACGAATGACCGACAGGCAACCTTCCTGTCGATATGGCAATTATGATAAGCCTATCAGATCCTATCAGACGGATGAAATAATAAAAGTCTAATCTTATGATCATCTATGTCAGAAATCTGATTTTCAAGCTAAAGGTGATACTATCCCGCTCCCGTACAGCTAAAGAATTAAATTGTGTAAGTACTTGAGCCACTGCTGTGCGTCCGCTTTGGCCCTGGCAGAATACCAGCGTCACAGATTCGTCTGTGACATTGCTGAGTCAGGGCCATTTCACTGCCGTGGTAAAGTCACATAACCACACAGCTGTAGGTACCTACTGTTAATTGAATAGTGCGTGCTATTAAGTGCTGTCTATTTAAATTGATTTTTTTGTTATTAATTTATGTGTGTGTACCATGTCCTTTGAAAAAATATTTTATCTATCTATCTATCTATCTATCTATCTGTTGAAATCAATATGGATTTCAGGTTGTTCTATGAAAATGAAACATTAATTAGACTAACTTCTTATCAAACGTAAATTTGACAGAAACTGCGTAGGTTTTCAGTTGCGTATTTACGTTAGCGAATAAGTAAGTGGACGGAGCCCTCTTTCTAACCTATCAGCTATGCTCCTCGCAACAATGAAGCAGGAAAGTTGTCAACTCGTAAACTTAACGAGTCTTAACTCACCTTGAAAGTGGAAAGATTGGCACGCTGCCGCTTGTAAAGCGTGCTCTTAGTACGGAGTGAGTTCACGTACTTTTTCAACTCGTCTCCTCGGAGCACCATGTCGCCGACCAATTGGCGGACCTGTGAAAGGATTTACCAATTAAATAGCCATCCATGTCGCTTTAAAATCATTAACTTTTTCACTAACACTTTCATTAACACATCTTCTTTCGTAATTTCGTAATTTCTTTATTGTACTCACATGACAGTAAAAATAGCTTAACATAGAAAAAATATGTACAAAGGCGAGCTTATCTCTAATAAGAGATTTCTTCCAGCAAACCATGTTGGGTAGGAGACGGAGATGATAGGTAATGGGAAGAATTGCGCGTACAATAATATCTATACTTGTGTATGATACAATATTATCTATTAAACTAGGTATCTGTGTCTAATATAGAACAGCTTCTTTATTGGATGTCGCTTTAAAGCCTCAACACAACACTCCGTTCAACCATGTATTTGTGCCTCGATGAATCTATTTTAACAACGCCTCCCAAATTTTGCACTATAATAATAACCTCTCGTCAGTGTTATATCTTATATAAGACGGTATGTTTTTTTTATTTTATTGAGGACGCTCCTCGTTTTCATGCAACGGCGGTTTATAAAAGAAGGGTAGCTATTATGTTTAGTAAATGTTGGCAGTCCCATTCACGAAGAACGCCTGAATGTTCCTGCCTGGAGTAGTCCGACCGTAAAATATGGAGCCCCGCCTATATTATATTGTGTCATGTTATATCACGCTTGGACGTTTTTCCGTCGGCTTTTCCCTATATTATATGGCGGACTCTTTATTAACATTTTTATTCTGCTAATTCCAAATATCTTTGCATCCCTTTACAGATGTGAAACATGACGGTTGCTGCAAATATTTTGCAAAGTATTAGGTTCATTTTCTTTGTTAAAGTTGAATCAAATCAAAAAGTTTTTCTTTATAAGATGAAGTTCATCACCGACACTTTAAATTATTTTTCTATCAGGCTGAAATGAAACTTCCAGTTTCATTGTCCCTTTTCTTGACGAATCGAGATAATGCGTTCAAAATTCAAATAACAGATCGCTATCGGCGCGTCCTCGATAGATAGTAAAGCCATTTATTTTAATTATCTTCGACCTCTGTTCGTTCGGAGTCTTTCAAGAGAAGATCAATTCAGTGGTTCGACGTGATAGCTCGATTGAATCGTGAGTCGTGACGTCATCCGGGAGGTGACAAATCCCGCGACGCTGTTAGTTTCGTCGGCAGCGGCGCATTGCGCTTCGGCGTGACGTTTGTGCGTTTTACTAAACGCTAATGAACTGACAGAACTTCAGCTTGCTCCGGATTTGATGGACCGGATCGAATAAGTTAAACGTAGGTACGGTTAAATTTATGATTTTATTAGAAAACGAGAAATAGTTTATTGTTCTAGTATACATTATGAGCCAGGGCCTATTCACTGTGGTGTGGAATATGCACATGTATAGTTTCTTTCTATGTTTTGTAAGAATCTTTATTGTATTTGTGTGTACATATTCTTACAGTGAATAAATGGATTATCTATCTATCTATCTATCTATCTAACATTCGGAACACAATACGCTTTTATTGCTCAGATGAGGTGCTCACTGCTCGCTAGCGCTCACCCAACAAATTACAAATTGTTTTGAAGTCAATTGACTAAGTTTGTCTCGCCTTTATGACTTCCAGACGCGAGTATCAGTACAATGTATTCACACACACACACACAAGGTCCTTGGATACATTGATTTGGGCATGACTCTATTACATTGCTCTTTACCCACAAATCAAATGTCTGTATTTCTGTAGATATTTACAAATACAAGGTGTAAATGAATTAACGCAAAATGAGAAACTACTTTGTTAGCGACATCATTCTGAGCAACTTTAATTACGAAACCGATTTGATCAGAGCAACTTTATTTTTCACTTCCGTGTACATTTTGGCCTGAGTGGGTCAGCTGATTTGTATGGAGAAGTGAAAATAAAGTTGCTCTGATCAAATCGGTTTCATAATGAAAGTTGCTCAGAATGATGTCCCTAACAAAGTAGTTTCTCATTTTGCGTTAATTCATTTACACCTTAAATACCTACTACCCACTTAGAACACGTCATCTGCGCTATTCTTCAATTTACTTTTTAAAGTAGTCTTCCAGTAGTACATGGCCCGAAAGATTCACTTACCCTAAGAGGTTCTACGCTAATCTATTCCAATTACTTAAGTCGATGTTAACAAGATAAGTTTCCATGGGGTTTGACAAAGGCTCTTAGAATAGTATTGAACGCATCCCGGGCCCCGGGTTAAGCCGGTAGAACCGTCTCGGAAGTCGTTTAAGTAAAAAAATATCTGTGCCAGAAGAACCCCAAGAGAAGAAAAAGAAAAGACTTAATCTACATTAAAAGGAGGACTCCACTTATGTAAATGAAATAGTGTGTGTTAAAGAAATGAATGAATTTTAATTTTTTAATTTTTAAGTCTTCATTAAGCTCTTCCGAGTTTTTAATAACTGCACTATACTTGTCGGTTTTCAGAAAATCTGTCCATAAACTCGCTGTCAAGATTTTCCCCTGTTTTCAGTTAATTCATAACGCCAACAGTAGGTCCGATTGGTGACTATTATCATTTTATATCATTACCACTTTTAGATAGTAATTACGGATCACGCGAACCCAGATCCAGCCGCAATGAAAAAGTTAACACAGCCTCTAAGTCCGTCCCGATATTGGATGAAAAGCGAAGTCGATTCTAATGGGCCATTAAAGTCAGCCCAATGATTAAACTTCTGTCTATGAATAGGTAAACTTTACTTCAGCACAGATCAGATAGCTGAGAATAATTAAGGTTTGAGGGATCACTTTAAAGAACCTGATATAGAACAGATAAGATTGTCTAGGTGCTGCTGATATTTTGGAGAAATAACGTCGCTGAGGCAGATTACGAAGAAAATCTTGGTCCTTTAGGTATCACAAAAAAATGTTTTTTTCGCAGCAGTATTATTTTAATATTTTAATAGCAGTATAGGAAACTTTCTTTCATTGAAATAGAATTTTCATCTGACGGTGTAGGACTCAGACTGGCCCACTTGCTCCAATTAATTTATCAATCACAGATATTTTGATATTTGTCCCAATCTTTCTTTGTTATCGAGCTATCCCATTAGTTCTATGTTCACGGAATGGCGCAATCTATACACACAACAAAGATGGCGCCTTTAACCTGTGCCTGCAAATCGGCTAGTGTTGCCTCGTGGTCCCTCAACGCCGCTGCAAGCTCGTCGACACGCCCGGCGCTCGCGTCCTTATTCCTTCGGATCACGGTCGCTTGTTGCCTGAACGGCGCCAGCTTATCCTCCTGCGGCCCCGCAGCGGCTAAGCGACGTTGCACTAATTGTTCTATCTCGTTGTTGACTGTGGCAATCTACAAGGAAACCAGAAATACGATTATTCATTTATTTATTTATTTATCAAAGCCTAGAGCACAAATCAAAATAATATAAGCAGAGAACTTAGACTAGACATAGGCCAATTAAAGGCATCTATTTTGTAGGCCAAACATATGGTAGTGAACTTATACAATCAAAATAAAATAAAAAGGGGGTAATTTATAAGTACCGGGTTCAAAGGTAATATGGGGATGGGGTGGGAATCTGTGTAGGGGTGTGTTTGTGTGTGTATATTGTGTGTGTGTTATTGGTTGGGAACTGCAGTCTGAGCTAGCCCAATTCCACGCCATAGGAGGTTTGAATTACTTGCTAAATATGTGCTTTGCTACACATACTGCAATTAAGATGATGAAATATTTGTGTGCAAGAAAATTGTGGAAATCATAAAACCAATTATTGTGTGTAGGATCGTAGTTATACAGCGAGCGAAAACACAAGACAGATGTATGTACATGTATCCCGGTCGAGTTAACTTGAGACTTGAATCGTGACGTCATTACTGCGCTTTTTAGGGTACCGTACCCGAAGGGTGCCAAAAGGGACCCTATTACTGAGACTTCGCTGTCCGTCTGTCCGTCCGTCCGTCCTGTCTGTCACCGGGTCCGTCTGCACGAACCGTAATAGCTAGAAAGCTGAAATTTTCACAGAATGTGCATATCTGTTGCCGCACCAACCACAAATACTGAAATACGAGAGATATTGCAAATTAAAGGGGGCCCCGATACAAGAGACGTGTTTAGATACACTTACGCATTTCAAAATGGAGATCTTGACTGAAACTGTTTATTTATTGTCATAGCAACCATGTCATAGACATATATACTACATTACTACACATTTAAATATGATAGCATATTTCGCGTCAACCCACATGGTTGTGGGTAGCCGGTATGATGTAGACTCTCAATCCGGAGGTCGTCGGTTCAAATCTCGTGAAGGCATAAACTTTTTAAATTTTCTTGTTGTTTTGAGTGCTTTTGATTTGTTGTACGATGGTACGGTACCCTTCGTGTGCGATACCGACCCGCACTTAACCGATTATTAATGCAATTGCATGTCAGCGAGTAATGTTCAGTCGACCGGGTGGTGCCTTTTCCAGACCTTAAGTTACTCACACTTGTCTCTCACTAGAGACTTACCCATGCAAAACTTAGATATAGAACTTTTAGTTTGGGCGAACCAATCTGACCTTTCGAAGAAGATGGATATGGTTAAAAGGTCAGGGAATACAACAAAAGGCGCGTGTTACGAAGTATTACCTAAGCCTACGGCTCAAAACTAACATATGAAGCTTGTTCTCGAAATTACCGTTAACTTTTTATACTACGGCTGTCGATAACTATACTTACAAATGTTGTAAACACAACGCAATTAAATCTTGTCTCAACATAACTGGGGCCCAATTCTTGTACACAATTCTCATTCAATGCTCTTGTGATGGTCTTACCTTAGCACGAACATAACTAACAAATGACGGTAATGAATGGCATTCGCTTGTTACGATGGACGTTCACGAGCCGCAATAGGACGGCAATTATTCTCGTATACTTACAATGGCGGCGTAGTTCAAATAGCTGAAAGCGCGATGACGTTCGCTCTTTGTCATAGTGATTATGATTATTAACTAAATATTACGCGAATCTTAGCCCTGGAGACTTGTACTTGTTAAACAAATGCCGAAGAGACATTCTTACCGGAAACGTGACAAATTCTCCCACTCACGCATATAAAGTTAGATAACTCGAGTTTGTCAAGTTGTCCATCACGTGATACACGGTCACATTGTCTTATAGAACAATTGCGTTTCTCTTTCAGTAATCATAAGGCGGGAGTTGGCGCTAAAATTATTCAGAGCATCATTTCGAAACTTGTGATGGATACGAGTCGAGTTCTCGTCGAGATACACCTTTTCTACGGTTCCGTTAATCTGGGCGTATGCAGAGATGCAAGCGCGATGCTTTTGTTTGGCGATTTTGCCCTGCCTTGCTAAATTATTGGCTTGCTAGCTTTTTGCTAGAAAGCAATCTGCGTGGCCTGCATATCTGCGCGACTCAGCTTACGCTCAAACCTATTTACGTGTCAGGAATCAAGCTGCCATGGTGTAAATCGCCTTTTTAGGGTTCCGTACCCGAAGGGTGCCAAAGGGACCCTGTTAGGGTTCCGTACCCGAAGGGTGCCAAACGGGACCCTATTACTGAGACTTCGCTGTCCGTCCGTCCGTCCGTCCGTCTATCTGTCACCAGCCTGTATCTCATGAACCGTGGTAGCTAGACCGTTGAAATTTTCACAGATGATCTGTTCTGTTGCCGCTATAACAAAAAATACTAAAAATCAAAAGAAATTTAATATTAAGGGGGGCTCCCATACAACAAACATAATTTTTTTGCTCATTTTTGCTCGATATTGATAATGGTAGCAGTTAGACGCTTAAAATGTTCACAATATATTGAGTATATTATTTACTTAAAAAATAAATAATTAAATTAAAATTAAATTAATATTTAGGGGGGGCTCCAATACAAATTTTTGCGGTTTTTTATAGATAATGGTACGGAATCCTTCGTGCGCGAGTCCGACTCGCACTTGGCCGGTTATTAAACCTACCTACTCCTACAAACAACCCGTAGTCTAAAACGTATATCAGTAAAATCCGCTCAAATTATAAGGGTTCAAATTACTACGTGGTCCTTAATGCTCGTTATGCGAAGTAAGGACCTTCGTAGGGGTCCTTCAGCACACGACATTTTCTGTGACTTATGTTGGCAAGATTCTTCAAGTGCTTGTTCCATATAAGGCTACGTAGAAAGTTGAATTTAACTGAAAGAGGTGAAATGAAAAGCGATTTGGCACACAAAGGCTCAAGCGGCATCGAACAAGCCTCTTGTCGGAAACTACTGTAGGGATTATGAATCGGTTTTCAAATAATCTACTCATTGATTTATGGGGTAGATTTAGGTGTGTAATTTATGTAGGATTTTGGTCTTTTCGATGATATATGGACGATAGTACGAACCTTGTCTTGAACATCGACCAAATCGGTGCGTGTAGCGTGTGGTTCTGATGCTATCATTTGCATGATATTCAGCTCCTTCTGTATGTTAGATGTCTCTTGAGGCAGTTTCTCTTTCACCAGGTAACTGTTGAGCTGCAACCAAAATACTTGATAAAACACTCGACGAAAGATTCTTGCCGAAAACGAAAAAATTATGAATCCTCATTTGAAGTAATTCCATAATTTTGATACTTTTGCTGGTTACATTGTGCGTCTATTTGCGTAGATCGGATGCTCATAGATATTTCATGCAGACTGTACATAAAAGTTTCCTTGCCTGTATCTCTTCCTGTAAATGTTTCATGGCATCGTCCACAGATTTAGGAGCAGAACTTTGTCCGTGCATTACGTTCAAGTATCTTTTGAGTTGATCGCTTGCCGTCTTCAGTTGAGATTGTTGAGTTTCGTACTGATAAATCATAACATCATTTCATTTACAATTGTTTGTAGTTAGCACTTTAAAACCGTATTTCTCAGATAAAAAGCAGATGTAGGTATATGCTGTTTGCATCTTGCAATCTGCATTATAATTAAAACATAACATAGCGTCACGCCTTGTCGCTTACGGGGTGGCAGAGGCACCACTTCCAGTCAGTGATCCAATACTCCATTATAATTATAATCGATCTGAATTGTGTCTAGCAGGCAAATAGCTACAATGCATCTTGTACACTTTAAAGTAGGTAGGTAGTAACGTAGTAGTTTACGATACATTTAAATTAGTGAATACATAAGTACATAAATCTATTACATATCATGAACCACAAGTTAAGTTCGATCACTATTGCATGGGTTGCTTCATTCTGAGTTACCTGAGTTTGTTAGCAATTCGTGGGTACCTGATACGTCAGTTCCTTCGATTTTTCCTGCTGAAGCCTCAAAGCTTTCCCGACGCTCAAAAGCTCTTCCTTATCGTTCACATCAGTAAGGTTTATCTGTACGTTCTCCAGCCGTTTGATAACTGTGAAACAGATAGATTAGTAGTAGACCGATGAGGGTAGAATATCTAGTTCAATCGTCAAGGCCCTTTGACTGCGCAATGTTTGTTCACTCATCAGAGTATTTGTCAAAGGTTTAATGGATTTCGGTTCTTGATTAGAATTAAATAGAACTTCGCTCAATAGCAAATTTACAACAGTTTAATATTCCCATTGTCTGCTAATATTGTTTGACAAGTTCATCTAAGTTAGCTAGCTATTTGTAGATGGTCGTAGAACTATACAGATTTTTAGAAATTAAGTAGGTCGTAGCGTAGGTAGGGTACAGTCACCATCAAATATATCGTAGCGGTGGAGGTGCTCAAATATTTCTGAGCAGCACTAAATTTCAAAAAAAATTGGCACACTCTATATCACTAAAATATCAGAACATTCAATTCGTCACAAATATAAGAGCAGCCAGGGTGATCAACATAAAGATCTGAACATTTAAGGAAAACATACCGTAATTCATGCAGTTTAAATTCATAACTTTCGTATGATACAGTTGCAGTATGTATTTAACGCGGAAGGATTATCCTGATGGTGACTGTACCCTACCTACGACCTACTTAATTTGATAAGAACTTGTCAAACAATATTAGCAGACAATGGGAATATTAAACTGTTGTAAATTTGCTGTTGAGCGAAGTTCTATTTAATTTTAATCAAGAACCGAAATCCATTAGACCTTTAACAAATACTCTGAAGGATTATCCTTCCGCGTTAAATTAAAAACATTTCATTTCATTTCATTTATACTTTATTGCACAAAACATAAAAAAACACGTAACATTTACAAAAAGTTATGTACAAAGGCGAGCTTATCTCTAAAAAGAGATTTCTTCCAGCAAACCTAGGCATGACAGGAAAAAACAGATACCGAGAGGGAAGTCAGTGCACAATAAATGACTAAATAAATATACTTCAAACATAATATAATAAGTACCTATACCAAAAATACTAAATAAATACACAATATGCAAATAAATACACCTAACTATATAAATACGGTACCATACAATATCTATCACGAAAGAGAGAGAAAGTGCTCTTTTACCCGGTCAAGCCGTAAGCCGTTTAAACATCCTGCAACCGCGCCTCCGCATGGAACCAACTGTATGACACCGACTAACAGTATGTCTAAACATCCTGCAACCGCCTCCGCATGGAACCAACTGTATGACACCGACTAACAGTATGTCTAAACATCCTGCAACCGCCTCCGCATGGAACCAACTGTATGACACCGACTAACAGTATGTCTAAACATCCTGCAACCGCCTCCGCATGGAACCAACTGTATGACACCGACTAACAGTATGTCTAAACATCCTGCAACCGCCTCCGCATGGAACCAACTGTATGACACCGACTAACAGTATGTCTAAACATCCTGCAACCGCCTCCGCATGGAACCAACTGTATGACACCGACTAACAGTATGTTTCTGGCTACCCTTATATTTAAGTATTTTGAGTACCTCCACACCACCGCTACGATATATATCTAATGGTGACTATTTCTGGTATTATTTCTGCATGTTTCAGAAAATATTTCCTGACACATGCAGAAATAACAAAATATATTCTATACACGGGCTACCAATTGGTTTTTGCGAATGATTGTGTAAAAGAATTAGTAGCATACAAAAGAGGTTAATTCCTAGTCGTGAACATCATTCAGCTATCCAACGGGACGACTTTTCAAACGATTTTATGTTAATCGAATTATGCGATGGCAAAGCCTAAAGGTGCGAACGCACTAGGCGGAACTGCACTGCAGCGGAACTGAGCGACACGGCGCGTCATTTTTTGATAAACCGCACTTGAACTACAGCGGCGCGTCAGTTTCGCCCGTTATTCAAACAAAGAACGAAAGAGATAGAGAGAAGAGAGAGGGGAGGAGGGGTGTGAGGTAGCGACACTTTTGCCTAGTTGCCCAACTTTGCCGCGCTGTTCCGCTGCAGTGCAGTTCCGTTGCCGCGTAGTGCGGTTTGCTCCATATGTTTGCCTTGAAAGAATATTTTGTCGCGTCGTGTCGCTCAGTTCCGCTGCGGTGCAGTTCCGCCTAGTGCGTTCGCACCTTAAAGGTGCGAACGCACTAGGCGGAACTGCGCGACACGGCGCGTCATTTTTTGGTAAACCGCACTTGAACTGAAGCGACGCGACAGTTTCACCCGCCATTTGAACAAAGAACGAAAGAGATAGAAAGAGGAGAGAGGGGCGGGGGCGTGAGGTAGCGTCAGTTTTGCCTAGTTGCCCAACTTTGCCGCGCAGTTCCGCTGCAGTGCAGTTCCGTTGCCGCGTAGTGCGGTTTGCTCCATATGTTTGCCTTGAAAGAATATTTTGTCGCGTCGTGTCGCTCAGTTCCGCTGCGGTGCAGTTCCGCCTAGTGCGTTCGCACCTTTATTGTCGTGTGGACCGACGCCATCTAAACCACTTACCGATGTCGCGTTCCACAGCCATCTCTTTGATATCATTAATAATTTCCGAAGCGTTCTCCTTCTGTAGCAAACGGGTCCTTTTGTGTACCTCCTTGAATTCGTCAATTAGGCTCTGGTACATTTCCAATAAATCCTGAACGTTATTGTTGCGGGTGACGTCAGCGGGTATCTCGGGGATCTTCAGGTATCTGAAAAATATCGCGATATCCGTTTACTAAATAGCTGCCAGAAGAAGGCAATAAAGCGACATACTTATGTAGATACATAATTATTTACCTAGAGCATTCTAAAGTCAATAAACATAGCATTAACATGTCTTCCCATGCAAGGTAGCAGAACGAAACTGCTATTTGTGCGTAGTCGTAATAATTCGCCTTTCAAGAATTTCCCCGTTATATCTACTTTATCTGTATCCACACAGGCAGTAATCAGGTACTACGGTACGGTATTCAGGAAAGGCTATAAAAATCTTCATCTATATTCTGGCCGCTGAGAGAATGCGATCCTGACCCATGTTTATGTCCCTGTCTGTCCCGCGCTACTTTTCACTCCCACAAGTGAGATAGAGTGAAAAATAGCGTGGGACAGACAGGGACATTACCTGTTTATATTATTGTTATCTTCATTGTGTGAATTAATATGCTGTGAAACATCAAAAAATCTAAATTTTAAATAAATAAATAAATAAATATAAATGTGTCAGGATCACATTCTCTCAGAATATAATCTCGATCACGCTGAATACGCAAACTCGTTCTAAAAAACTTTAAAGCGAGACGGGTTGCAACAAATTACTTGGCAAACATTAATTCAGGCCCATTATTTTGCGAGCCGAAAAACTTTCCCCATATTTTATTTTGATGTGACGAGATTAAAACCGCCTGGGGGGCAATTCTAGCTAGCGAGATCATGTCCATAGTCGAAATATAGATTTTGAGATACCGAAATCTCTATCAAACACAAGAAAAAGCTATTCTTACGACAAGCCTTTAGACTAGCCGATATATCTCGCCCCGTTTTTGATCGAAATAAACATAAATTGAGATCGTTTTCGACTTATTTAGGCGGTATCAAAACCGATATCTCGACTAGGGATATGATCTCGATAGCGGGAGAATCGGGAGCCTGGCCCTCGATTCTCGCGCTATCGAGATCATCTCCATGGTCAAAATATAGATTTTGGATACTGAATATCTCCGTCGAAAACAAAAAAGCTTTTCTCACGAACCGCCTTACGATCAACCGATATATCTCGACCTAATTTCAATCGAAATAAATATGAATAGACGTCGTTTTCGACGGAAATATAAGGTAATAAAATCGATATCTCGCCTATGGAGATCACGATAGCGCTAGAATTGCCCCCCAGGATCGCCTAACGTCTAATTGATTAGCCAAGGCCTGCAGATTTGGCAATTTAGTTTAGGCTAATGAAATATTTTACACGTCGGGGGGTGTCTAAAAAGAAATCTTATAACGTCAAACCTTATAAATATAACCATAATTAAACCTACCAGGCTGCTTTTATCTACTTCGTCAACATTGTAGCTATTTTAAGCTGTGATATATTATCGACTTTCAATTGAACGAATTACCTAAACAGGCTCTTTGATAGAATGATGTACTATATAGAGCTCTTGTAATTGTGTATATTACCTACTGGGAATCGGAGATGAATGAATGTACATATTGACAAAGCCACGCCCCACATAACGAAGAGATGATGGCAAATGGGGGAAAAAACCGGACATTCGGACTCGCGCACAAAGGGTTCCGTACAATTATCTGTAAAAATGGCAAAACAATCATGTCTGTTGCATGGGAGCCCCATTTAATATTTATCATAATCTGTTTTTTACTAGAGGACGACCCAGGAAGAGGTGGTGAGATTGTCTGGAGGAGGAAGAGCATCGGAGAGAAAACGTCTTGGCGAAGGGAGGCCAGGGATCAGGGCCGGATTTAGAGGTCCGGAGGCCTCGGGGCAACAAAGGAGCGGAGGCCCCCTCGCCCCAAATTATTTTCCAAAGAAAATGAACAATTTTTTTCAGTCGAGTTCATCAACATAAATACATCATCTGTGAAAATTTCAACTGTCTAGCTATCACGGTTCATGAGATACAGCCTGGTGACAGACGGACAGAGACGGACGGACAGACAGAAGGACAGCGGAGGCTTAGTAATAGGGACCCGTTTGGCACCCTTCCGGTACGGGCACGGCACTGCAACGGCAACGGGTACGGCAAACATGATGGGCAATACTGGGGAAATTCTAAAAGTCCATTAATTTCGTTTTTTTCATCACCCTTTGTCACCCACCGGCCGCCTAATTTGAAAGAACTCCGACACATGGTCAAAGAAAACCGCTGCGGTCTGTGTGCAAGACAGTTTTTAGTTTGTATCGAAGTGCCGTGTCTTAGTGAAATGCGAGTGACACAGCCTGGGCGAACGCACTATAAGACATGACGAACTGATTTGACAGGTGACAATAGACAAAAATAGACATTGCCTGAAAATCATAATTTTAATATTTTTTTATTTGTTTGTTTAGCCCACAGCACAATACTAAAGATATACAGCACAATAAATAACTTAAACCTAGGCCAACTATGGGCTCTTATTATCTTACTATTACATTCATTCATCTATGTATGGTTTTATGCCATCAGATTCCGGTATAGGTACCTATAGTTGACAAGATTCACTTACTTGGCCAAATAAGCGGTGTTCTTCACCTGATCCTTATTACTCAGTAGCCAGTGGAGCACATGGTGAATAGTCCTCGCGTCTCCGGCCAGCAGCTCGGCACGGAAACGGGCCGGCTCCACGCCAGCCGCCGGACGGTACTTCACGTTACTGAGCATCTCCAGGAGACGGACGGATACAGCTTCCGGGTCATCTTCACGGATGTCCAGCTAGAGGGGTGCACAGTTTAATAATACTTTAATTCGCGTTGCCGACTTCCACAAACCCTATTTGATTAGATTGAGTTTAATACAAACTGTAACCCCGCTATTTCCCCACCGGTTTAGGCTATGCGTACGCGTTGCCCGTCAGCCACGCATAGTAGATTGTATTTGTACCTAGTAATGAGCAGTTGGCACAGGACCGGGAAGATTGGCGCTATAGAGAAGAGGCCTATGCCCACCAGTGGTTCGATGTGGGCTGAGGATGATGACGATGATTGAGCAGTACTAGGTGGCCATGGCCATGTGTGGTCTTCATCAGTTCCGCATCACAATATTATGCCTACATGCTTGCACGAGTTATTATGAATACTTACACAAAAATTACTATAGGTCTGCCATCACAATAATTCTCCAGGATCCCATCATCAGGGCCGTGGGGCATGTACTGAATAGCACGGTAATAGCTATAGCAAGGGCGCAAAATTTCGGTTGGTTTATAAATCCAAAACTGACTTTTTGCGCCTCGTAATAGCTATCTCCACTCCATGCCATTCCTGTCCGCGACTCGCGGCCCAGATCCTGACCTGGTGTCAATGGGACCAATTGGAAGGTAAACCCTTTCAAACAAAACAATAATTTTCCAAATCGGTCTAGGCGCAATCAGGGCACATACATAAAAAAATATCCCGACGAATTAAGCCTCCCCCTTTTGTGAAGTCGGTTAAAAATAGCCGGTAGCAGAGGAATGAAAGGCATTATGGTATAGGTACATAGGTAATCTAAGCTTTTGCATTTACCAGTACCTAGGTAACTCAATACATTTTTTTTACGATAAGTCATCGTTCTATGTTTATCTGGTATTAGCCTTAATGAGTCACGAAAGGAGGAATGTGGCCAACAACGTAATTATTCTCTGTGATGCCTAATTTCCTGTTTGTTATACGTTATATCAAATACTTACTAACAATTCCTAACACAAGACTTATTTGTGAGACGCAGGCTAAGTTTATATACCTACTCTTTGACGCAGGCCATCGGACGCACCAGGCCACACAGCGGAGATTTAGCAGGCAAGGCAGGGCAGGCGACGACGACGTCTTATGTTTGACGAGCGAGTTTGCCCTAACCTAACTATCATGCATAGCCTGCACGGCCCAGCCTAACCTAACTATCATGCATAGCCTGCACGGCCCAGCCTAACCTAACTATCATGCATAGCCTGCACGGCCCAGCCTAACCTAACTATCATGCATAGCCTGCACGGCCCAGACAATAGAAGCTTGTTAAAAACGAGGTTTTACCTTCTCCCCAGCATTGAAGACAAAGAGCAGGTCAGCCAGCACTTGCAGAAGTTGCTTCTCATCAAGGGAATCGAATTTTATCAGGTCATAACTCTTGTTTAGGACGTCATTGAGCTCCCTCACTATGAACTTAATTTGATCAGTCATTTTACAAGTTTGCAAACCAAGATTTCTTTGAAACGACGAGGGGAACGTTTTGTTTTCGTGTGTTGGTTGACAGAACGCGTTGTCATGGAAACCATATATTAGTGTATCTGTAGTAAGTTTATATATAGGTACTCTTTGATGGAAACCGTTTTTTGCTGTTTGCATGTGTCGTAGCCATATCGTCAAATTTGGCCATATCATGATATGGCCGGTTTTAAGTGGGTTTTAATGAAAACATGCCTTTTTAAAAGCATTCATTTTCAATGTTTTTTTTTTGTTCATCGATAAGGCTATAAGTAGGTACGACATATGCATGCATCCTCAGATAAATGAAACTTGTGTTATGTGCATCAGTAAACAAAGAGTTTCGTCATTACGTAGTATATTATATTATCTTTGGTACTAACGTCTCGTAAGCAAAGATATACAATCGTTATAATATTACCGACAAAGGCAAAGGTTTTGTACCGGCATCCTGGTTATCACATGCTGAGTTAATCAAGAAAACCGCTCGCTCCGACGTCTATTTGTTCTCCATTGTTTTGTTCGACCCATGTCCTTAGGAGACTATCAGGTACCTACTGATTACGAAAATGTGTTAGCTGCATCTCCTCTCCTCACATACCGCTATACCTCTCAGGGGCGCTCGCAAGCAAGCACAGCTTGCTCTATGGTAGTAGGTAGGTATGAAATCAAACAGTCAAAATATCTTTGAATAAATTATATTTCTGTTATTTATAGTACAATCATTTATTGTTGCCAATGTCAAATCTCAACAAATTTATCCTTACGCTAACAGTTTGTGCCTTGTCACTGGTCACAGCACCCAGTGAGCTACAGCTTCCTAACGGGAACATTGTGGCGCGATCTCGCAGGTTTACAGGGTTCAGAAATTACAATTGTGGAACAGAAACGTGTTGTCATTTCAATCCGGGTCTTTGATATCATTATAAACAATATAAGACCATCTCAGTTCGACATTGATATTCAGAATGATACTATCCTTGCCAATGATAAAATGACTACACTTATCTGATACACCTGCATCGGGGGACCACCGAAAGTGACATTTTACAGTTT
>OY735257.1:5390569-5451951 GCA_963457715.1 Argyresthia albistria | reverse complement strand
GGGGCCTTTCGATTCGCTTGTCATCAAAACCTCTAGGAACCGAAGTCCTAAAAAACTTAAATTTGGTATGCATGCACCCACATGTTTGCAGTTTTGCACCCAAATCCCATAAAAACTCCGAAATCCACAACTTTAACCCCCTAAACCCCCTAAATCTGGGGTGCAAAGTTTGTATAAAAAACTGAATTTAAGGGTAAATTTTGTTGGTGTTAGTCCCATTATTGGTGTACTCACGAAACCCTCTCAACGCGAGTCCAATTCGCACTTGGCAGCTTATTTAACGTTCCTGAATAGGAGAATCTGGCTAGACTGGATCAAGTATTTATACACTACAGGATATCGCTATGATATCACACCAGTTACTGTCGCTTTTCATAGTTATTGATTATGTGAAATGAGACCGCAGTAAACAGAGGTGTGGTCCAAACAGCACGCCCCGAATATATTACTTGTGCATGCAATGTCTGTTTTGATTTAGATTTAAATCCAACCAAATAGTAAGTATTTTTATTTGAATTTAAAAAAAAAAACGTTCTAGTGCGGGTCGGAATCGCACACAAAGGGTACCGTACCATCGTACAACAAAACTTAAGCACTCAAAACAATAACACAAAAACAAAAAGAAAATTAAAAAAGATTATGCCCTCACGGTGATTTGAACTCACGACCTACGGATTGAGGGCCTACAAAATACCGGCTGAGCTACCACAACGATGTGGGTTGACGCGAAATATACCATATTATTGAAATGCGTGGGTGTATCGAAACAAGTCTCTTCTATGGGGACCCCTTTTAATTTGTAATATCTCTCGTATTTGTTGTTGCGGCAACAGCTATACACATTCTGTGATTTTTCAACTTTCTAGCTATTACGGTTTTCGTGCTCCCGCTGACGAACGGACGGACGGACAGACGGACAGCGGAGCCTTAGTAACAGGGTCCCGTTTGGCACCCTTCGGGTACGGTACCCTAGAAACGATGCTGTATTGATACTTTCAGAGACAGACAATGGCATTGATATCATCTTTTCCTCCTAAAGTGGCATGCCCTAAAATAAATATCGTCTATTGTTTAAAAGTTATCAATGGTTTTTGTTTTCATTACGCCTCATCATTCATTCCAGTCTAGAATGCGTTAGGCCAGAAAGCGAGAACTGAGAAATGCGTTTGAGTGAATGCTTCCATCCGCAAAAAACTTCGAAAATAATACATAGTGTATTCTTATCAGGTAACCCATTGGCTGGCCCTTGCAGTCCACAACATAATCGCAATTCTCAAGTCTTGCCTTCTTGCCTGAACGCGTTTTCTATCTATAGTACAATTCAATAGATAACCATTATTAAAACAGTAATATTCGTTCTTTGGTGTTTTCATGGTCAGTTGGGAATAAACTAACAGCAGGGTCAGAATGTATAATTATTTGTATTTTATATTATTAACCCTAATTGCGAGACGTGATTGTTACTTCTTCCTATAGGTACCTATTTTATATGAAACAGGCTATCTACAGAGGGACTTTTGACCTAGCGAATGTGGTCTGCGCCAAAAGAATAGTGATTTGAAAGCATCCTAAACACTAACACCTAAGCTATGCTAAGTCGATTCCTCTACCCTCGACTCAACCTAACTCAAGATTGTTGTTAAAAAATTATTTTTTTGAGGACGCCTCGACATATTATGGCCATGTCTAGGAGATGTCAAGCAAACGATTGAACATACAGGTGTAAACGGACTTCATGTCGCATACTGATGGACGAGTGTAATGAATATAGTATTTGCTCGTCGTTAGTATAGTTTTTATCAGCGCAGATTGTACTACCATAAGTCCATGGTTTCATTTAGCTTTTACTGTTTTCCAGGGAAAATGTTTTTACTTGTCGGCAACGTTCGAGCGGTAAGGTCAGAGTTTGCACGTGATCCACGGTGACGTCACGAGCAGCCTTGTGGTATTTGCCTTTAGATGGCGATTGATGGAAGCTCAGAGAAATCTTCCTTCTATTCCTTTCCTGAATAGTTTCATTCAAGGTCGCAAAGTAAATCGTTTCCTATGTCCAAGGTACTTATGATTTTCATTAAATTAAAACTTCTAGGGGCCCTGTAAACTTTTTGGCCAAACATCTGGGGCCGCGGCAGCGTCCCCGCCAAGTCGGGCAAATAAACAAAGAAAGGCGCTACAGTACCATCCTTTACTGCCCCCTTAGGCCGGGACTCCACCAAAGCGGAGATGTGCGGAGATGTGGAATATTTGTATGCCGCCATGGAAGCGGAGACGGAGATGTGAGCTGTTTCCATGGCGCATACAAATATTCCACATCTCCGCTTTGGTGGAGTCTCGGCCTTATTCGCTAACTCAGTGAGATGATCACTCAATGATGATCCGGAAAACTTAAACCAAAGGAATCAAATCAAGGAAGGAACAAAATCAAGGAAGTGCATCAAAATAAGTCGGCTAATATTATCCGACTTATTTTGATATCCTTTGATTACACCATAATTGAACGACACCAATAACTTCTTAATTTTTAC
This sequence comes from Argyresthia albistria, assembly GCA_963457715.1. Lineage (NCBI taxonomy): Eukaryota > Metazoa > Arthropoda > Insecta > Lepidoptera > Argyresthiidae > Argyresthia > Argyresthia albistria. Next base: position 5,449,426 of record OY735257.1, on the reverse strand, counting down.
GGATCATCATTGAGTGATCATCATTGAGTTAACGAATAAGGGGGCTGGAAGCCATTCAGCGCATATTCTACCCCCCTCTAATTTCGTTGTAGATGAAGAGAGAATTCTGATTTTGCCTAATTTTGTCTAGCATTCTGAGCGCTTAGCTGAATGCGATTGCCAAGTCTGAGTACTGTTCAAATTAACGACTTGGTTTTACACAAGATCTCACAACTTTTTACGATAGAGTAATCTGCCCTGCGAGACATTGGCTGCCTTTTGTATATGCAAGCATATTTTTGATTAGATCACTATTTTCGTTATTTTAAAGGCTCAAGTTACGTAATTCTTACCAAATATTAAGCAAATTAACAAATTCATGATATTCTAGTCTAGAATTCTAGATTATTATTTAGTGTATACATTAAATCATAGATATTTGACTTAACTTTGAGTTTTTTGATTAGGCATATATACATTATATACAACAGCCATAATAGGTACAATATTGATTGCTGGAAATTTTGACCACTTTCTAGGAATAATTGTCAAACATATATACTAGTGGCTCTGTGAGCTGTAGACCTCGCGAGTATGTCGGTGGGAAAGCTGAACTGCTAACACACATAAAAAAAATAACCCAAATAATTTTCTTTCAATAACACATACAAACTTATGAATGTACCTGGTTACGTACATGCAGTATGAAAGTAGCCGCACCAATAACTTTGTAAACTACATTTCGCGATCAATTATACAACCTATTGACTTTTTACTAAAATTATATAATCTGTTTCACTCTCATAGTCTTTACAAATCCAACGACACCTCATTTGTTAATATCCATCGAGCCGTTTGGGTTGTAGCGATTTTTTTACATTTTAAAACCCCATATCTCCGCCATTTAGAAAAAAAACAAAAAACTGGCTCGAGTAAAAAATTCTATTTATTTTTCCAACCTGCTCACAAAATTTCACGAGAATCGGTTCATAAATGCGACCTGTAGAGGAGAACAACCGGACATACAAAAGCATTTTTGCCCAAACCTGAAACGGAGACGCTTCGCTCGCTCATCTGTTTCACTCTCATGGTCTTTACGAATCCAACGACACCTCATTTGTTAATATCCATCGAGCCGTTTGGGTTGTAGCGATTTTATCTCCGCCATTTTGAAAAAAATCAAAAAACTGGCTCGAGTAAAAAATTCTATTTATTTTTCCAACCTGCTCACAAAATTTCACGAGAATCGGTTCATAAATGCGACCTGTAGAGGAGAACAACCGGACATACGAAAGCATTTTTGCCCAAACCTGAAACGGAGACGCTTCGCTCGCTTCGCTCGCTCGGTCAATAATATTGCCAAGCATTTTTAACCGACTTCAAAAAAGGAGATGTTTATCAATTCGGTTGTATGATTTTTATCATATATTTTTTTGTTTGTTACTTCGAAACTGGAACTGATTTATGAATCCATTTAAAAAACTCTTTCTTCGTTCGAAAGGTCACTCTGTAAGCTAAGCAGCAGGCACATCTGGCGGGTGGATCCGTGGGTGAGTGCTTAGCTAATAGCTTGATCCCATTTTTTTTTAATCAGGCATCATCGGTCCATTAGTTAGATTTCTACATGACAAAAACTGTGAAGTTTAATTTGTTTTTACCTGGATGACATTATACATACATCCAGCCTTCCTTTCTGAGACTTTTCGGTGTTTATAGTCGTTGTCACGAGACAAATTCTGACTGATCGTATATTCGTTTATAGTATATTATGTAATACGCATGGACTTCTCTGGCAGCAGACAGATTTCGTAGGCTCGATTTCGGGTAAATAAGACGACATTTGTATACCGAGCGGGGAGGACTAAGTGATAGGTCATGACTTCATGAGTCGGTTTTCTTTACGTTTATAACTAATTGATGAATTATCTTCCATCAAATTGATTTATTCGAGTCTTACCTTGTCTAAGCATTGATAACAGAATTTTGTAAGAGTTAATTATAATTCAAGATGTTTGTTTTGTGGGGCTTCTAAACGGGCCATAATTTCACTGCAATATGTGGCCGTATTTCTCAACACGGGAGTAAGAGAGGGACACCAATAGTTACCGGCCACATATTGCAGTGCAAATATGGCCCGTTGAGCTCCTTTAACTGAATACTTTTGAAATATTGAATTTTATTAAGCAAGACTGATTGTAAACAAAGTTAAGTTTATGGTAGCAAAGTAACGCTATAGTTAATTCAAACAAAAGTATGTCAATGGTTTATCACAAAATTATCCATATCAGAATAATGAGAAACAAACAAAATAGCCCATAAAAAGATTGATAACAAGATGAGATTAGGGTTCTCTGAGGTTCTCTAAAAGTGCAATCTCATGCCAATTGCCAAGAGTAAGTTAAGAATACTATAATGCAAGACATACAAATGAAGGTCACAATAATGTATTAAAGATTTTCTAGGTCAGAAACAATCAACTCTCTAATACTTTTAGTGCCACCTAAATGAGATTAGGTTATACCAACAAGCCTAAATAAGGCTCATTTTATGACAAAACCATTAGTAAAGTGTATAATAGTGCTCCATATGAAAATATAATTCAAGATAGTGCTCAATAAGATACCCCAACAAAAAAAAATGCACAAAATTTCTCACAGAGATAACATGCACGCGGATGCATAGTGTTTACTATAATTTGATTGCCTTACAAAATTGCACAACTATGTGTGATGCACTTATGATGCACCATAACCATGGCAGTAATGAGATTCCAAACGGCGGCGACAGACTTCAAGCACGACTGTTTAAACACAATAACTACTCAAATCACACAACATTCAAACACACATTCACCAGATGTGACATTAGTCATACAATTTATCGATAACTTGCAATTTATTTATGAGAACAGGCAGAGGATGGATAGGAGGCCTAGTTAGTATTTGAGGCCAAGTAAGTTTTCATGATCAAGTGCAAACACTTTTTAGGCACGCGATTTACCGCGGAACCATGCTCGGCACGCGGCTTGCGCGGGCGCAGACCAAGCGTGCGCTTCCGTCCGAACGATTCTCAACACTAACTAAAGTAACGGAGCGTATGTACGATTCCGAACCCATATCGTCCATTACAATGTTTTGATATTCCGAATGCGTGCTCACAAACGTAACTAGATTGCTAATGAGCTGATTGGAGAGGGGAAAAAATAAAAAAAGTTCTCATTAGCAGCCGCGTCACACTTTTATATCTGTGATTCGAGACACCTTCATTACCGATAAGGAGGATACAGATAGTGGTAAATCTATCTACACAGATAACGCTTTAATATACGATATAGTTTGACGCCTTTGGCGAGTAAAATTTAATTAAATGAAACTAGCTATTACCGCGGCTAACCGCCCGTCCACGTGCCAGGGCATAAATCAGTCTGCAATTTAGTACAGCAGCGTTGCGTGGATCGCGTAAAAGAGGTACTTACTAAGATCATCATAACAGCATCTCTTAGTAATTAGTATTGTACATATTGGATTACACAAGAGAGGAGTTTTTGAGAGATGGATCGATCATAATGCTCTGAAACGCTGTCCGTGTGGCTTTAAAGAGGGGATGGTATCAGTTCAGTATGTCTGTCTACTGAGTCTGAGTGAGAAGAGATACACGCAGTGTATGTTGCTGTCAGATCGTATCCCGGTGAATCAAAGGGCTCCACGGGATTCCTCTTTTCGAGAAACATAAACACTGCTGGTTTATTAATATTTTGCCGTTCAGCAACGTTGTGCAACGGTCATAGTAAATTTCAACACTGACCAAATTAAAAACCGAGTATAACTGCCCTTGAACTCTGATTGAGCAGCATTCATTACAGCATTGTTGCAATTATAGCAAATTGGCTCACTGTCAAGCCATGTGTGATCAACGCAGATGATATTTACCGGCTCGCGTGGGAATTCATTCACTACATTTACACCAGCAATCAGATAATATAGTAATGTTTAAGATTCCTTTCTCATGCTTACTATTTTGTTCATGTCACTAATCTAGTAGAAAGTCTCGCATATCAAGCAAGACACACGGTACCAAGTGTGTCCGGCCATTTACTATAAATGATATTACTGTTATTGTACTCTCTATTTCTATTGCATAAGAAAATGCACATGTTCGTAATAATATTACTCTTAACATCAATCTTCATGGTAATTTAATTCATATAGTTCAAGTGGCGTGTTCATGCAATAAACAGCAAAAAATGAAATGGATATAAACGAGTTACGTCAAATTACGTCAAACTTGCGCTAAACGTTAACTTTGAAACCGTTTTTATTACAAAATTTAAGTAAACCGGGTACTACGTATTACATCTGATAAAATTTACAATAGCAGACTGTAATATACTGGTCTCACATTCAAGTTATCTGATCTGCGCCAGCTGTTGCGTTGAGCTGAGCGACGGCGACGCACAGTCGGCTCCCAAGCAAGCCACCCTCAATCGATGCCTTACAGTCAAGTACATACATAACAACCTCTACCAATAATACCTCAAGCTGATACCAAAGTCACAAGTCGAGCTTCAATCGATTTATATGCAACGCAGCTTCGTTTGATGGGCAAGATGAGACACTATCGCGTATGAATGACTGTCACTGTCGCGGCGGACATAACGATGTGCCGATTGCCGCATGGGTGGGCACTTGGGTAGGTACTTCAGGTGAAGTCGCGTGCGAGCTTCGACTTCGGTGTCGCCGGTGCTATATCGGTCGAGTGCACCGGTGCAGCTTTTGTCTATGTTTAGCGCGGCCGGCGCGGTGCGGCGGCGCGGTATCGATCGGGCGGGGGCGAGCGAGTTTCGCTCGGTACTGGAGACTAGCGCGGCCAGCACTGCTTCACTGGCGAGTGCGGTCTCCGCGCGACTCGGCAACCGCGCAGGCGCCCTTCGCCGCAGCCACAACAGACACCAGAAAACACCACATTACGTAAATGGTCCAACAATGGGAGGCCTCGGTCGACATACTCGCAACTGCTTTGAACAGAACAATCACGGTCCAACGATTTGGATGGCGACGCAGCAAGGAAAAACTATTAGTTCCTACCTAACAATAAGCAATTAAGATTTGCATACGAATTGTCGCAGCCATGACTAAATGTCGCTCAAGAACATTTTTCGAAAGTACCACCAATTAACCTAGCTTGGAGCATCTCTGTAAACATACAAATGCATACATTTGGCCCCAGAATTACTTACAAGTCTTACAACATGAGAATTACTTACGTCAACAGAATACAGACGAGTAGTTAAATACATTTATCAATTTGGAGAATCGACCTAGCTAGACGGATATTGATTCAACTGCAGACAGAACTGAAACCCACAAAAGATCAATAAAAACGAAATATGTAGACAAAGAGCTGTCTCGTTTCAGACAAAACACTGCACCTGAACTTATTATTATTTAACAACATTTATGATGAATAATAAAGACTCCAATACCGAAAATTTACTACCAAAAAAAAATCTCATAATATTTTCACCATGATTGTCTACATTTTCGAGATGCAACCTAATATTTTGTACCAAATGACGGAAATTCAATACAGTCTCCATCATGATTTCACAACAATAATTTGCAAGTTCTATTTCGCAGACGTGTCACCCCTTCCCCCTTACCCTCCCTTGCCTTGCCACGAAGGGAAAACCCTCAAGGCCAGCAACGATTTTCGCCCAAGTCCTTGAATAGCTCGCGTGAGTACCCCATACCCGCGGCCTCAATATCGATGTCCTCTGAGGAACATTGTGTTCTTATACATATGCTTCGACATCTTTTATAGTTTGTATACAGGGTGCCATTAAATGAGCAGACCATATTTTGGGGAATGAAAGTACCGATCATTATGAACAACTTTCACAAAGAAACATATTGTCGCAAATGATAAAAAATTCGACACCCAGTACTTTGGCTCTATCAGCTGATTAAAAGTTACTATGGGCACGGGGTGCTCATCCCATACAAATTAGAATTAGTAACCCTTCATAAAAAAAGAGATGGCGTGAGGAGTAAGATTTGTACTACGCCATGGTTTCAGTTAACATACTTCTAGGTGGCGCTAATCTTAGAATAAATCCTATATATCTTAGCTCCATCTCGTGGTATTTGCCATTTTTCGATGGAGCTGCACCAAGCGATAATGGCCTCGAACTAAAGAAGCTTCCTTAGCATCTTAGTTTACGCCAGTGTCATATTTTGTTCTAGGTGGTCTGTCTGTATTAGTATAATTAGTATCTGGGCTATAATTTTTTTTTCGTTCGCGACCATAATGTTTCTCTGGTAAAGTTGTTCATAATGATAGGTATCCAGCGCTACTTTTTACTCTATCTGACTTGTGGAAGTAAAAATGTATATAAATACAAATTATATAAATGAGGTATCTTACAAATTAACCAAGTAACTCAAATAGTGAATGGAAAGCGATTAATAAGATTCAAACAAAATAGGTCGTTCCAAAGAATCGATAGAACCGAATATAATTTTACGTTTTTTTAAATAAATCAATTCAGCATTCATGCGGCCATGTTCCACTTTATAGTACTGCCCCCGATAGTAAGAAGGGCGCATCTAACATTTTTTCCGAAATTGAGTTGAATATAGGGCCGTGATCAGCAAAAAAAGACGCATCTGCTCATATTTTTTTTATTTGTCTAGCTCGTCCGTACACGGAGTTCTGTAACGTATAAGGGCGCATTTGTCAATGCATGATGTACGAGTACTAAGCTAAAAGGGCGCATTGGATACAAACTTAAATGAAAAGGCTTATTTGCGTACATGTGTCCTTTTCTTTCGGAAAATTTCAATCACTTCAGAAATTGAAAAGACACATTTTCTTCTGAACGAAGTAGGTAAGACGTAAGTGATCACATGCGCCTTTGCAATCTATTAATTCACTTAGTTATTTAAAAACGCATGTGGCAAATGGGCCTATTCTATCTAGTATATCAATTAAATTTTTAGACGCATGTGGTAAATGCGTCCTACTTTGCTGTGAACTTTTTTTGTCGTCGCTGGAATACTACATTGGAAAGACGCTAGTGCACATAAGTGCCCTTTAAGCATACTATTATCTCTTCTGTGCTTTAAGCTAAGCATTGGAGTCCCGATCGGGGCGGGAGGGGGTGGCGTGTTCGACGATCGATCAGTTGCGCCCGAGTAGTCGTGCAGAGAGCCTGTGCTGCTAAGTTTAAAGGACGTAAATGGCTATTTGCGACTTTTCAACCTGATATTGACTATTTTTCTAACATTTTTTTGCTAAGAAGAAAAGGAAAATTCTTAATAATTCAATAAATAATTAAAATATAGAAAAATTATCGATTACACATTATAACATAATAGCAAACCCATTTTATTGCATCGATAGAATATGTTTATAGTTTTCCTTTGTGAGACAGCCAGGCATTAAAATATTTTTTACATAAAACATTTTTATCTCGGTTTGAACATGATGCTACATGCGCCTTTCTTATTATCGGGGGCAGAGTATTGCTGGTTAACAACAGAAAATTAAATTAATGTAAGTACCGAAGGTTAAAGTAGATGTGGAAGATGTTTCAGTTATTCTACGTCACTCTAAGTTTATGACGGATGACCTTATAACAGTGCTGATTCAAACACGCGATCCAATTCCTGGCAATGAATATGGTGAGCACAAATGAAGTTCCTGTTATCGATAGATACGTTCTTTGGAAAATCGGTAATATGAAGACAGAAAATACAATATGATCGATTTGTTACACCTGACAATTTAAAGAGGTAGATAATCAAGTAACTCACGGAAGTAGTTGAGAGTTTCCCTGATCTGGTCAGGTGTGAGTGCGAGGTCCGCGTCGCTGACAGGAAGCGCTGGTGTCGGTATGAACCAGTCCTGGTTCTCGTAGCCTGGAAGAGGATACAGAAATTAATATACAACTTCAGAGAACCACTGTCCGACGAACGAATGACGTGATTAGGATCTGTCAGTAAAATAATGTGTATGCCAAAAAATAAAGGATAAACGAGTCTTAAATTAAGAGAATGAATCGTGAGGAAGATTACTCATACCAAGAGAATAAGGCTTTGCGATTTCAAACCGCAACATTTCTAAAACTTTGTTTACATCAGAATAGTATTTTCAATGGATTAACACAGAACTTTTTTCTAATTCAATCGACAGCAAAACAATGACAAGCAACGTTAAGCAACGTGGTCGCAGCTCATCTGGCTTTAGGAAGGGCAGACAACCATGGAAAAGGATTATTTCAAGCTCCATTAAATTCAATCGTAGAGTTGAATTCATTTGTGACAGTCTACGCGACACAGTATAAAATTACTTTGAAGGAGTAGTAAAACGAATCTTGTTTGCAAAATGTTTTCGTCCGCCATCGTCCATGAAAGATGCATCAGATGCCAGTATGAATGAACGGTTAAAGACTCAGTTTTTTCCTTAACGTCCAAGCAAAGTGCAAAGTCAACAACAGTAGTAGCAAGATTCGTTACGGTCCGGTTATATTCAATGTCACGATTGCAACAAAAAAACTTTTGCTGTGCCTTTACCAGACATTGAAATCAATCTTTTATATTACTGAACAAAGATGTTGAATTTTATAAAGCAGACCCAGAACAATGTTTGCGTGAATGAAATACCGTGCACCAACTACATTCAATTACATCCATGTGAATCATCAATTTATGATTCAAGTGTGCTATTGAAAACAATTTATACTTTTATATACAAACGAGTAGTGGCCCTACGAAGCATCCAGTAACCAATGGCGTCACAGGACCAGATGGAACCAATTTGCTATACGCTGTGTACTTTAGGAATCCGACATTTTGATCTTAACAAGTCTGAATTGAACTAAACCAATCGAGCTAACTCCAGCTGACATAACGTTAACAATAAATGGATAGACTTATGTCGGCCTTTGAGCCCATGCATGTATCTATGAAACAAATGACTCTACGACTCTACGACTCTACGTAAAGGTTGAAAGCGACCTTTCTCTTACAAAAGTAAGCAATCCATTCAAATAGAGACCGTCGTTACTGATGGTAATAGGAAAACTGTTAATAGAGGAGAGAGACTCTCTGACCGAGCCAACAAACACCAGATCCGCCGCGCGTGGCCGCATCTGAAGCGCGTTTGACGCCTCGAACATCTCCAGTTGACAAATGACACAGGACCGGTCTACGAATGCATATTGCATAGTTGGCCGCGGACGATGACTCCAGGCTAGACACCATTATTTATAGCCGCATACGGCGCCGGCGCCGGAAACCACGTCTCAAGCGAGGAGCTTAGTGGAACGGAACGGGTGGATATAGATCTTTGAAGAAAACAAGGAAGTTTCGTTGCAGTATTGTCCTCACACGGCGGTGTTGAAAGCCGGAACAAACGCAGTATTTTGTTTCACAAAGAACACAGAACCTGCAGGTAGGTATCTGTTTTAATTTCAGGTACAGATTTTTATGGTCCTTAGTTTCATCATCATCATATTCGGCAGCTTGTTTCCGCCTACTGCCGGGTATAAGCCTCCTCCTTTTTGTACCAACTCATCCGTTCCTGTGCCAATCGAATCCAGGTCTTCCCCGCCATATGGTCCTTAGTTAACTATCTCATAATTTTCAAAGATTAAGAGCTGGCTCAACTGAGTATTAAGATTCCGTCTGCATCACGGAAGTATTTATTAAACAGATACATTACAAGAAATTATTGCTTCCGCCTGCAAAGTTCAAAGAATCAATTATAGTGTTAGGTGATTAGAAAGCACTAGCCAACGACTGTCTCTGTATAAAACATGTACAATATTATGGCACATCTTCAAGACATAGTACACTTTCTTGACAGCGTGCCTAATGACGGAGAAACATAATTACGCTGTAAATTGACATCTTTATTATCATTTTTGTTGCGGAGAAAACACTTATAGTAATCCTAGCTGTGATTATTAACGTTACTTTCTGCTCCAAATAACTGTAACGTTATAAGTTTCCAAAGAATTTCATTACAAAGAGCACTTTTTGGCTTGACTTCATGCTCTCCTTTCAGAAGTATAAGTTACTGCGAACATAACATTGATTTTCTCAATAACTATTCGATCTCCAAGGTATAATAAGTAGTGCAGAAAAGGGGTTGTGGCTGGGTACGAATTCAATTACAAAGAATAGATAAGTACAACGAAATATTGAACCGATTATAATCTGCGTAACCAATAACCATTACCCAACACAAGAATCTGGGGGCGCGGTAGCGCCCCCAAGCCAAGTCGAGCAAAAAGCAAAACATACGGGCGCAGCAGTAACATCCTTTACAGGAAGCCATTCAGAGCATATTTGACCTACCTGTTACTCCGTTGTGGATAAAGATAGAAACCTGAATTCCCGGCGGCTAAAAGGCACCATGTCATAAGACATATTCTCAAAATTTCAATAAATTTGAACCAGTAGAGTTGAAGGTACAGCAATTCAAAGTTCCTCAATTTTGACACTCACTGACTCACTGATTCACGATCATGAAAACTCTAAAGGTTACTTCTAGCGAACCCACAAGCTTAAAATTTTGAGCATGGTTAGAGTTTAGCCTGCAAAGCCAAGGAAAACTCAAACATTGCGCAATTTTAGCCCCAATTTCATAATATATTAATTATCAATAAGCTCAGTACACGACTATTCCCCATTAGATGTCGCTAGTCGCTATGTGTATCTTGAATCGCGGTATGGTTTGGTTCCAGCTATGATTTAAATAACCGGCCAAGTGCGAGTCGGACTCGCGCACGAAGGGTTCCGTGCCATTATCTATAAAAAACCGCAAAAAAAATGTATGGGAGCCCCCCCTATATTAATTAAATTGATTATTTTTTATGTAAATAATATACTCAATATATTGTAAACATTTTAAGCGTCTACCTGCTACCATTATCATATCGAGCAAAAATGAGCAAAAAAATCACGTTTGTTGTATGGGAGCCCCCCTTAATATTAAATTTCTTTTGATTTTTAGTATTTGTTGTTATAGCGGCAACAGAAATACATCATCTGTGAAAATTTCAACTGTCTAGCTACCACGGTTCATGAGATACAGCCTGGTGACAGACGGACGGACGGACGGACAGACGGACAGCGAAGTCTCAGTAATAGGGTCCCGTTTGGCACCCTTCGGGTACGGAACCCTAATAAAGCGGTTACAATATTGTCTAATATCGCTATTCCCCATTAGATCTCGCTAGGTGTGCATTTCCTGAATGGTATGGTTAATGGCGCGGTATGGTTTGGTTTGAGGTATGATTTATATTTATATAATTCACCGCCCAGACTTGTCACAAATCGTAACATCAAAGCCACAGAGAAGAGCCCATAGAGATAGGGAGTGGGCTTTGAGAAAGTCGGTAGCTAACGCACAAGAAATAGTACCCGAAAAGAAAAAAAGGAAAGTTACTTACAAAAAGAAATGAGATCCCAACAAAACATGCATATGCATATACAAAAACGCCAGTCTCGCAGCCTGCGCAGTTTATTCTACCGTAAAAAGTTGTGAGATCTAATTTTAAACCAAGTCGGTTAATTTAACCAGTATCTGTGTATGGTAGAATCTTTCCAACAACTTTATTATCGTATACTGTTAAGTACCTACCTAATTAGTTAACTAATAACATTTATAGTGATCGGATCAATATAAGACATCTTTATTTCTTCAATAATAATTAGAATAACTTGGCAATCGCGCTCAACTGACCACTCTATAGCACCCAGAGCACAAATGAATATTATTACTCAACACAACATATCTCTAAATAAAGATAAACTTAACTAATAAGAAAACAACGAATTATTTCGGAGCGAGAGCAATAGGTACATTACGTTGCACACACGGTCCTATAGTCGACAACTTTTCTACGTGCGATTGCCAAGTCATTCTAATTATTATTGAAGAAATAAAGATGTCTTATATTGATCCGATCACTATAAATGTTATTAGTTAACTAATTAGGTAGGTACTTAACAGTATACGATAATAAAGTTGTTGGAAAGATTCTACCATACACAGATACTGGTTAAATTAACCGACTTGGTTTAAAATTAGATCTCACAACTTTTTACGGTAGAATAAACTGCGCAGGCTGCGAGACTGGCGTTTTTGTATATGCATATGCATGTTTTGTTGGGATAATACTGTCTTCATTGAACCACCTGACATTTAGTGAAACTATTTAACACAGAAAGGCCGCGCCATTCTAATTCTTGTTGTAAGCAACAAGTCGGCAGTTTTGAAGTCAACCGATGATCTAAGAGAACAATTCTGTTTGGATTTTATGTTCATCCTTGTATACGAAAATAGCGATCCGTATAAATAGGTTACATTCTAAATACTGAACATTGACCTCATAGAATTTACGACGCACTCGCAGTGACAAGAAACTAGGTCGAATTCAACGGAAAATAGGTTTTTTTGTTTCTGCTGAAGGCGCAAAATATATTTTTCCGGCATGTAGCGCTCATTTACTATCTAGATTTAATTTCAATCAACTATTTGAAATGGTTAATTAAAACCACTACCTCGTGGCTGGAAATGGAAGGAACTTTTCAAAAGCTTCAAACTAGGACGGAAATGAATAGCTCAAAGGGCCAGGTAAACAAGGGATAAAAGATCTCCCAAGATATCGCTGCATCGTTGCACAGTATCCCATACCATGAAAATGTTTCGGGAAAATAAGCGTTGCAGTGTAAAGTTGTAGCGATGTTGCAGTGTAAAGTTGCAGCGATGTTGCGGAAATATTGACCCATAGTATTTGAACCTTCCTACCAACATTTTGTGTGTGTTCATGAATATAAAAAGGGACAAATAAAAAACCTAAAGATTACCTCCAAATTGTGTGAGACTGTCGGCTCTCAATCGGTACTTAGGTATGTGCTCTTGAAGAAGGCTGACGATTTCCACCTCCGGGACCTCGTCGCTGTTGCACACCTCTGCAGACAAAAGACAACAAGAATATAACAGATTTGTCTATATCCGATACGTAAGAACAACAAATGACTGTACTCTCACCGAATAGGCAACGAAAATCATTGGTATAATGGCGTTGGAAAGCGCAGGTCTGAAAGGGACGTCGTGACCAGGCTAGTGCTGCACTTGCAATAACTATCGCTATAGATAAACGTCAGTTGCAGAGTCTGTGAGGCTGGAAGCTAGACAGGATCGATCGTGGCGGCCGCGCCCCGCTCTGCGGGGGCAAACACCCTCGCATTCCACAGGCTGACATACCTGACTACTTGCACTCTAATGCATCGCAATGTAAGACGCGCGATCTGGTATCAAAAGAATACTTATAAAAGCTTGATTTGCTACACAATAGTTACAATATTACTCCAGCACCATCACATTATGGTCAACATACCATATTGAATTTGCCGTTCATTCATATTTTCTGATTCATAAGGAATACGATCGACTATACGAGACTACACAAATACTTGTCAAAATTTATTGATGGAATGTGGTGCTGGCGAACTGCCAAAGTTAGCTGCAAACAGGTCAACGATAAAAATAATAATGGTTGTTTAGATGATGTATTTGTGTAAGATACACATGTGACAGAATTTAAACAAGGCGAAGAAATCGAAGAATAATTCTACATGGTTTACGTACATCCGTTGGACGACATCCAGAAAGAAAAAATATGTAGCTGTTATATTTTCATACACAGAACAATGTTTACCAACATCTTATGTAACTGGCCAATTCCACGATGTTTTATCAGATCAATTGAATTGATCTCGAGTAAATAAAAAGACAAGTATTTACGGTCGTGCTATGAGAGTGAAATACGAATGCTTTTGTAATCAATCACCTGGCAATGGCCGTACTAAGAGAAACTTTTCCCATGCTCGAAAAAATGTTGAAGAGGATAGTAGACTCATGCACAACAAAAACGAACATTTAATCATTTCGTCTGATATTACGAAATATCTTTGATAATTTAGTCTGATAGATAGACCTATTACGAAATAGCGTATTTATGATAATTAGCGATCATGCTCAAGTCGCATCGCATACCTAATCGACCGAGCGAGCAAAGCGAGCGAAGCGTCTCCGTTTCAGCATTGGGCAAAAATGCTTTCGTATGTATGTCTGTCCGGTTGTTCTCCTCTACAGGTCGCATTTCTCAACCGATTCTCGTGAAATTTTGTGAGCAGGTTGGATAATTAAATAGTTTTTTTTTTGCCGATTAAATTTTTGTATTTTTTTAAATGGCGGAGATATGGGGTTTTAAAATGTTAAAAATCGCTATAATTTTAGTGAAAAGTCAATGGGTTGTATTTCAGATCGCAAAATGTAATTTACAAAGTTATTGGTGCGCGGATACTTTCATACTCCATGTACGTAACCAGGTACATTGTATGTTTGTATGTGTTATTGAAAGAAAATGCAGTCGGGTTACTTGTTTTTATAATAATTTCATCTGTTCATCCGATAAACTTCAAGTGCGATGTGAGCGGTGAGGGGATGGAAAATAAAGAAAAAATATCGCAAGGTCTACAGCTCACAGAGCCACTAGTTTACAAGGTTTGTTTTTGGACAGAAGAGACGCGTGAAAGTGTAAATAGATTCGCAAATATTCTAAGATACACTTTTTCCAATGCTTTGCTCGGCTGAAAGACGACTTGAATTCAGTAGGTAGTCATACCTAAATGTCTGAAACTGATAATTTTCGACCAAGACTTTTTCATATTACTTTCATACAAAAGCTTGAGTACTATCGAGTATTTTCTTGCTGTAAGCGTTAATCGACACCTACCACTATCTATCTACATTGTTATGTTGGCTTTGCGTGAGATCGGAGAAACGCTCGACTAACTGGGACCAAGCAGGTATCTCGATCACTTGTGAAATTGTTATGGTTGATATGGTTGAATTCATCACTCTTTCTTTTAACTTTCCACGCAAAACATAATCAGCATCACAGTATATGTAGCATAGTGTGCAACAATTCACTTACAGGAGGCTTTCTAGTTTTCTACTAATATAAACTTCAGAATAGCAAAACTGATAATAGTAGTTGTAATGTTACTGAAATCTTTAACCCATTAATAACCTATTTGGTTCTACAAACAATTTTTCAACACACCTGCTCGTAAGGTGATCTTTATGACGTTGGTTTTAGAATCATAATGCTGCCTATTATACACACGTGCGGTAATAATATTACCGCACTAGTGTGGTAATGAATATAGTTTTTGGACAAGTAATGACAGCAAAGGGTTTTATGTTGGAAAAATATTACTTTAATTGACTTTAATTATAAATTATCTAATGCTCGTACATGGTATTGTCAAAATAAGATAACTAAACATTTATTTGCATCAAATTATAAGCAAACTAAGAAAACAGAGATATGTATTTCGTTTACTATGGTGAAATTTAATATTTGGCTGTTTGTTTGGCTTTTGCATTGCCTCTGGCAGTCAGGGTCAACAAGCGAACACAAAAAAAAAGTGCGCGCCATTTTCATCCAGTTTCCAACAAATAAAACATTTCATTCATTTTTTTTATTGTGAAAATGTCGAGTACCGATGAAGATATAAATTTTTCCTCACAAGTGTGTTGAAAAACGTCGTCGTATGAAACTCGTGAGCAATTGGTAATATAATAATAATAACATATTATGACCAACTTCGCCTCCTTGTTTATAATGTTAAAAGTCGCAGCTGGGATGGAAAACAATAGAATGATAGATGAAAACTATTCGATTGCTGAACTAATCGTCAGTAAACATCACTATCCCCAACATAACTTAGCATAACTCTCATCTCAATAACATTTATACGGCGATTATAATACATAGATAAATGATAAAAGAATAGTAGAACAATAATTTGCATCTTCCACAGCAGCATCCATTGAGTAACACAATGGTCAAGAGGTCACGCGCTCAATTGTTACAGTAGTCTATTAACTAGATGCTGGGCAATCACTCAAAAAAATATACAGCGAGAGGTACCTATAACAATTTAGAGACAAAGGAATTAACTAAATATTTTAATCACTAAGGCACAAATTCAAAAATATAAATATACTTCCTGTCAAAACATTTATGAAAATATCATGTACACCAGAAATAAGCTGCCAAGTGCGAGTTGGACTCGCGTTGAGAGGGTTTCGTACAACAATAATAAGACTAACACCAACGAAATATCCTAAAATTCAGTTTTTCATACAAACTTTGCACCCGATGGGGTTAGGGGGTTAAAGTTGTAGATTTCGGAATTTCTACGGGATATGGGTGCAAACATGTGCTTGCATACCATTTGAGATTTTTAGGACTTCGGGAAGTACCCTAGAGGTTTTGATGACATGGGAATCGGTCATATTATTGAGCACAACTTTTTCAAAATAACTCTTAAAAATATTATAAAAATACATATTGATCCTCACACCATGCGCTTTCATTTGATATGTCACAAGGACAAGGCATATTTTTAAATTCTTAAATTTTATTTTTCTCATTTGTCCCGCCAAAAGTGCCAATAAAAAAAAATAACTTGAACTTGAACTAATCTGAATACTGAGACTGAACTTGGATGTCTCAAATAAAAAAATAGCGTTGTAATGTAATCTTTTCAAAGAGATATCTAGGTACCGTGCCGCCATCCACAAAGACGCGTGTCGTAGCTATTTGCATCTTACTCTTTCATCGGGGCACTCTGCTAAAAGACAAAGATGCAAATAGCTACGTCACGCGTCTTCGTGGATGGCGGTACCTATATCAAGTCTGATGCCGCACAAGTAGCACAACGACTTACCGTCGTTCCATGCCAGCAGCAGGTCCTGCTTTTTATCAAGCAGATCATCCTTGCGTCGCGGGCGAGGCCTGGACCTCGTACCACTCATATTTCAATAACACCACACTGGATCCCGAGCATCACATCACAACAAACAAACACAACTTGTATTGTCTTCACTGATTCGCGAGCACCTACCAGAAATATGATTAGACAATCAACGACAGAAGCGGAGTAGATAAGAGATAATTATTGTTTAACGTCAAGTTGATCTGTTGATAGTATTTCAATCTCAGATTTCAATATTGCAAGTTGGGCGGTATCGAACAAATACGGGAAAAAAATACATTTGTCAAACAAACAAACGGAACCAAAATTAAAGTACATCTTGTTAATCTGGATCCGACAAAGCAGAGAATACTTAAAAAAAAAAAGGATTGAAAAAATGAAAGGCTAACGTAACTGCTACACAACAGAAACAACCGATAATAAACAAGGGCCTTAGATCTCAAGATAGACATCACGATAATATTAGTATTTATGTTGTACAATGCAGACGCCTAAATAGCTATATAGCTCACATTTATCCTCAATGGTCTAATCATGTGACTCGAAAGTCAAATCTCATTCGCACATATTGCACCAGGCCTTAGCTTCAAGCGCTGTAATACGTGCTTCGTTTCATGCAACAATATTAGGACAGCCGATTTAAAATGCATTACCTAACGTACTGCGTGTGTGCTGGGTGTGTCGTATTCATATGCGCATAGGTACCCGCTGTAATAAATGAAGTTATCTTTCAGTAACCAAACCGTCACATTGGCATAGTAATCAGGCATTTCACGATACCCATACTACACAAATCTACATCTATACAGTAAAGAAATACAAATACAGAGCCATAACCGAACAGCGGCCCAGTCGCACCAGTGATTTCAGGACAGATTTGATAGAATTGTACTACTGACAATATGTATAGGGTTCAGTCAGGGTCAAACCCCCAGTCGTCACGTGACTTATAAAGCCTCCGACCACATCAGAACCCTGTTAATAGAAACAGTTCGAGGCCACCCGCCGAGCTGGCTCGAAGAAGGCAACGGTCGACGCACTCGTATGTAGTCATAAAAATAAGGATGTCGTCAATATATTGGCACCGGTGCCGTAACGGGTCACCTCCATACCGGGCTTGCCCGCTGTGGGAGTGACGTAACCTGTAACATCGACCTTGCGGGCTGAGGAGGGCCACGCGGCTCTGTTTGATACAATAATATTATACTGATAACATAAGGGATTCTGTAGAATCTACGTATTAAGATAGGGACAGAATCGGAGATTTACTTGTAGAAATTGTTTGATATTACGTGCCAAATATCGAGACGTTTATAGCGATACGACACGCAATTGAAGACAGTCCAATTACGACATTTATTTCTCCTTGAAATTTATAAATTCACTTTCGTTTGATAGCATCTGTTATTGATCCGATGATCCGAATCGCGCATCATCTCATTTTCGCGAGAGGAAGGCGCCAAACGAAAACGATTACATTTTGAATCTAGTTACTCGTATATCATGCACGCCATAATAGAAAGTAATTGACGCAGGTCATGGGAAAAAAGTGAATTCAGAAATGGTCCGCAATCATACCATAGTTCGAAATTTCAATGCTTGATTACTTTATTAGACAATAGGTCAATTTATGAACATTTGAGTTTGAGTTTTAAAATATCTTGAATTTTTTAGACTATCTAAAAAACTTTTAGGCTTAAAATATTGAAAGTCCGCATAGTCCGACAAAAGGCGATGATGACAAGAACAACTAATGATTTCATAGATTCAAAGAAAGCGGCTTTTCTAAACAGTCTACCCAACAAAAAATAAGCATACAATAAACCATAAGCGTATCACACTGGTGAAAAAAAAGAAATGATCCAAAACTTGTCACATGAAACATCTAAATATCACTTGCAATGTGCCGCCGGATGGCAGGCGTACTACTCGCACAAATAAAACGAGGAGTCACTAAGTTGTGGTATTTGTGCGCGGGAGATCGGTGGTTGTCCGTCGGGAGACGCGGTTACAAACTGGGCTGCGCGTGAGTCGCCCACCCGCCCAGAATAGAAGTGCGAGTCCTGGCGCCGCGCCAACATGGAGTGGAGTAGTGGACAGGGCACCCTTCCATTCATAACAACAGCCCCTAAGCACTAAAGCCTCAGGAAAGTCCGCTCTCCGTCCGATGTTAGTTCCGTAAAAACTTCGCTGTCTTCTTTAACTACCGCCGATTCCAAATTCCGTTTGCTTAGTCGTTTATACAAAGACCCGAACCCTACAACGATTTATATCGTACTTATAGATCTTACAACTGGCTTGGCATCATGACATGACCCACCCAAAAAGGTCTGCGTAGTACAGTATCGCCTGCATAACCTATTGTACTGCTGCTTCCAATGATGCTACTGCTCCTTCTAATGACGCTGCTGCTTCTAATGATGATAATGATGGCTCACCAGTAAGTGTGGCGACGTGGCGAGTGCGCGGTGCTAGCGAGGTCGCGCGGGCCACATCCTGAAGGGACGCCAGCTTGACGGAGTGCCCTGTAGAGACAACACACATTTACATACACTGCTTTGCTAATACCATATGCATAAACAGCGACACGGCAAAATCATACATTGCCTGCCCCTGCGGCGATCTAGGAAGGGGGGCGGTCAAAGAGTTAGGATGACCTTGAATTACTTCCTTGATTGTGAAGTGTGTAGGCAAGCAGGGGCCATTTTTGTGGCTCGCCTTGCGGCAGAGGCAGCGATAATCTCGAGAGACGATCAAGCGAAAATAATATTTTGACAGACTTTGAGTTGGATTTTGAGCGGCGGAAGTAGCGATTCCTTCCTTGCACAGGCGTGTGTGTAGAGCAGCTTCGACATTGCTCCGACCGCCCCCCTTCCTAGATCGCCGCCGCAGGAGCAGGCAAGTGAGTAGCGGCTTTTACACGTCAGACATACCAATATGACTCCAAGGCAATAAATGTCAAGAACTGTGCGGACTATAACGCTTACTAGCTGCCCTTGCTAACACTTTTACCATTTAAGAGATTTTCATGATTATTTATTTATTACTTTTTCTTCATACAAAAAAATATACATTTTTTTTACTACGTAAAAGTACTTTTAGACAAAAACTATTACATAACAACAGTTATTGGTATTGTAAAAAGCAGTGACCATAAAAACAGCGTGATAGCTCAACTTTGATCCCTAGGCCACTAATTTCCATATCCGGACCACAGTGCGGCGGCTGCGGATGAAGTCATATCGCTCTCCAGCGCAGAAATGTCGATCCAGTGCATGCAATACCAATAGCGCGTCCACACTCAGCTCCTCGTCCTGCTACTCGTCCTCGTCCTGCGCCGCGAGTACTCGCACGACTAGGGTGTACGCATCTATACATGTCTATACTTAGCGAATATTTCGTAAATAATCGCGACGCTAGGTAACTAGGGTCCTTTTCATTTGGATGATCCAAATTGGATCGCACCAAAAAGCCGACAAGGCGGCTGCGAGTACGAGGAGCAGGACGATGAACGTGTCCACATCACTTCCCTGCCTCATGCCCCCGTCACTCGCCACGCTACTCGACGAGTAATGTGGACGTGCTAATAAAAATCAATATAAGCAAAGAATCAAAGAATGTAAGTACAATAGCTACAAACTTCGAGATCCTCTAACTCAGTAAAGGCAGGCAAGTGAGGGGATAATAGTCAAATTGATAATAAAAATATTTTTTCTTACAGTTTCAATTCAGCTTTTTTCACTCCTTGTATTCATAGGGTCTGTCTGAAAATAATATGATTAATTTGATATACCTAGATTTATAATCAAAATAACACAATATACAATGACGGGCCAGGAACAGTGACGCCACAAGCATATAACATCCAAGACTTTCTTATTCCTCCTTATGTTTAGCTAAGATTTTAACCCTCTGCCCTCTACCTATGGTATGGTATGGCTTATCAGCAGGGATCGGAACGAAGGTGTGAATTTACCTAAAGTTTGTAGTCGGACATAACAAGGAGCAGTTACAACCACTTGAATTGAACCGGTGTGAATTTCACCTGTTAAATTTCGGGTTTTTGTCTAACCAGTTTATTTTTGTTTTTATTAGTTTTACATGTTCCTTACATTTGAAACACCGAACTATACACATTTTCAAACTGCTGATTCCCAAAAAAATCATAACATTTTTATTTTTCAATTTTTCGTAAAAATGACTGAGTATTGTACTTTACATCATTCAAGCGAGGTAAATAAAACAGATTGTAATTGAAAGGTGCAGTCATTTTTTCAACTCAACTCAAGTGGTTGTAACTGCTCGTTGTCATGTCCGACTACAAACTTTAGGTAAATTCACACCTTCGTTCCAATCCCTGCTTATCAGTGACAGAGCCCAACCATGACATCACAAAGGTTAGTAATGTTAGGTTGACTAACTACCTAGATAGTAAGTTAATACTAAATTTAGTCGAGTTTAGGTTTAAGTAAAAAACATGAGTTTTGGCAGCCAACAAACCCTTATTTCACATTAAAATCTATTTTCAATACAGTTGTAACCCACCCAGAAATTAACCCAGAATTGAAATATTAACTTTGTTTTTCTGTCATATTATCACATGTGTAGATCACCTAGTTGTGTTATAATCTGTGTAGCTATCAGATAATAGATTAAAGGAAAAATCTAATTTCCTTGCGGAGTCTGCACTGTTGGCTGGTTTGAAGTTACTTTAATTATTCATCACTGCAGAGCAACTCTAAGTAGTGGCATATAAATCAGAGTAAACAGTTGGGTCCATATGAGACTGCTGGTGATTATGATATGACTCATCATCAATCACCACATGCCTGCCTGCAACAAGGCAGCAGCCAAGCACATTATTCTTTTACAAAACTTTATATTCTTTTGCAAAACTTTATATTTATACTTAGGTGTCTATGAGGTGGAAAGTGTCGAAATGGTCTACTAAAACACTTGATGACCATTTGAGGAGGCTCATTTTGACTCATAAAGGATCACTTAAGTAGAAAGCCAAGGCCGGAGCAAATCCGGGAAATCCCATTTCTTATGTGTGTGATGTGATGAAAACCAATTACTCACAGGCATATTTACATCATCAGAGTTATGATGACCTTGCTGATGGTCCACGATCCCATCTGTGTGCCCGTTCAAACAAGAACCCACATTACTTTACTTCTGTTAGCTACTTTTCATTTCACTTCACTGATTCACTAACCCACCCACCCAAGTCACCCAACCCAGTCCAGGAGGATTTGATATTTCAGGATTTTTTCAGCAAAGCAACACACAAACCGCACACATTTCAGTTTTTTTTTATTAGGTTTTAGTTTTACGAAGATTCTACGGCCGTCGAATCAAGTCCTTTTAGGCCCACATTGAATGAATGAAAGAATAAATGTCAATGTGCGCTAGAGGTGGGCGATTCAAACCTCAGGTTCAAACCGTACCATATATGAATTCAATATCTATATCCTATATATTGAGTCGAAACCGAATATCAGATATTGCGATCCACGATATCTATGTATGTAAAAAACTATGTATTCGCGGCGCGCGCGTACCGCGTTGCCGCGTTGTGCGTGTTGTTTTCGTATCTAGTATCGTAGTATTTCGTATCGTAGGTATTAGTGTTAGCGTACGGTTCCGGCGCGGCTGGCCGGATAAAGTATGAAGGAAAATAATTTCATTTCATTTAAATGAATTATGACATATATACAAACCGTAGAAATCCTCTAAAATAAAAATCCATTTTAAATTTCATAAACTTATTGTGGTTTGAAACTCCAAATTCTACTGGTTCCGTAACATGTTAGGTAGATTAAACCCAAGCCTCATCAAAATACATATCTAGGTATATCGCGAAAATAATGCATCGTAGGATTCGTAGGTATTCATACCGCGCGCGCGCCGCATCTCCAATACATAGATATCAAATTATCAATATATAGTTTTAAAATCCGGTATTGGTTTGCAATATCTCATTTCGGTTCAGTATCGCACAAACGCGTACTGACTGACCCATCTCTAATGTGCGCAACGTGCGCAACTGAGGTGCGCAATAAACGACTGCGTTCAAAAATTCATGCAACCAAAGTCTAAAGAAAGTCAATGAGGGAGGGCTCTACTCACGGTGCAATCTGTCTCGCGATTTGTCGCTGCAACTTGTTGCAGTCGCGCAGTCGCGGTTGCTAAAGTCTTCACAAAATAAAAGGCCCGTTTTGATAGTTCACGCCCATGAAGTTTTAACCCCTAATGCGTAGGTAATAAAAGCCAACTGTTTTGTACATGTTGGGTTAATTTCATGGGCGTGAACTGTCAAAACAAGACTTTTATTTTGTGAATGGTGTTGTGCTCTACTCACCTTCGCAATTTCATTTCACAGACGAGCGCCCTAACCTAACGTAAACGTCACAATGGCACCAACTCTGTCCAAATTCATTAGGTACCTACTGAAAAGGTACCTACCTAGCAAACTTGAAAAATGGGCGGTGTTCCTTTTGCAGTGAAACTAATTAGAGCAAAGATTAAGTAAAACGCGGAATCAATTCATTGTGATAAATTAACTTTAATATTAAACAAAATGCACGTACTCAATAGTAGTGTTTATTTAAAAAAAAGTTCATTATGTTTTGGGTTTCTTTGGGGGTTTCTTCGTTTCGGCTTTCGTGGATGTCTCTTTGTAGTGAATTTCTTTAGAGTTTAAAAACAACTTGCATGCAACACAGTCAAATTATAGGTAAGCGAGGTACCCATTTAACATGACCGTTTAGTATTGAAAATTAACTTTTAATCTGAATATGGCAAATACAAACGCACTTTTCTTCTAATTGCCTTTTTGACTTAAACAAGCACAAACTATTGACCAGATTAGTATCAGCATCATAAAGCTTACTGAAGATATTACTGCTAAGGCAAAAGTTACGTATCCTGAAAAGAAGAATGACTACATAACACTACAGAAATAAGATAATACTCAAATAGAAACAACTCATTTATACTCGAAAAGAAGCCACTGCGCACTACACACTGAAAAGCATGTGGTGTGGGTATTTGCACGCACGTCAGCAGCTCTTGGGTTGCACCTGCACCTATTTTTGGCGAGGAAGGGGGTGGAGGAGGTAGATGGAATAGAGGGAAGCTCCCCGCCCCGTAGTAACTTAGTAAGTAGTAACAAAGTAAGTTTTGTGCTAAAAAGTATACAAAATTAATCTTCCCACCGTTTGGAAACTTTCCGTTGATTCATGCCGTTTTGGGAATGTTTCAAGGAATATTCCGGGAAGATTTACAAAGAGTTTCCGAGCCGCCGCATCTATACGATACGAGATCAAAACCAAACCGTATGCTTATTAATAGGCTCCTGTTTGGCACCCTTCGGGTACGGTACCCTAAAAATTTACATTTAATTTTGCCGGAAACCCGCGATCATAAGCTAGGGGGGAAAGTCCCCTCCACCCCCCTATCCATCCAGTCCCCTTCCTACCCAAAAATCAGGTGTCTGTGATCAAAACCTTTATATCCAGCTCTTTGATGAGGACCAAGTAAGCTTTTTTGAAGAAAAAATAATACATTACCTTCAATAAGGACGATGGAAAACACTAATGATACTACGCCAGCTACTATCATCAACGAAAATAAGGCTGCCACAGCGAATGACACCATGATAGTAGAAAATATCACCGTTGCTATAGGCGGATGACCGAGTAAAAGTTTAATAACCATCACACCTAGATTTTCTGTTTTATTTTGAACTTCTTGATAGCAAGATCGAAAAACTTCTGTAACAACACACAGAATTCTATGATAATATATTTCTCCAAATAAAATAAGATTCTAGAGGTACCAAAGTAAATATTTAACTTACTTAAAGTTAGATATACCACGACCGAAAATGAGTTTTTCAAGTTGATTTCCATTTTAATATGTTTAGGCACTGACGCCAGGTTGAGTTTTCCTCGTACTCGTACTACTCCAGCTAACTTTAGCTTGACCGTTTTTTTTTTTAGTTGAATGAATTTTAATAGTATTCAAGTGGGGTGGGTCTTTAGTTATTGTTCTGAGGGGTGGGTAGTGGGTAAATTTTTATTTTTTTGCATCACTTTCCGGCACGAAGAAAGAGTAGGTAGTTTGATAGATAGTAGGTTAGTGTCAAATAGCATTGCAGGCGTAATCATGCCAAGCCATCAAGTTAAATCTGTTTAGACCTGAGATTTAGACTACCTCAAGATGTGGTTAACAAACAATAAAAAAATTATTTATAAAATTAGGCCGTCCGTATCACAGACTATGGATACTATTTTGACGCCAAAACGCGAAAATAAAATCAGTTATTTATTATTCTGGGGTTCAAGTGGGTTCAAGGGACCACAAAACTTTAGTTAGTGTCTAAACACACTATGCCGAAGTTACGCGACCGAATTTCGGCATGATTACGCGTGCAATGCTATTTGAATTACTGACCAGTGGGCCGATTCTCACCTTTCGACTTTCGACTTTGAAGGTCTTGGCGGGAACTCGAAATAGCGCGGTTGTGAAAATTTTTCAATAACTTTTATTTCTTGTTTAACTCAAGTTTTTCAGGTTAAAACTGCAATAAAACAGCTTGCAGTGATAAGGATTACCTATTAAATGGATGGAAACGAGCGGGGCGGCGATGGGCCGCCCCACTCCAACAAGCGCCCTCGGGTTGAGGGCGAAGGCGTCGTCGGTACGGACAGCAGCGGTAGCGGCGGCGGTGAGCGTAGTGACTCTAATAATTCAATGTACTCTCCATATTTCAAACCTAATTACAAAAGACTTTATCCAGAGAACTCTACCAATAGTGTGTTTAAAGTGTTTGTTGAGCACTTAGACCGTAAGGACAGATTAGGGAACAAAAGTCCCATATATCTGAATCATATATTTACCACAGAAGTTAAGGGTGTGACGGCAATACAACGACTAAATGGAAATAAAATCGCAGTACAGTTTAAGCAATACAACACAGCAAATAATTTCCTGAACAACTCTAGTTTCCTGGAGAAGCATAATATGAAAGCATACATACCGGCTGCACAAATAGAAAAGACAGGAATCATCCGATTTGTTCCAGTCAATATCTCAACCAAGGAACTTTACTCGAAGCTGACGTCCCACTATGAAATAATAGCAATAAGACGCTTTACAAAAAAAGTAGATCATGAACGTGTCCCACTACAGACGGTTAGCATAACTTTTCTGTCAAATGAATTACCGGATAATGTACAATATGACTTATTCTCGTATAGAGTATTTGATTACATCCCACCATTACAGCAATGCTTTAAATGCTTTAAATTTAACCACTCGGCTAAGATATGCAATGGCAAACAACGGTGTTCAATCTGCTCAGGTGAACATTTATTCAAAGACTGTGACAAACCAAATGAGATCTGTTGTGTTAATTGCAATGGACCTCATCTGGCCATATCCAAAGTATGTCCAATTAAGATAAAGAAAATTTCAGAAAAGAAAAGTAAAATTACCTATTCAACCGTAGCACAAAGTGTTAAAAAACCCGAACTAGACTTCCCACCATTACCGTTGCCGAGACCACACCCTGTACACATTGTAAATAAACCTGTAAATAAGCTTGTAAATAAGATTGTAAATAGTAAGCCTGTATCACAGGCCCCGCACAAGGATGTCCGTCCTGCAGACATCAAAGCCCAGATCATCTCCAATAATGATGTACTTATGGCCCTAGTACAGACATTGGTAGATTTGGGCAATAAGGGGGATTCAACTCCAATAACTTCAACAACAATTAAAGATATGTTGGTTAAAAATTTGTCTCCATAATGGCTTTAAATATCCCTAGATCAACTCAATTACGAATTGCGCAGTTTAATATTCAAAGTGCCAATAGCAAAAGACCCCTGTTAATTAAATTCCTACAAGAACAGAATATTGATATTTGTCTCCTTAATGAAACTTGGTTCAAAGAACACCACAATTTTAGAATTCCTGGTTATAATCTCTACAGGAAAAATTCCAACAATGCTCATAATGGTGTAGCAATACTGATTAAACCAGAGTTAAAGTATAAAACTTTAAATACTACTTTTTATGAAGATATTCAAACTGTAGCTGTATCATTATCAACTGTAAATGGAAACTTATCCATACTATGTGTCTATTGTCCTC
The DNA here is from genome assembly GCA_963457715.1 of Argyresthia albistria. NCBI lineage: Eukaryota > Metazoa > Arthropoda > Insecta > Lepidoptera > Argyresthiidae > Argyresthia > Argyresthia albistria. The sequence goes on along the minus strand of OY735257.1, from coordinate 5,422,418 downwards.
CTTCCAGTGGCCACATACGAATGAATAGACTGCGTAATGTAATTCGAGATCTCCCTAAGCCTATTTTTGTGAGTGGTGACTTTAATGCACACCACATTGCGTTTGGATGTTATTCAACAAAAGGTCGAGGTCAAGATTTGTATGATGTCATAGATGACTGTGATTTATGCATTTTAAACGATGGAAGCTTTACAACTGTCCAACGTCCTAGAAATAATCCCTCTGCTATCGATGTGAGCTTTGCTAGTCCATGCCTGACCCCATTATGTAAATGGTCTGTACATGACGACCCTATGGGTAGTTACCATTATCCCACTATAACAGAAATATCCCTTTCCATTGACAAATATCAAATTAATCCTCCTGTTGAAAAGTTTTTGTACAATAGAGCTGACTGGGGAAAGTATCGTGAACTCTCGCAGACTGTATTTAATGACATCAAAGTTGATAACGAAGATCCACTTGCTTCGTATACAGAATTTTGTGGTTGCCTTGATGCCCTTAAGCAAAAGGTTGTTCCAAAGTTTACTAAATCTAGCCACTTTGCAAGCAGGCCTCCAGCACCTTGGTGGAACGAGACCTGTAAGCAAAGTGTAATCACATCCTATGATGCATTGAAATTGTACAGAGATGATCCTACTATTGATAATTACATTAATTATAAAAGACTTGACGCTCTAAAAAAGAGAACAATTGCAGAACAAAAGAAAACCGGGTGGACTAAGTTATGTGACACTTTTAACAGAACTACTCCTATAAGTAAAATTTGGAATATGATTAAAAGGTTTAAGGGCATTAAGACTGTTAATAAATCTTACAGAGATGAGTTCATCCCAGAGTTTTTAGACAAGTTATCAGACAATAGCAATTTGATAGAAACAAGTAATTTGGTAAATTATTTTAATATTAATAATAATAATGACAACTCAAAGTTTTTATTGGAACCATTTACATGGAATGAATTCTTAATAACTTTACAATCAAGGCGTAACACAACTCCTGGCTTAGATGATATTCCCTATATTGCTATTAAAAAATTGCACATTTCTGTTCAGAAACTGTTTCTTGACATTCTTAATGCTTTATGGCGCGAACAAATAATTCCTGACTCATGGAAAACACAGTGTGTCATTCCAATTCTCAAATCAGATAAACCACCGGAACAAGCAAGTTCATACCGTCCCATATCTTTATCTTCATGTCTTGGCAAGTTATTTGAAAACATGATTAAAGTCCGATTAGACTGGTACGTGGAGGCTAATGGTATCATTCCCAATGTGCAATACGGCTTTCGTCGAGGGCGTAGCTGCGCTGACAGTTTCTTATCTTTGATCTCAGACCTGAAAAATGCAAAGAATTTAAAGTCAAACACTGTATGTGTATTTTTGGATGTACAGGGAGCTTTCGATAATGTTGATCCTGGCATCTTGGTCAAGGTTATGTCCGATGTAGGTATACCGGGACAGCTATGTAAGTGGGTTTATAACTTTTTGAATAGTAGAACTCTGTATATTAAATATAATAACATTTTACATGGCCCAAAAGTAGCATCTAAGGGCACAATGCAAGGTGCTACACTCTCGCCATTGTTATATAATTTATATACTTGTGAGATATGTAAATATGTAAATGTCAGTGGTGTAAATATTTTGCAGTTCGCAGATGACCTTGTTTTGTATAGCAGTAACAGAAATTCCCAAGTTGCCATAAATAATATCAATTCAATTCAATTTTGGATATAATGGCTTCCATCTATTATATTAGATGATTCTGCCAGTGTCAAGTGACTAAGATGGCACGTATTTATAGCAGTTGACCGGTTTTTACGATGTTCAAGTACCTAGAACAAAACAACACAATATATATAATAAAATATATTAAATAAGTACAAAATAGTTTGTTAATTTGCTTACACACAACTACAATTTTATTTTATTAATTTTAATAAATTTACATAAGGTTTTAATAAACGGAGAATAGGCCAGCATTAAGAGTGACTTGAAATTTATGGGTCTGGGTATATTGGGAGGAAGGAGATTATAAAGGGAGTAATTTAAGTTTGGACATTCAAAAAATAAATGATCGGTGGTACCCTCAGCAAGACCGCACTCACAGAGGGAGTGGTCCCTGACCCGAATCTTAGCCAGATGCACAGGTGTGCACGCGTGACCTATACGCAATCGACAGACAGTAGAGGTGGTCACTTTGTCTGCAGCTCGGTAGCGAAAAAACCAAGGTTTTTTTGGTACGTCATCCTGTATGTCCGCATAATGTCGCCCTTTAACCAATCGGGTTTGTTTCCAGGACTCGTTCCAAGATTTATCTAGGTCAGATTTGGAGATTGAGCAGATATCATGGCAGTAATTGAAGTAATGCTCATCTCCACCCAAGACCACGGCTTGTTTGGCAAGAGCATCTGCCATCTCATTACCAGCGATACCCTCATGTCCCGGTATCCAGGCAATAACAACATCAATTCCTTGACAATGGCACTTGTAGAGAGCGTCTTTAATATTTAAAATAATTGGGAACCTAGTTTTTGACTGGAACTGATTAGATTTAATAGCCTGTAGACAGCTCAAGGAGTCTGAAAATACTATTGACTTATTAAGTTTATGGGATAAAATATATGAAACAGCTTCAAGAATTGCTACTGATTCACCGGTAAATACTGATGAAAGGGGGGGACATTTATAGTTAAGAATTATTTTATACCTAGGAATCCAAACAGCAGAACCTACACATCCTGATTCCTCAAGTTTAGATGCATCACAATAAAAGCATAACCACCCGCTCCAATTTTGACTAATAATTTCATTGAAAGAGCTGTTACAATCCACGGATTGTTTTGCAATACCTAGGGATAAAATAATGTTTGCCGGGTAAATTAAAGAGTTAAAATCAATTTCGAAAATGGGGTTAATTCTGCTTTGATAGAGTGGTTGATTGATATCTCGAAGTTTTTTATAGCTCTTCATAAGACAAGATGGTTCTTTATGAGTCCAATAGTTAAATAGAGCTTTAAATCAGTTATCTCATTACTATAGAGACAAACTACACTTAAAGATTAATGCTTCCAAAAGTAGTGCCATGTTTTTTGGGGAACATGACCCAATTGATGATGTTGTATATTGTGATGAAGCTTTAAATAGAGTTCACTCAAAGAAATTCTTAGGTGTCATAATTGATCAGAGACTGTCATTTGAGGAGCATGTTAAATATATCTCAAAGAATGCTTTGAAAGCAATAAACATACTTAGATGTCTTGCTGGGGTATCCTGGGGAGCAGACCCTAAAATTTTATCTATTTTATACAAAGCCATAGTAAGAAGCCATTTTGATTATAGTGCCATAGCATACATAAACAGTTCCTACGCAAAAAAGCTAGATGTTTTGCAGAACAGGGCTTTGCGAATTATTTCTGGTGCTATGTGCTCGACTCCCATAAGGGCCATGGAAGTTGAGACAAAAGTAATGCCACTGATTTTGAGACGCCTCATGCTGGCTAAAAGATACTGCCTAAGATTATTATACTCAAATAATACAGAAATTATTAAAAGAATTTTACCTTATCAAATTATTATGTCTGGTCCTTTGACAGCTGGTGAGTCTCTGTTGATAGGTAAATCGCCAATGTTGTTGAACATTTACTCTGAAATTGAAAAGAAATATCAGAAAATTAGAAAACATCATATATGGCCGTGCCATGCCTCATCTTTCAAAAGCATCTTACACCCAATTACAGTACTGCCTAATTCAGTCACAAATAATTCAGAAATGTTAAAATTTATATCAGAAAATGCGTATTATAATATTTACACAGATGGAAGTAAAGGTGAGGCTCATGTGCGCTCTGCTGTATATGACCCTCAAACAAATTTTTCTCAAAGTTTTGTTCTGCAAAATGTATGTTCTATTTTTACTGCAGAAGCATATGCAGTATATCAGGCTCTGTTGCGAATAAACATTGTAAATAATTGTAAATGTTTCCTAATTATTACAGACTCATTAAGTCTTATTCAGAACTTGGGTAATTTACAATTTCATTATAAAAATAATTTTATTTTGTACATTATCAAACAAATAATATATAAATATTATCTGAAAGGTATAGACATTTCCTTCATGTGGGTGCCTTCTCATATGGGTATTACTGGAAATGAGATGGCAGATAAAGCTGCATATGAAGGAATAAATGCACTTGACGTTTCCAATGCTATGAATGTTCCTATTGTTACGCGTCTCACATGTTTCGTCATCACATGACACTGGCATAAATTGTCTGGCATAAGACAGATTGCCATGAACTAAAATTGAAGTTGAAGTTGATTACCTGCATAATATCAAGTTAGATATAAGTACTTTATGGGAAGAACTGTGGAAGAAGGATCAAGAGACGAAAGGACGATGGTATGGGAGCATTCAAGAAAGCTTACCTGCAAGGCCATGGTATGATAAGCTGCAAGATGCCAGCCGTGACTATATCACCACTATAAACAGACTGCGTTTTGGTCATAATACTGCACCGTCACACCTAGCAAGACTTGGAATTATTCAAAGTAGTGCATGCACTTTCTGCGGATTTGATGAAGCAAACGTTGAACATCTTATTTTCAAATGTCAAAACTTTCTTATTGACAGACTAGTGCTTGCAAGTGATCTCAGTGAAGTGTTGCAAAATTACGGTAATTTTTCTTCCCGCCCGCCGCCGCTTGAACAATTGTTGAAGGACATAAACACATATAAACCGCTATACAAATACATAAAAAACACAGTGCAAAAAATATAACACTATTGAATATTAACTTTCTACAAACTAAAAATATTTAATGAAGACGTGGCTCAAAGGTCTTTGCAACCAGGCCATAAAATACACAAAAAAAAAAAAAAAAATCGACTTTGAAGGCGTAGACGTAAATAAAATAGACCTAAATAACGTTATATTTCACACAAAAAATATTTTTTTTATGTCTACACCTTCAATGAAAGTCGCATGAATGGGTGAGAATCGGCCAAAGAGCAAAGTACCAACGAATCGGCCCACTGATGAAACATGTTTTGAAACGCGCTTGCGTTTTATTTCGATTGTGCTACGAAAAACAAAACATGAGGATATACCTATTATTAAAAGATAGTGAATTGATTTATTGTGTTATTTTATTTATCTCACTTGTACACATCACATCACATATTCACACAACAACAAACGAACGCACGAACGAAACGAAACGACCGAAAAAAAATAAAAAAATGTTATGGCGGGGAAAAAAAAAAAACAAACTGTCAAAAACGCTTTGCGTGATTTTGTGTGTGATGAAAATATTAAATTTTTATTTCCTCCTTCCTCCTCTTAGACAGAAAAGATTCAATTTCTTGGCATCTATCCGTGCATATTATATATAGTGCATAATATCTTTCGTTAGACACCAAAGTTAGATACTTTGTAATAATGGTAAGTAAAAAAAGTATGTAGTAGGTTCAACGGATCAAACTCACAAACTCAGAAGATTATTGTGCAAAGCAAAATTCCGGCTATGCCTGTATTACCCATTAATTAAAAGTGTAAACCAACGTGACATGAACCAAAACATAACCTGCAAGATTGCTCGGCTTGTGTATAGTAGACGCCAAACAACTTGAGCAAAATGTGACGTGGTGGGGGAAAGTTTGCGCATGTACACTTACGTGCCAAAAAACGACGCACTTAAAATTCTCAAAACAAATCGTACCTACAGTATACTGCATGAATCTTAGTGCACAATACTATATACTTCATTTGCATGAGGGACTGAGCGGTAACAGGTGCACAATAACTGTTTGAGACACGCGAAGTAGGTACATTTGCTGCGAACTATACAGATTTAATGGTCTGTGGATATGACTATCAAAATAAAACTGTAAATTATTTAGCGACATTTGTCGTCTTTATTGGTGTCTATTAACAAAGAATAATGATTTGACAAAAGACAAGATTTTTTATGGGATACCTACGATTGAAATTCCCTAAAATTACGTTTTTCCACGTACACCTATAAAACATAATAATATCTCCAGCGATAGAAAACTCATCATATACCATCTTTCTGGCTTGCCTTTTTAAAACTACGTTCGGACGTCGAGGCATTTTTTATCCGTGATTTCACTGCACGCAAGTGTATTGGGCAGCGACGAGACGTGAACTCAAAGCGGGAAACTGATCTACCAATAGCGTGGCTAGGCGCGCTCGATGCGATGCTCCTTCCGCACGCCGCGTCCCGCACCCCATACCGTGGTGCGCAGTTTCATATATCAGATGGTTTCTGCGCATGCAAGGTCATTTGTTCAAGTTGTTTGGCGTCTACTATACTATGCAAGTATTTTATCATCACATTGTGCTTTTAGCATGACATACTTCTCCATTTTAGGGGCAACATGATGAAAGCCTGCTCTCTGACATGCTTCCAATCTACTACACTCGGCAGTTCCCTCAGAACATATTCTGTCGATGGCTTAGCTGTGGCAGCCACCCCCAGCCTCTCTCCCACCGAGAACTCTCGTTCACACTTGCTGATGATGTATACCTGAGGTATCTGTCATTCTCCAACCAAAAAGAGCTGCAGACTCTGCTACAGAAGAAATGCCCCAATAAGCTGGACATTGGTGCGGTCTATAATACAAAGTAAGTTTGCCAATAGATCCAGATTTAGAGAGCGCTGGCTATACAGCAATACTACAGGTTGAAGTTATAAAAAGCTATGAACATTTTCTATTTAAATAAATGTCTTGTTATATCCATAAGAATTCCCCTGATCATTTTCCTAATACCTCCTTTAGGGTTCCGTACCCGAAGGGTGCCAAACGGGACCCTATTACTGAGACTTCGCTGTCCGTCCATCCATCTGTCACCAGGCTGTATCTCATGAACTGTGGTAGCTAGACAGTTGAAATTTTCACAAATGATTTATTTCTGTTGCCACTATATCAACAAATACTAAAAAACAAAAGAAAATCAATATTAAGGTGGGCTCCTATACAACAAACATGATATTTTTGCTAGATATTGATAATGGTAGCAGGTAGACTCTTAAAATGTTCACAATATATTGAGATTATTTACTTAAAAAATAAATATTTAAATTAAATTAATATTTAAGGGGGGTTCCCATGCAACAAAACTTTTTTATAGATAATGGTACGGTACCCTTCGTGCGCGAGTCCTAGTCGCACTTGGCCGGTTATTTACCCAATACATTAGCTGCCTGCCTAAAAAGAGAATGTGAAAACATGCTTAATATTTTAATTTCTATTTCCAGGCCTTCTATAGCCCGTCATGGCTCGGTGGTGTTATCAAGAGAGCTGGTGTTCGACATTGATCTTACTGATTATGATGAGGTGCGAACTTGCTGTCAAGAAGCTAAAGTCTGTGCTAAGTGCTGGAAGTTCATGGTGATAGCCTGTGAAATTTTGGATAAAGCTCTAAGAGGTAATTACTATTACTACAAGAACTAGATTTTATATAAACCTTTGATTTTAGCAGAAATATGTGAATAACTAAAGAGAAGTATAATGAATGATCTGAAAATAAACAACAACTTCATAAGTTGTGTTCAAATTGTGAATTACAACTCGGCAAGAATAACCGGCCAAGTGCGAGTCGGACTCGCGCACGAAGGGTTTCGTACCATTATATATAAAAAACCGCAAAAAAAAACATTTTGTATGGGAGCCCCCCCTAAATATTAATTTAATTTAATTAATTAATAAAAAATATACTCATTATATTGTGAACATTTTAAGCGTCTACCTGCTACCATTATCAATATCGAGCAAAAATGAGCAATAAAATCATGTTGGTTGTATGGGAGCCCCCCTTAATGTTAAATTTCTTTTGTGTTTTTCATAATAACTCGTGCAAATGCACATGGTAAGCATAATATTGTGATGCGGAACTGATGATGAAGACCACATCTGGCCACCAGATCTGCTCAATACTAGGTACAAATACAATGCGTGGCTGACGGGCAGGCAACGCATAGCCTAAACCGGTGGACCTAGAGCCATGAAACTTTGTACAGGGGTTCCTTAGTAGCGTGGGGTAGCACTGATATGAGATTTGACAAAATTAATTCCCCAAGGGGGGGAGGGGATAAGGGGTTACAGTTTGTATTAAACTCAATCTAATCAAATAGGGTTTGTGGAAGTCGGTTTTTTCTAAAGTTTACTTTTTGTTTCAATTATTAGTATTTGTTGTTATAGCGGCAACAGAAATACATCATCTGTGAAAATTTCAACTGTCTAGCTACCACGGTTCATGAGATACAGCCTGGTGACAGACTGACGGACGGACAGACAGCTAAGTCTCAGTAATAGGGTCCCGTTTGGCACCCTTCGGGTACGGAACCCTAAAAAGTAAACAAAGCAATGTACAGTCTATTTGTGATAAGAATGCAGTGAAATTTAAATCTGTTAACACACACTCACAGGACAGGACACAACCTTCAAGTTCGAAAGTTTGCCTTCAACTGGTCACTGTGAACTTGGCTTGATAATTGGAAACGATTTGATTGGTTACGGGGCGTGGCTATGCCGCCGGACAGTGATGACTTTACTGCATTCTTATCACAAATACTCTATAGTGCAAACAAACCTTTTTTTAATGCTTGTTTTTTGGTGGTTGTGGTGCATGGAACCACGTTAGTACTGGTGCCTTACATCAAATGGGGTAGTTCTAATTTTTTTATGAGTGAGTAGTGATGAAATGGGTAATGAATGACAAAGCCAAGTTTTCCACCTCGAAAGCCATCCGGATCACAGTTAAAAACATGAAAATTCATGAAAATTTGGGGTTTTCCCTTTTTCACTTTCTATTCAATAACGGTACATAATTGTTAAAAGATGTGTACGAGGAAATTAAAGAAGACAAAATTTCGCGTCGATATCATTTTTTATTCAATTTGGTCCAGTAGTTTGACTTTTATGGGGATCCAAAATACTCCCATAATAACTCCCATAATAACAAAATATTCACATAATAATAACAATCAAGATGGATTTTCATTATAGAATCAAATGTGTTCCATCTCTTGTAATTACCAGGCCACAACCGCATAGTAACTTTTGCAACGCAATACTACATCCCTACTGCATGTTCCAGATCATCTTCCAGGTCAAAAAGTTTTTGGGCCATACCTGTTCAGGGCTTTGAATCTGAAAATCCATCTTGATTGTTTTGGGAGATTTTGGACCCCCCTTAAAAATCAAAGTACTGGACCAATTTTAATAAACAAAAAAATTTTGTCTTCTTTGATTTACATATACACATCTTTTAACAAGTAAGTACAGATGGTGGCATATAACTTGATCTTGGTTTGACGTAGTGAGAGAACTCTCTCGCTCTCTCTATCACCACTAAAGGGACGCCTTTATCTCGCTTGCGCAGGGTTATGTATGTGGGTTAAGTTATATAACGCTAAGTATACGGTTTTCGAATAAAAAGTGAAAATCTGAAAAGGGCCTAAATTTTCAAAAAATTTCAAGTTTTTAACTTTGATCTGGAGGGCTTTTGAGGTGGAAAACTTGGATTTGTCATTAGTTTACCCATTTCATCACTAGCAACTCATAAAAAGTCATGATTATTTGATGTAAGGTAAAAGTACCTACCTATTCCATTGGTGAAATTACCTACTATTTGGGTTACATACTCTAACAGTTCTAAAGGGTTCATTTACAAATAGAGTTCAATTCTACCCTTTTCAGACGACTTTGGTTTCCAAAGTATTTTGTGGGTATTCTCCGGCCGGCGTGGTATCCATTGCTGGGTGTCGGACTTTGAAGCACGGACCCTCGACACTCCAGCGCGGGCGGCGGTGGCCGACTACTTGTGCCTCGTCATGGGCGGAGACAGCCAGAGCAAAAAAGTTCACTTCGGAAGCGATAATCTTCATTCAAGCATCAGGTGAGGCGTAGTTTGCAACTGACGTACCTGAAATAAAAGCGGCACCTAAATTCAAGAAAATAGTAAGGGTTTATGTCATGGTGTAAAGGTATCATAATGACACGAATTTGTTCCAAATAACTAAGTTCCAAATAACAACGCATATCCTGTCTCATTTTCAGACGGGCCTTGACCATTATTGATAAACACTTCATTGATTTGCTGGGTGAACAAGAGTTCATCGCAACACCAGAAAGACTGAAGAAGTTCCTGGCCATCATACCTGATGAAGCTCTGAGGACACAAGTGGAGAAAGCTCTGGAAAAACTGCCAGAGAGTTCTGTGGAGAGATTCAACACGTTCACGGATGTGTATGACAGTTACTGTCGAGAGGTAGGTTTCGAATACTGCATAATTAATAGTGTTATGGCGATACCTTAGCATATTATTAATAAAGAGTGTTGTTTGTTTCGCAGAATGGAAATGCCATAAGAAAAATAAAGTATCTCGTCGAAGAACTAAAAGTACAATACTGCTACCCCAGATTGGACGTAAACGTCACGAAAGGGTTCAATCATCTTCTGAAGTCACCCTTCAGTATACACCCGAAAACTGGGAAAGTTTCTATAGTTTTCAAGCCTGGTACAGTCAAGTCAATGAACCTTGATGAAGTCCCTACACTACACAGTTTGCTTGATGACAGTACCCCTGAGAGTGCTGTTCACCAAGCCAATATGAGAGCTGCTGTCAAGACCTTCCAGGAAGTTGTATTCTCACTTGAGAAAACCGAGGCTCTGAGGAGGAAAAATGACAACAGTAAGTTAAAAGAATATTTTATTTCCAAGCCATGGTTTGATCATATAAAAACCTTAGCGCTAATTTAAGGCTTAATTTACAAATGCATTGTACCAACTGTTTATTTGGAATTGAAATTACTAGCAAATACTAGGCGGGAGATTCGTGCTTATGTTTAGAGCTATTAAATGACAATGTTATACAATTATGTACCAAACTCTTTATAAAGATTAAAATAATCGTAACTAAATCAGTATAAAGAAATACAATACATAGAACTACAATAATATTGGATTTTGTGACCTTTATTCGAGGGGCAAGTGTCAGAGTTGAGCATATGTCACATATCAGTAGTGTAGGTCACAATTTGTGTCTTGCGTCTTGCTGCTTCAGTATAAGAACTGTAATTAGGTAAGCCCTTTTCCTTATAATACCTTTATCATGTCCTAACTTAATTTTTTTCCTCTTTGCAGATAAGTCAATAATGGAATTCTGACCCCAACCGGCAACTGACTGTACAAAAACGAAAGAACCAATACAAAAATTGTCTAGATCGAACAGCTAAGCGCTACATTGAGGAAATCTTCGAAACCAATGGTGACTGTTCCGTTCTGCTGCTTATCACGTACTCGGAACGCTTCGGTGAACCGTTGGATCTGGACACAGAGCACTATGAAGTTGTCGACTGACACCTTCCCCTCCTTTGGATCCGTTCTTTTTGACAGAAACTTGATGAACTCCGGCGAGAAACGGAAGCCCATTTGTGATAAGGCTGCAACAATATAAATGGTAATGTTGGCGTTCGTTTTGACGTTTCCAGAGTTTGGTCGATTTTGAGTATTTGCGGCCACTCATGAAAGTTATAAATTTTGAAAGAGCAATTAAAAATAAGCTAATCTTACTTGGAGTTCATATAGCTAAATCATTTCGGGGCTGAGATATCGCACTTTAAAGATTTTTCAGTACAAAAATGTTGTTACTTGAAGCTATATTATCTCAGCTTCGAAATGGTTTACGGCAATGCTTCCTCTTCAAATACAATACACTATGATACTGCTACCAAATAATGATAAAGATATCGGTGGCCGCGAATAAAAAAAATGACGCCAATAGTCCTTAGTAGGTTACCCAAACCCCCATCATTACATTCTAGTATTTCCAATACATACTTTTTACCAACATTACTGTGGTTCTGATTTTAATTATTACGTCCAGAATTTCAAAGTTAGAATAGCATGTTAGGGGGGGCTCCCATACATTATTTTTTTTGCGGTTTTTTATAGATAAATGGTACGCAACCCTTCGTGCGCGAGTCCGACTCGCACTTGGCCGGTTATTATAGAATGAGCTCATTTTGAACTGTCATTGTCATACAAATTATCCCCGGGATAGTTATTTTCGCATAACTTTTTGTTGGTAAAACCCAGCCTGTGTTCAAGATGTCACAATAAATGTATCGTATGTAATGTATTAGGGATCGTTCAATAATTACGTGATCATTATTGGCCGTTTTTTTAACCCCCCCCCCCCCCCCCTCATATGTGATCACAGCGTAATCTTTTGTTTTTAACCCCCCCTCGCCTTGATTACGTAATCTTCGTCGGTGCTTATTTTTGCTGTTTATTAGCACTGACACGTATGTCATGTTTCTATGGGTCTTAAATAACCTAAATTTGGGAAGAGGGCGTGTCATTTTGTCAAAATGCATAAGGTAAGAACTATAAAGTTACAGTTTTGATAATTTTTTACCTAAAATATACCCAAAATACTTACTTCCTCCAATATACCTATAACAATACTGATGCTTGGAAAGTCGATAAAATATGCCGAAAAGTATAAAAATACTGAATCTGGTCACACTGTTCCACAGTTTGTCTATAGCAGGGGAAATCCCGTTTCATCTATCTATTATAGTAAGTGTTACCAGTAATAAACTTCAAAATTGGACGTAAATATATAATTTATTTTCGGAAACAAAGCGCAGATGACGTAATCATGGATTCTTCCCCCCCCCCCCCCCAAATAATCCGATGTATATACAAGCACCCCCCCACCTTCCGGTGATCACGTAATTGTTGAATGATCCCTTATCGAAAGGGAGCTGTTATATATAATATATCGTTCCTACTATGTACGGTCGCCTGCGCCTAAAAGTATACAAGTAAGCGGGATATATAAGCGGGATTCACTCGTTAATATGACCGCCCCGTATACTTTTAGACGCAGGCGACCGTACATAGTAATATCGACTGACCTTTCGATAATTCGGCCTCGTCAATTTGTCCAGACTGGTCAGTGTCATACGTTTTGAAGACTGCGAGCCACTGGTTGATGTACGTGTACAGTTTATCAAACTCTTCCACGTTTATGTGTCCGGTTCGATCTTTGTCGAACATTCCTGTAAACGAGAGAGAGACATCGTGATTTGGATGGCAGTGAAAGTTGATAAGAGCACGTATGAACGTAGAGTCGGCATGTAAGCACGCAAGCTAGACATAGGGAATTTATGGTATTATCAAAGAGTTGGTAGCCTTCCCATATGGGAAAAGGCGTGACGCTATGTTATGAATGTCTTCTATGGTATGTAGAATGTATCAGCGATCACGGCAAGGAAGGTGGGGTGTCAGTAAATCAATATGGTTACGATACTAATTTACCTATCAATTTTAAAATAACCAGCTTTATGACTACCCGAACTGGAAGTTATGCCACCCAAAGGAAGCGTTACCTGTGATACAATTAAATATAGGTACAAAGTCACCACTTTACCTATCATCAAGTTGCATGCGGTCTCAGAGAAGGTTTTCCCCTGTGCGTTCACCAACGCGGCCTTCAGTTCGGGAGCTGTGATGAATCCAGATTGGTCCTTGTCGACTGCACGGAACCACTGATGTACTGGCTGCGCCACTGAGCCCCCCGGCCCAATGTTGGGGTAAGGCCCGTGGCCAATCTCTAGTGGTGGTCCTGGTTGGCCGTAACCCTGAGGGCCAGGCTGGTTATACCCCTGTGGACCAGGTTGGCCATAGCCCTGAGGGCCAGGCTGTCCAGGCTGGCCGTAGCCCGGCTGTAATGTAAATGGTTTAATTTATATGTAAGATGATGTACCCATATACAATCGGAAGAAGAAAGGCTCTGTGGTCTAGTAGGTTAACGCTCGCTTCTCATGCAGAAGATGCGGGTTCGAATCCGGATGATTAGATAGTAACTATTTATCATAAGTAGAAACAATATACGGACGTTCTAACGGTGGTGATAGAAAACATCTTCAATTTCCATAGCTGCGGCGATGGGCTAGCCCCGCCACGCAAAATGGAGCATTGAATAACTGGCTAAAAGTGGGCATATTTATGCCTCTGCCACCCCGAATAGGAAAACATTCTTAAACGCAAAGTTGGGCCGACTTGCATAATGTACTTATGTAGGCCGGCGGCCTAACATGTCCGAGTCCTAGCTACCTAGTCTCACTCATCTCATCTCGTAGAATTAGAACCTATAATAACTACAGATGATTGTGAGTCTATTTATGTTCAAGGATAACGGAGCTCAAACTTGGTCTTTGACTGACCAAAAAAGTTTAGACTCGAGGTTTGCCAGCGAAATACGGAGCGCAATATCTTGGGGTTATCTGAACACAGAGTTGCGCTCCAAAACTAAAATCAAAGACGTAGCAGAAAATGACTAGGCCGGTTACGTTGCTCGTATTCAACCGGACCGACGACGATGGGCCAAACAAATGATTCTCTGGGTCCCCAACAACGCAAATCGAGGTCGAGGCCGCCCTAGAAAACGTTTGAGTGACCAGCTAAGGGACCAACAAGAACTGGTGGGAATCGGCGGCCCTATTTTTCATTCGCTCGTGTTTTAAAATCGAAAAATAGGGCTCCAGGGAGCGAGATGCGTGGAAACGGGGAAGAGAGGCTTTTGCCCAGCAGTGGGATGCTATAGGCTAATAATAATAATGATTAGGATCGTAACTGAGGAATTTGCGCCGAAACTAACTGAAAGCTAATAGTTGCGTCTTACACGCTAAAATAGCTTACTATCACTATACCTTCACTGTACTATCTAGGTAGATAGAGTTGAGAAACAATTACGAATTATAAGGCTGAAAATTTAGTTCTTAGACATATTTTTATTTCATAAAGTATAAATAGTTACTTACATACATTACATACCATCGTCATACAAAGGGCATTTTATTTATTGTTTGTTTTACACAAGACACTTGTCCGCTATTGGTAAGGTGCCGTAACTGTAGTAAAAGTACATACTCGTAGATTCATGTTTTCGGTAGACAGGGTTTAGAATTATTTTAGGCCAGTTTACTTTAGTATATAAAAAAAATCGTTATAAAGATTAGCTTTGTTTCTTTCAATTATAAACTGATGTACTTACAACTAAACTGCTCATAAATAATTTAATTTCTATAGGTAATTTATACACAGATTTAAAAGTATCACAATACGGTGACAGTGCGAAAATAATGTTATGTATTAGGTGGTTCTATGGTGGCGGGAAGAGAAAAGAATAACTGACATGTTGAAGGTGTTTTTCCGTCTTCTACCCAGTAAGTTGACACGACTTTAGTTCAAATACATTTAAAACTTTTAAGGATTTTATTCTATAACTGTACTCAGTCTAAGTTGAATGTTAGTTGTGCACTAGTAAAAAATAATAATAAGAGGAAGAGCAATGTATCGATGCCCAAAATATCTTTGCATTTCATGAAGACCTATGTGTCCAGTACAATGAAATAACTATTGATTTAACTGTGATGAAAGGAATATTTGTTATTAATAAAATAAAACACATAATCGACTGTCATAATTTTCACAGGACCTAATACAGTTAGATTGTGTTTTTTACTAGGAAAGTCTTGGGGTATTACTAATTTATTTAATTTTATATATGTATTTTGGAGTGCTGAATCCGAATCTGAGGTTTGCGGACAAAATTTCGTGACAAAACATTGAAAAAATAGCAAAAATTGCGAAAAATTCCTGACTTTTTCCAGTTATTCACTTTTTTTGTCATCGTTGTAAAATATTGTCTTGTTTGATGTTTCATACACTTTTTTTTTAGAAAATATGGACTGTTTTCGAATTAAAAAAGTAAATAACTGGAAAGTCAGAAATTTTGTCAGCAAACTTCAGATTCGGTTTCAGCTCATTTGGAATAAAAATAACCGGCCAAGTGCGAGTCGGAATCGCGCACGAAGGGTTCCGTACCTTTATCTATAAACAACTTGTATGGGAGCCCCCTTAAATATTAATTTATTTTTAATTTTTTAAGTAAATAATATACTCAATATGTTGTGAACATTTTTAGTGTCTACCATTATCAATACCGAGTAAAAATGAGCAAATAAATCACGTTTGTTGTATGGGAGCCCCCCTTAATATTGAATTTCTTTTGTTTTTTAGTATTTGTTGTTATAACGGCAACAGAAAAACATCATTTCAACTGTATAGCTACACGGTTCATGAGATACAGCCTGGTGACAGACGAACGGACGGACGGACAGCGAAGTCTCAGTCCCTTCGGCCGTCTATGGAACCGCAGTTTCGGAACTGGTTCCGTAAGAGGCTTTTAATTTACTTGTATGGAACTGGTTCCGTACGAGGCTTTTAATTTACTTGTATGGAACTGATTCCGTACGAGGCTATTAATTTACTTGTATGGAACTGGTTCCGTACGAGGTTTTTAATTTACTTGTATGGAACTGCTTGTTCCCCAAAAAAAGGTTGACATGACGGCCGTGACTGCCTATATTGTATTTCCTCCTTGGAGGAAAATTCTTTCAAGACGACTGGCATGTAAGATGAATAAATCAAGACGTCATTTGTCAACAAGATCTTATGACAATTATAATATAGATAAAAGTGCAATAGGTCAATGAATGTTTATTCCATGTTTATTCTTAGAAAAGTGTTTATTTCTGTTGCTTATAAAATAATAGGAGTCTCTGCATACACTCATTTTTGAAATGTCATTAAGAGACATTGAATTTATTTCAACGCGGAGAGGAGGTATTGCCCTTTTATTTGAAGGGCGCAAATATCATCGCAAAAAGCAATACACAGAAGGTAATACAATATATCTATGTTCCAAATACAATAACGGCTGCAAAGGGAGTATTAATTTAAACGAGAAGAACGAAGTGATTCATGAAAAAACAAAAACACATGATGCGGACTGTATACCAAACCAAGCCCAAAATAAAGTACTCAAGGAACTTGACAAGCTCAAAGACAAAACTGGGTCCAATTTCGATTCTGTTCAAAAACAATATGACGAGATGGTATATAATCTAGAAACTGAGGGCGTGCATTTGATGGCAGAAATACCAACTTTTGAAAATAAAAAAACAGGTCTCTTTAATAACCGAAACAAGATATTAGGTGTGCCCAAGATGCGATTTTCGTCTTCTGTTGACGTAATAGTTCCAAAAAAGTTCCAGGATTTCTTGCTAGCTGACTACAATGGTGAAACTGATGGTAAAAGAATTCTTATATTCTGCCGTAAAGATGTCAGAGCTATGGTTAAAAGCTTCAGCCATATATTGTGTGATGGCACTTTCAAATCCTGCCCAAAGACTTTCAGGCAGTTATACACAATCCATGCTTTTAACGAAAAAAGTAAATCTGTGACTCCGATAATTTATTGTTTACTACCTGATAAAAAGCAGGAAACATATGAGATCCTCTTCCGACTCATTAAATCAGTCTTTCCTGCCTGGAAGCCGTTGAAAGTAACAATGGACTACGAAAAGGCCGCAATGAAAGCAGTGACCAAAGTATACAATGGCATCGAAATCAAAGGATGCTACTTTCATTAATAGATGCTTATTTCGAAAAGCCAAGCAATTAAAAATTTCATCTCCTGTTAAGCAACGGCACGTGTCACGATGTGCTGGAATTGCACGTTTGCCACCGGAACTCACAGCAAGTGGTATCGAGTATGTAATGCGTATGAGCCCGTCTGGTATGGATATTAAAAAATTTAACGCGTATTTCAAAACCCAATGGCTAGAGAAAACTAACTTCAATAAAACTTGCTGTTGTAGCGAAGAGCAACTACGAACCACAAATAATGTGGAAGGATGGCACAGCCGGATCAATCGTTATATTGGAAAAAAAAACACAACAATTGCAGATTTACTGAACATATTGATCAAAGAAACGAAAATTACTAATATTTTCAAAACCAACTCCAAGAAGGCAAAAACCTATCTTGAAATTGACCATGAAATTAACAGTGCAGTTGCCAATTTAAAAAATGGCTTAATAACTGTAGGCCACTGCGTTGAATTAATTTCTCCATATTCTTTTAAATTTTAAGATCGTTTCTTAAGTACTTCTTTTCTTAAGAAACTATTTTAAACATTTAAAAGCATAAGGAGAGATGGCCAGGAGCATAACAGTGGCCTACAGTTATTAAGCCATTTTTATTTGGAAACTGCACTATTGCACTGCAATATTTAAGTTAATTCATTTAAGTGAAGTTATTTTAGTTTACAGAATTATACATTTGTTTATTTAATAGTTGTTTGTTTTTTTTTTATTACAAACTTCAATCTTTTTTAGACCTGTCTTTACTTCAGTCACAGATCATATAATCAGTTCCGTACACGGCTGGTGGAAAATGATAATTACTTAATCGGAACCAGTTCCATACAAGTAAATTAATAGCCTCGTACGGAACCAGTTCCATACAAGTAAATTAAAAGCCTCTTACGGAACCAGTTCCGAAACTGCGGTTCCATAGACGGCCGAAGGGGTCTCAGTAATAGGGTCCCGTTTGGCACCCTTCGGGTATGGAACCCTAGAAAACAGTACTACCCCAAAACTTTCCCACTAGGGGCCCTTCAGAGTACAAGCTGACCATATTACTAGACTGTCCTGGACTCTTAGGTTGTGTAAAAATACTCTAGGTCCTAAAGTTATTAAGTATTTACAATACCTAATATGGTTATTGGAAATACAGCTGCATAAAATTACAAATCACAACACCATTTTTTATTAATGAAAGTTAACATTCCAAAACTACTCAAACAGCACACAACAAATACAAACAAATATCCCAAATTACACACATCTTTCTTTGTAGAAGCATTTAGTACTCACAACATACAAATTAAATGACATAGGTACTTTCAATACTTATGCTATGCACGCATGACAAATAAATAGTAAATTAAAGGAATTTACTTTTAATTACAGTTCAGTTCAACTGTGTGAACATTTCACTAAGATAATTATAACATTTACAATTAATGTAAACGGCAGATTCAGTCTTTCATATCAAAAACCAATACTGGCAAGTTTGTTACATTTTGTACTATGCAATCAAGTAAAGTGATAAGGCCGAGTCAACTAAATATCTAAATGATGTGACAGTGCAAAATGTTACTTTTATTAACAGCTATGAAAGTATTGTTTGCTACTTTCCTCCAACTGCCTGTAGTAGAATTTTACGAAATATGTACAATAAAATACTGCTGTATTTAGTTCA
This sequence comes from Argyresthia albistria, assembly GCA_963457715.1. Lineage (NCBI taxonomy): Eukaryota > Metazoa > Arthropoda > Insecta > Lepidoptera > Argyresthiidae > Argyresthia > Argyresthia albistria. The sequence continues at coordinate 5,403,196 of OY735257.1, read as the reverse complement.
CCCGGTCAAATACCTTAGCATTATGGAGCTCCTAAATGGGCCATATTTTCACTGCAATATGCGGCCGGTCTTTTTCTAACATGTGAGTAAGACAGGGGTTCCAATAGTTGCCGGCTACATATTGCAGCAAAACCTGGCCCATTTAGGAGCACCTTTAAGTCTACATACTTACTGGTTAATAGTATTTTCACTCGTTAAACATACATCTTCATTTTACACTAATTAGCTTTCAACCTAAAAAACTAGACTACGGAGACAAAGAAGTCAGCAAAGTTTTTTAAAGAATTAGGTAGGTATCCTAATCAAAATAAGAGTTCATGGCTTTTACAATTTGTTGTTTGGCTGTATTTAAAATGCATCAATTAGTAAACAGTTATTGTACAAATAGGTAATAGGGTATGACGCCATCAGATTATTCATTACCACTGTGACTAGAAAAACTGTAAGTATGAGGATTTGCTGATGTATTTACACACACTTGTATGGTTGGTTTGAAGGAAGAAGGTAGAAGCTTATGTGCTTCAGGAGCAGGAGAGTAACTCCGGCAAACAGAAGCTTCAAAATTTACAGGTTCACTTCTGTCTATAGGCACACCATCAAAGCTCGTTTGTTTAGCAGAGTCTCCAGTACCACTGTCTTTACATGAAGATCGCTCTGATATATTGTCTGGGAACATTTGGGGGGAATCACTATCACTATGCACTATTTGAGTCATTTTTACACTTTCGGCGGGATAGGCTGGCACGGATCTTGCCATGCGTCTTCTTGTGTGGTATATAATAACCACCCAGACAATAGAAGTTATCACTACACTACAAACTATGTTTATTATAATAATGCCAGTCATGTCCTTTTCATTCACCATTATAGCTACTGGAGGCAGAACACTTAACTCTGTCATTGCTTTTTTGGTTCCTAACTCATTAGTTATTTCACACTGATATCTACCAGCATCTTCTTTTACAACATCTACGATGACAAGCAGCTGGTCACTTGCAGTGAAGTAATGCCGATCTGAGAGAACTATTGATGAGCCATCTTTAGACCACTTCAGAAGTGGTTTTGGTGAGCCTGAAACCAAACACTGAAGCACAACAGAGCGTCCAATCGTGACTTCCTCTTTCTCTACAGTTCTCATAAATGATGGCTCTTCCAGGACACTCAGAGTGGCATTAGCAATTATTGTTCCAGCTGAATTCTTGGCTGCACAACTATAAATACCCATGTCTGATGTCTTAGCATTGACTATGAAGTAAAGGTGGTCAGTTGGCATTACATTCATGCGTCTCTCTCTTGCAGCTGGAAAGTCATTACCACCATCTTTCTTCCATGACATTTCAGGCTGAGGGTCTCCAGTGGCTGCACAGTTAAGAGTTACAGTCTCACCTGTCTTCACTGTCATATTTGTGGGAGTTTGTATGAATCTTGGAAAGGTACCAATATTCAGTTTTGCTTTGGTTGAGTAGGTGGTTCCAAAGTTGTTGCTAACAATACATTGATATTTTCCAGTGTCTGCATGTGTGACATTAGGTATTATCAGGACAGATGTTGCTCGATGTTGTCCTGAATCTGATATCATCACATTTTCCTGCACTCTAGGATTGCTGATGTTGCCATTATTCTTTCTCCACAAGAATGTCATATTGCTGAAAGGATTTGATATTGCTGAGCAAATTAAGTTAGCAGATCTGCCTTTTATAGCCAAATGTGTTTTTGGATGTTCAACCACTTTAGGTTTTGGTGAATCACCACAATTGTCTTCCTTGAGCTTGGTGATGGAAACACCACGAACTTCAGATGGGTATGCACATGTGGCAGTTACATATCTTAGCTCTGCTTTGTCTTTTATCCATTTAACTATCCAAACCAACTTGCAATCACACAACAGAGATGTAGAGTTCAAGTGTAGCTTTCTTAGCTTCGACATGGATGCAAAAGCATGTTGCTGTATTGAAGCTATATTGTTGCCTGCTAGGTTCAATTCCACTACATTTGACAAACCCTCAAAAGCCTTTGCATGGATTGATTTTATATGGTTTTTGGCCAAGCTGAAGTTTACCAAGTTTTGCAATTTGCTAAATGGTCCTGACATGTCCTCCACAGTCCATGATATCTTGTTATTATTTAGAAGCAATGTTTCTAACTGTATCATGTGGCTGAAAGCTTCTTGAGAAATTGATGAAATGTTATTTCCACTCAAGTTAAGACTATGTAGGTTGATCAGGTGCTGGAAAGTGCGACCTTCAATTTCCACCAAGTGGTTGTTTGACAGATCCAATGTTTCTAAGATTGTGGACAGTTCCCAGCTTCCAAGATTGATTTGTGTAACCAAGTTATTAGAGAGGGACAATGCTGTTAATGATTCCAGACCATACATCCATCCTTTAGAAATGCTTCTGATCCTGTTGTGGTCTATTTGCAGTGAGTTTAAAGACTTAAATCCGAAAAAGGCACCATCCATAATATTATCTATATTATTGTATTTCATTTTCAGAGTGGTCAAGTTTTGTAAACCTTGAAACAGTAAAGCATTTATCACATGTAACTTATTGTGGTTGAGTTCCAGTATCTTCAAGTTCGATTGATACTTGAATAAGTGGTTCGGCAAAGATTTGATCTCATTCTTATTCAGTTTCAATTCTTCTAAGTTTGTCAAGTTGTTCAAAGCTCCTTCTTCAATCACTTGAATGTTATTACTATTTATATTCAAAATCTTGATTGAGCTGTTTACTGGGAAGTGACCTGTATCTATTGAAGATATTTTATTCTTGCTGAGAACTACCTCATGTAGGTATGGCTTGTGGTTGGTGAGATTTGGGATTCCCAGCAACTTATTCTTGTCCAGTTTCAACACTCGTAACTGCATGAAACTGTCTAAACTGTGAATAGCAGTTTCATTCAATCTATTGACGCTCAGATACAGCTCTTCCACCCACATAGGAATTTTTGGCACAGTCATCAGATTTCTTCTTGAACAATCGACATACTGCTTTAGGCAGACGCATTCTTCTGGGCATTCGTTGCTTTCAGTTTGGTTGGAGAGCCGTATCATCAAGATTATCATTGCAAACAATAACAAATGCGAGTCTCCCATTTTTGCGCATTTGGTCAAGATGGTGCTACGGCCGTATCACTCACTGTAATATTGTTTGCTTCCCTTTGGTTCTTTCATAATGATTAAGTAATATTTTCCATCAATAACGTTCAGAAAGCACTTCACTTCACTTATTTGCACGTAAAACAGATTTTGGAACATGAAAACTTGATCGGAAAACGGGCGACATATTTACGCTAGCAAAATCGGCTGCCATTTTGAATCCGACCGAATGCTGTGGGTCGCGTTCCGTGACATCGCCGTCAGCGCCATCATCGATTACAGCAGGCGTTTTTGTATCGCCAAATAAAACTGACTCGGAACGGCTTCGTAGACGCTGTAATCGATTTTGGCGTGACTCGGGACAGGGGGTTGGTCTTTGTGGCAAGTGGCAATATCCAACAGAGTTGTTCCAACAATACAATGTTTCAATTTCAAAAGAGTTTAGATTCTGCGTAATAGTATCTCAACGTTGGAGAGATGTTGGGTGATTAAACTTTTTTTTAAAAGCTTTTATTTAACTTGCTCTGTATGTGGGTGGGTGGGTGGGGTGGGTATGTAATGTATCAAGGTTCGCGTCAAAAATGTCGGCTTGAATTGAATTTGACCCACTTCCCGCTATCCAATTGTGCTAAAATTTTGCATACGTATGTAAATTGGATGACAATGCAATATTTTTCTGACTTGGAGCTGATCTGATGCTGGAGCCGGAAGGTGGCCATGGGAACTCTGTTACCAAACGACGCAATTCTATCGTGTTTGGTCTCATTTGATTGGTCTTGACAAGCACTCGAATTCTAGATTAGATGTTTTGTCCTGTAATGATAAAGACTAAAAAGTTAAAAATAAGTAAATTAAAAGTAAAAAAACATTTTTAAACAAAGCTTTTATTTAATGCCCTAAACAGAAGAAAATAAAATTTAAATTCAATCAAATGCGTCATTTTATTACATTACACAATTTATACGATATAAAAGCTTGTTGCGGGATTTATCTCCAAGTCTGTGCAAATAGGTGCCTACCCACCTAATTAAGTCTACACAAGTAAATCTGACATCATGACAGACGGACGGATGGATAGCGGTCTCAGTAACAACCGGCCAAGTGCGAGTCGGACTCGCGCACTAATTAATATTTAAGGGGGGCTCCCATACATATTTTTTTTGTATGGGAGTCATAGCCCCATTTGCCCCCACCCACTATCCCTTCAACGTAGCCCACAGACCCGATATCCTCTCCTACTGCATCTTCAAAAACATTAGCCTACCAGTCAAGGACATAAGCGTCCTCAGCGAGCTTCACTCGGACCACAGACCAGTCTTATACCATCTCGGCAGGCCTTTCGACCGACCGACTGAAACGAAGACCATCATCAATAACCGTAAATTCAGACAAGCCCTCAGCAAACCAGATTCGAGATTAGATATCACCTCAGAAATTAACAGTAAAGCCCAATTAGAAGCCAAAATCTCTGAAATAGGCAGCAGTCTCAACGAAGCCCTAATCGGCGCCTCTCGCGAAGTCCCGGTCAAGCCCGATCATCGCATCGAGCTCCCCGAGGACATGAGACTGCTGCTTAGTGCAAAGAATGCGGCCCAGAGAGATTACGATTATAGCCCCACTGATCAAACCAGAAAGCGAATGCGCTTCCTCCAACGAGAGGTCAATAGATGCATGAAAGAGCTCAGAGCCACCCGCATGGATGACTTTGTCTCTAGCATAGCCCCCAACCATACAGCCATATATAAATTCACTAAGTATCTTAAATCCGACACAATAGTTCCTATGCCCCCTTTGAATCGGGTCAACCAACCCCCAGCTTTTGACGACGACGAAAAGGCCGAATGTCTTGCCGAAAGCCTAGAATCCCAATGTACCCCATCCACCCAACCAATAGACCCAGCCCACCTTAACATGGTCAACTCAGAAGTAGACAGTAGAAGCTCCCTCCCCCCCACTGACTCCCTTCCCGAGGTCACCCTCGAGGAAGTGAAAACTTTAATCAAAGACCTCAAACCTAGGAAAGCCCCGGGGCTTGATAAAATCACCAACTTGGCTATTAAATCCTTCCCCATTAGGCTTCTCACCACTCTTACGGTCTTATTCAATGTCTCCCTCCGCCTCTGCGTCTTTCCAACCGCTTGGAAAGAAGCCGTAGTTATAGGCTTTCACAAGCCTCGGAAAGATAGATCTGACCCCACCAGCTACCGCCCCATTAGCTTACTAGCCTGCATTGGCAAAGTCTACGAACGGGTTATTCTAAACCGTCTCCAAGACATTTGCACAGCTAGGAACCTCATTCCAAACGAGCAGTTCGGCTTTAGATCCAAACACTCGTGTGTACAACAAGTGCACCGCATAACGGAGCATATACACAGAGGATTTCAAACAACGGCAAAGTCCAAAGATACCGGCGCCATTTTCTTTGACGTAGCGAAAGCATTTGACAAAGTCTGGCACAATGGTCTTATTTATAAACTTTACCGACTCAATCTCCCCGATAGGCTAGTACTCATAATCAAGGACTATCTCTCTGAGCGTAACTTTTGCTATCGAGTAGAAAAATCCATTTCTCAGCCCCATCCCATAGCCGCAGGAGTCCCGCAAGGCTCAGTTCTCGCCCCCACTCTATTCACACTTTACATTCATGATGTCCCCCGCTCTCCGTACGTCGAGCTAGCCCTTTACGCTGACGATACGGCCCTCTATTATACCAGTAGGACGCAGGCGCGCGTTTGCAAAGTTCTCCAGAGAGCAGTAACCGATCTCGGTGAATGGGCTCTCAAATGGAGGATTGAGATGAACCCTGAGAAGAGTGCAGCTGTACTCTTCTCTAGGAAAAGAAATAAACGCAAACCCGCCATCACACTCTTTGACCGACCCATACCCTGGGAGAAAGATGTGAAGTACCTAGGCGTGACATTAGACTCACGACTAAATTTTCGGAAACACATCAAAACGGTCCGCGACAAAGCAGCCTTCTACTTGAGTAGGCTTCACCCACTCTTGAGAAGTAACAGCAAACTCCCATTGCGCTGCAAAATAAATCTATACAAGACTTGCATTCGTCCGGTCTTCACGTATGCAAGCCCAGTATTCGCTCACTCCTCTAAACCATCTTTAAAAACCCTTCAGACACTCCAAAATAAATTCATGCGCAAAGCCGCGGGTGCCCCGTGGTACGTGCGCAACATAGACCTCCATAGTGACTTTAGACTCCCCACAGTCAAGCAGTTTATGAAAGAAGCGTCCGAACGCTTCTTTCAAACTGCCTCAGCTCACCCCAACCCTCTTGTCACTCAGGCCATCTCTTACGACCCCTCCCCAGACCTTCAGTCCAAACATATCTATAAAAGACGCCCCAAAGACGTCCTCCTAGAACCCGACGATGATATTACTATAGCTCTCAAGGCAGAACCTCCTCCCCCCTCCCCCGACGCCCCTCAGGCGCGCCAACCCGTCGAAGGCGTTATCCCGGAAGCCCTCCAGCGCCTTCGCTACCAAATTTGGATCCAAAGGGATCGCCGTCTGGATCCGCCAGATGGACAACCTCCCCCTCCCCCGTCCCGCCCCCCCGATCAATATTAGGCAGTTAGGCTTAGGATTAGGTTTAGGATAGGTTTAACCATTATATAATCATCTCATAGCAGCGGAGGCCTTCTGCCCCCTGATATGCCGCTACCCACTGACTACGAGCCGAGGCCCGCTCGAGTAGCCACAGTCACTGGGGAAAGCAGGCAGACCCCTCCCATATATATTATCGAAACTTATATATAACTTGTAGGTAGAACGCCCTCAGCGTCTAACCGAGGCCATGGAAACAGTGATGCATACGCGCAACTGCACGCAACAACAGCACACAGGGGTTTTTTTTAGTCCGTATGCCACATACGAGTGTTCCGCTCAATGTAGTCTCCGCCTCACGGTGGAGACCTCATCCGGACCTCATTGTGGAGAATCGGACATAGCAGGGAGGTCTGACTCCCGGGCATCTTTAAAAAGATTTTTTTTATCCCCTCACACACAAAAAAAAAAAAAAAATTTTTTTTTGCGGTTTTTTATAGATAATGGTACGGAACCCTTCGTGCGCGAGTCCGCCTCGCACTTGGCCGGTTATTACTGAGACTTCGCTGTCCATCCGTCCGTCTGTCTGTCTGTCTGTCTGTCACCAGGCTGCATCTCATGAACCGTGGTAGCTAGACAGTTGAAATTTTCACAGATGATGTATTTCTATTGCCGCTATAACAACAAATACTAAAAAACAAAAGAAATTTAATATTAAGGGGAGCTCCCATACAACGTGTTTTTTTTTTGCGATTTTTTATAGATATATAGTACAGAACCCTTTGTGTGCGAGTCCGACTCGCACTTGGCCGGTTATTAAAGAAAACTGCCTGTGGTCGCCTCTCGAATAGAATGCACTATCAAGTAATTTTATGTGTGTTTTAGAATAAGCCAGATTATTGATTTAATTTAAATTTAAGTAACCGGCGAGCATGTATGAAGAGACTTATGAATGTGGATGAAGCGAGAGACGTATGCCAGGTTCGTAGAAAGTGGAGGTCTTTAGTCTCCTCTGCCTACCCCTCTTCTGGGAAAAGGGTGTGAGCATATTCTGTACCTATGTATGTATTTGTTAGTTCTTCAATAATCAGACAATTAATGTTAGTCAATTTTCAAGAGTATGCATGCCTTACATCTTTGTGAAAATGAATGTGTATTATTACTTACATTATATGCCATCTTCCTTGAAAATATCTGAATAGATCTAATGAACACCTGAAAACCACAAGACAGGTAATTAACTTAAAATCCTAAATAGCTGGTTGCCTTGGAGGAACGAGGTGTTTTGCTTGAAGCTGGTTGCATATTATGTCCCAAGTTCTAAGATTGCATCAGGTTGACTGGAAATCTAGATAAGTATGAACATAACAATATCATAAAATATTTGTTCTTTTAAAAGCCACCTAAAATTCGATGTCTTGTCCTGCTGTAAAAGGTCAATGTAAAAAGTAATAATTTGGTTCAAAACATATTTCGTGCCTGCAAGGGTTAGGATATGACCCTAAATTAACACCTTTAGATGTTCTTGCAGGTATTATGGGACACATATTGCATTGCTACCAGGTCTGAGAGGGACCACACAAAAATTATTTGATTGACCTGTGGTTTTCAATATTTGAAAAAGTTACCAAATGGGTGTCCCACAGAAAGTTTTCATAATTTTAATTTTATCTAGTAATACATACCCACCCAGTACACCGCCGGGCGCCGATATACAAGGATATAGATTGTACGGGAACAAAGTAAAAACGGAATAGATCTCTAATTGTTGTGTTGGTTTATACTCACACTCACACTCACATCACAGCAAAACACAAAAGTGGAAAGTGAACGTGAAGTTGTTGTTGAGTGATGAGTGGAATCAAGTTCGATTATGTGGAGTGACGTCACGCACGTCAGTGACACTAGCTTGACAGAATGACAGCTAGGCGATTGACAGCCGAGTTCAAGTAGGGCTACGTTCGGGAACGGGTAACAATAATACACATACACTCGGAAAATGAAAAGAGATGGAGGGAGATAATGTCAGAAAGAGAGATGAAATGCGGTTATCGTGGAGGTACCTAATAAATGTATATAGGAGAGGCGATATTTTGCTATGTAGCAAAATGATGCCTCTGAGCTCCATATTCTTTCCTCCAAGCAAATAGGTACCCCAAATCCAGGGCAAAAGAAATTGCCTACTTGAACTTATGATGCATGTTTACAATGCGATACCCTATTAAATTATCTTTGCCTCCTTCCTTCCTGAGGCCGAGAATGGGCGGGGCTCTCTGAATTCTGCAAACGGAATCCAGTTCCGTGTTTTTGAAGTAAAACTTCTTAGGGCACGGGGGTAAAATTTATTTAACCTCTCAACTGTGGGTTATTCATATATTTGCTTTTCAATTGCTATTAGCCGGGTGCTATCACGAGTGGCTAAGAAATGTAACGGAAATTGGAATCGGTGACGTCAGGGTCGGCTGAAGACTTTTAAAACCGCAACTATTTTCAATACGGTTTTTAACTAATCAGATAAGATAATAATACATTCGTACAATAAAGAATGTTAATTAGTGAGAGAAAAACCTGATGAAACGTTAACAAATAAAAATTATTTTAAGCATTCTTCCACGAGTTCTTGATTTCCGGTATGGCCAAGATGGCGCCGCCGCCGCCGCCGCCGCTGGCTGGGACAAACAAAATCAACTAGCATGACTCAAACTACTTCGTTCAACCTCTTTGTTGGAACCGGAACTTATGTTTGACAGCTGTGCGATGCGATCCATACAGTTTGTAAGAAAAGAGTTTCATCAATGTCACACGGGTCGATATGGATTTCTAAAACAAGCAAAGCAATGCATACATTTGAGCGAGACGGCTTAAAGACGTGACGTCAGATGGTATATAATCTGAGCGAGATGCAAATAGTAGTGACACTATTGAATGAGTTAAGTATATCACCACGAGCGCGACAAATTGTAGATAAGGAATGGTGGGAAATAAATGACATGACGTATTAAAAGTAAGTACAAGTATAAAATAATTTCAAATAATCGGACGTCTGAAACTTAAAAGTAACTTGAAGCAGAGATTGGATCTCAAAATTGGAAATTTAAATCTCTTTTAGTATAGGTAGGTATAGGTGTATATATAGGTACCACTTAATGATCTAGCTACAGAAGTTTTACTTCTAACACGTGTACGGTGCTACACGCGTATATTTTTTTTTTAAATCAGTTACCTGGCTCTCTAGACAAAGTTAAACGCTAACGCTAGCGAAACGAAACGATAACTATTTATGTATGTGATTTGACATTTGGCTTCGCTAAGGTGAAGTCACGTAGCTAGATTCCAAATGTCAAATAGGTAGCATACATAAAAAGTTATCGTTTCGTTTCGCTATCCTTAGCGATTAACATTGTCTACAGGCACTGATATAATATATCGTCGTCCAGTTAAAACCACTTTTTAGATAAAATGCGTTTTCCCTAGTTAGAACTAGCTTTTACATAATGCCTTTATTAAAACTAGAAATAACTAGTGCTCAAAATTTTTGTTTTCGTAATCGGCGACCCGATAAACCATACCAACGATACCTTTGTAGATTTCCAGACTTTGTCAGTCACCACATTTCTCCTTTTCAGGGGTTTTAAATTTTGAAAAACCTGAAACAGTCTTGTTCACACATTTTTCGTTAGCTGTCAAGTTTCAAATAAAATAGCAATAATATAATAACTTGTTTACCCATACAAACTATAGACTCCCGTTTCAGTCCCTCAGGGTATGAATTTTACAAAATACTTTCTTAGTGCACCTCTAGTCTAGACCTCTTTAACACGCTGGGTAGCGTAAGGACAAAAGAGTCCTTGGAACAATATTGACATTAAAATTATAAAAAAAAAATGACATTAAAATTATTTTGACAGTGGGTACCAAGACGTCAATGAATGTCTAATTTTTGACGTTGGTACCCACTGTCAAACTAATTTTAATGTATTTTTTTTTTACAAAAAAAATAAAAAAATGGCTCCATTCAACCGGTTAAGGATCCTACCTACTTGCCTTTTACTTTAGATCCAGCGGTTTCGGCTCAGCGTTGAAAATAAACGTTTTTCTGTGCAAAACTTCATAGCCGTTTTCACCCCTTCGGGGTAGATTGTTCAAATACGCTGATACACGTGTTCATTAATTTGCAATCAATAGCCAAAAGACAAAATTTGAAGATCCTAACTTCATAACTGACGGACTTTCATACAAACTTTCACCCCCTATTTTACCCAATTAGGGGTGTTTCCAAAAACCCTTCCATATTGGATGCCTACACTATGCAAGGTATCGTGCAAAATTTCAAGTCTCTGGGTCCAGCGGTTGGGTCTCTGCGTTGATAGCAGTCAGTCAGATTACGATGTACAGATTTCATACAAATCTCAAAATCGAGTATTAAAAAAAAGCGGTAGAGTAGAGATGCCTTATTGCTCCATTTTGGAATGAAAAAATGCTAGCCGCACCAAAAATATCACGCATGGTGGCATTTCGTACCTTCGGTAAGCAGTAAATTAATATAATTTTAATTTTCCCAATTGTTTTTCCACGCGCGCTCAATGCTACCATCTAGGGTCGAGTGGCTAAACTACTTCCACTACTCGACGCTAGATGACAGACTGAAAGTAGTATGCACATTTTAAACGCTTATTACATTACGCTGTCGGCAGGGCACGATTTGTATAGACGACGACGATGGAACGACTAGAAAAAGACAGTGAGTCAAACAGGGCCTGCCGACAGGGTTGTCTAATAGGCCTAATAGTTTGGCATCCGAACGTCGTCGTAATAACAAACATCTTCAATGTAAAGTGAACAGTATCACTCAGATATAAGGCTTAAAATATATTAACTGGCAGTGGTTTATAAACTCATTTTTTTTATGACATGCTACGGCCAACCATGTTCAAAATTCCTTTGTTACGATTTGATAGTGTGAGTGTTGACGACATCGTCTCGGTTCTGAATTGATAGTAATCGAGGCGTATGCGGCTTACATGGGCTTAGTACACTGTTTTTTTGTTCCGTGGTAATACACGGAAGCGGTTCATTACTATTAGGGACATGATTATGATACGACATTACAAATTCCAGAATTCCAGTCCCTTTATTCGCTATCTCGGCTAATATTATCCAAATTATTTTGATATCCTTGGTTACCTACCTACACGATGATTGAACGACACCAATAACTTCTTAATTTTTATCATTGAGTGATCATCACTGAGTAGCGAATAAGCTGGCTGATCTGGATTCAGTCACTGAAATCAGAAAGCCATTCCGGACGTGTGCTTAGTATTGGATGGTATGGTTTATAAATACGCTCCTTGATTGACACATCGACTCCTGTCAGTCAGTGTGCTCATCTTCCTCCCCTTTTTGGATATTATTTTCTTCTTTCGAGCCTATCTCAATTTATCTCATTATCCAGCAGCAATGGAGACTTATGAGAGTGTGTTGCTTGTAAAGAACGAAGTTTTCGTTTTTAAAATTCCGCCTAAAACAACGAACAGGGGCTACAGGTAAGCGTTTACTAATGTTGTCCAACAATGGTTTTGTTTTGTTGTTTTAGTCCCGTATTTTACTAAAGATTCACTATGTTTGCAGGGCAGCTGATTGGAATTTGCAAGAGCCACAATGGACTGGTAGAATGCGACTGGTAGCGAAGGGCGACGAGCTAGTAATAAAGCTTGAAGATAAGACTTCTGGAGAGCTGTTTGCCAAGTGTCCCATTGATAAGTACCCTGGAGTCGCTCTCGAGTCTGTTACAGATAGCTCACGATACTTCGTCGTGAAGATCCAAGACGATAATGGTAAGCTTTTGAGAATGATAATGAGAATGGAACAAGTCTCTGACAGAGTTAGACATGAATTAAAAATAACTTTCACTTTTATATCTTTCTTTCCACAAAGACGTGTACACCTTACACCATGGTTTTGTTGTA